>BNCR01000007.1:27315394-27665394 GCA_014656515.1 Oryzias celebensis | reverse complement strand
GATGATCCCCTGATGAATATGGAAATAAAAATACCAAATGTACAATTCCGACAATTATAATGCATTCAAGGAACAAGACAAGAACCACGTTTTTAGTCCAAGTGATCTTTCTCACTGAAACTGCTGTTTTCTCATGTTTGTGCTAAATGATCAATTCAATTTCAAAATCAAAGCACTTTAGAGAACAATGGCGGTTAAGTTTAAATGTTACTGATAACAAAATAAAAGCTACAGAACAATGGCTAAGAGACCAACAGCCACATTTAACAAAAGAAAAAGGGAAAAAAACATTTTTTAAAGGGACATTTTTGATTTAAACATTAGAACAACTAGAAAACCTCAGCGTATTAACTTTTCTCCCTTTAACAAATGACCTTTTACTATGAATATAATGTAGGTCACTTACTCAAAATGTGTTCTGCTACCATACAGCTTGTTCTCAAGTGAACTTGCTCATAGAAAAACAGAGTGACACAAACACAAACACATATCTACACACATATGGATGATGGATGGATAAATAAATAAGTACATGCTTTTCTTCATTATAAAAAATTAAAGTTGGGCAGAAAAGTATTTGTAATTTCCAGGATCTGTAAGTAGTTTATTTGCAGGTGATTTCCTGGCTTCTTTGTTTACATTCTGTCTGTCACAGCTTTACTGTGTCCGTGATGAACATTACAGACCGAACTGCAATCATCATGTTGACATTAAAAAAGTTCTGTCACTTCAGAGAAAAGAATGGAATTATTTTGGATGTGAGAATGTGATTTTGGAAAACTTTCTGAATGTGTTGGTTTATTAATCTGTAACAAAAAATCCACGAACTTAAAAACATGTTAAAGCTGATCTTGTTAATTGAGCAAAATTGAATTTCATTTTTATCTACAATAAAAATCCACTTCATATTATAAAAAAACTGTCTCGACCCAGACCCGGAACCCGCTTGTTTGGGCTTTCCAGGTTCAGGTTCAGTATTTAATTACTTTAAAATCACGCTGTTTGGGTTCTTGTTTTACGTCACTCATTCCATCAGGACTGATGTCGGACTGATGTTCCTTCGTCACGTCGGGGGGGTTGTTTTGGTGTTTGGCCCTCGGGCCGTGGGGGCGTTCATCTGCGCGGTGGGGCTGTGACGCCCCCGCCCGCCTGTCGGGAGTGGCCCCTGTGGCGGGGGATGCGGGTGCAGCCCCGCAGGGTCGCGGGTCGTGTTAGCAGCTACCTGGATCAGCAGTTTGACGTAGAGCAGCGGGTGCGTGACGGCGGTGACCCCCGCTCCCAGGAGCAGCACCGCCGCGTCCACCTCCACCGGGGTCGCTGCGGTGTCCGGCTCGGCCGGGGGCTGCCGCCCGGGCAGATGCTCGGTCGCTTCCATCCTGAGTGAAGGACACTGACGTTGCACGTCCACCGCAGACGTCACGCCGACACTTCCGCTCCAAATTTCAAATTAAAGTGCGACCGGACGTGGGCGTACCGAGCACGTTTCTGTAGCGAAGGGGCGCAGACGCAGACGTGTGTTCTGCTGGGATCAGAACACTCGGGACTTGAAAATAACAGCCTGGTATCAGCAAGTCCAACCAAAACAAGTGGGCGGGGTCTGGCTCGCGCGCGAGAACACTTTTCTAATCTCACGCAGCCAGATGTCATCTGCGGAAGTCACGTGGGGACGAACTCTGACCATTGACAGATCTCTCCATGTACAGTCATGACGTCATGACCAGCAGAACACACCGCCCGCCCTCCCACCCCCCTCCATTCAGAAATCCTCAACCACGTGTCTGTAGTTTGAAAGTCTTCATGTTGCTGCTTCCTGTCTGTGCTTTTACTTGATTTATTGGTTTGTTCAAAGAAGACAAACAATTAATAAATAAAACATCGATTTAAGAGACCATTTCATAAACTATTGGGGTATAGGAAACAACAGACAGTCTTGATAGTATAATTACTACAAATCATAAATCAACATGTTAGCACTTACTGCATACTAACAGAACACATTCATGATCCATTGAATCCAGTAGCTATGAAGATTGTTAAATAGAGTATTTTTAATAATAGTAACAAAAAGTTAATTTACATTTAATAAAACACTATCATGTTTTACTTTATGATTATCTGGTTAACACCTCTTTCAAAGTATTAATACATTTTATGGTCCAATTAAATATTATTTATCAAAGAACAAAGATGTGGTTCTTGTTAATTATAATCAGGAGATATAATTACGTAATTTCAGAAATAATCATTTCTCATCAGATAACAAAGATGAAATATTCATTCATTGATTATCATCAGAAAGCATTTTTCCTCATTTAGTGTCCCATGCAGTACACCATAAAAACACAGGATTCTGCTTTCTCTAGATTAGGTATTTACAATGTTTAACATCCACTTGTGGCAACTAGATATGCGTTAGTCTGTGTGGTGGCGGGACACTGGGCCATGATGTGGAAACAAACATACACCACAAAGATACTAGTCCTTACCCTGCTGCAGCCTCCTCGGCAGGACAAAACTGAAAGCTTCATCTTCCTGAAAATAATGACATAATAGGAAGAACAGATCATAGATCACCTGACAATAATATTCTATCGATTTCTGACTAATGTGAATTTCTGATAAACCCACTAAACTCCTAATAGCTCTGCCACATTTATGTATGTTATTTTATGGCTAACTTTCATGGTTTATAATAACATGTATCCCAATGAAGAGGTCCAGTGCCTCTTTGGAGCTGCTCTATCCACCTGTCCACTAGGTGGAGCCAGTGTCTTCAGAATGCTCATGCAGCAAATATCCTCTTCTTTGTTCATTTTGTGCTATTTGTCTGCATGTTAGTCTTTCTTCCTGACGGAGGAGAGTGGAGTCGTGAATTATTTAAAACTGAAAAATGTTTGAAAACATTTTTATGAAAGCCTGTGTAACAAATCATTTCATCAATTTTTCATTTTCATCATTTAAATAACATTTATTTCTGAGATTAAAGTCAGAATTTTCCCTCGCCCTTTTTATTTTCTCCATGGCCCTAATCCTCTTCCGTATCCTTCAGCGTGGTCTTTGTCAAATGTAAAATATCCTTATTTAAACTGAAAAATGTGTGAAGACCAAACAACAACACAGCAAAACCTGTTCTCAGCTTCTGCTCTATGGCTTACCCACTTTATTTAAAACGTTGTGACACAGGTTTGGTTTCTTTGTTGTGGCAGAAGCTCTGTCCCAGTTCAGCAGCAATTGTTGTAGTGTCTTCATGTCTGTTTCACGTAAGTCCCACTCCGATCATCTTTTGATCTAATGTAAAAGTGTTGCCAGTGGTCTTTCAATTTATATTTTGCAGTTTTTTAGCCCAAATTTAAAAAGCAGTGTCATTTTCTCGGACATAGTTTCTGAGAAGCAGCAGGAATTCATCAGAAATTCTCCTCTGGGTTGTGGCGCAGAAGTAAGCCTGTGCTGATATCCCATCATCCCTGTTTTACACTGACTTTTGCTACCTTTCACTCGAAGCAATGTTATTAGTGCAGCAAAAATTGCTAGGAATGTCAGAGCTATCCAGCTGTACAGGATTGATGCAGATTCCAGCTCAGACGAGGAAAACAAAGACATTCATGGATCTGTTTGTCTGCAAGTGGATCCATCAGAATGGAGCAGAGCAGGGAGACTTTGGCCCGCCCATTTCTCTTACTGCATCACAAACGGCACACAAACCAAAATGTGTATGTTTGAAGTTAATGTATTTTGGAGTATTATGCTCATTTGTTATTATTGGCTATAAGTGGTTATGGCATTAAGAATAAAAGACGGTGCACTCACACCAAACACCATTCACGTGGCGGAGGCAGTCAATAGCTTAGACGCAAATTGAGGTTCTGCAGTGAGAATTGACAGTCTGGAAACATCACAAATTGAACAGCCGCCGCGGCAGGCCAGAGTTGACAAGAAAATCTGAACTCTGGGGAGGAGGCTGCGTCTCCTCAACCAATCAGGGACTCAACTTCAGGCCCGTGACGTTTTCAGTGACAGCGAGGAGAAAACATCCAATATGGTGGATCAATCCATAGTTCTCCTGAACTTCCACTCATTTTCTAAACCCCGCTGCCCTTTCTGGGTTTCCAGATCCCGGTTACTGTTTTGTGAAGTCGGGTTCACTCTAGAGAGTCTGTCAGGACCTATGGAGCTGTAGTGAACACGCTCACTATGCTGGATCCCAGGAGAGGAATTCACAGACAGACAGACAGAGTACTGCTGGATGGAAAGCAGTCTGCTCAGACCTCCTGAACTTTAGGATGTTTGCTTATTTTCATTGAGACAACAATAAAGAAAAGATGTCCCCTCATTTTATTCTTGTTTTTGCTTTTCCCCTCTCGTGTTAATGCGGGACAGTAAGGATTTTAACTCGATCAGAGAGAGACGGAAACAGCAGAAGAGAAACTCACTGGAGCTAAAGGGAAACTAAATGTTTTCATGAACCGAAACATGGAGACGTGATGTTTTTGTAGAACTCTTCAAGAGAAGGTAGCTCCATACTAACAACCATACTAACAACTGTTCCTCTAAATCATTCCCTCTTCTGAATTTACTGTGTCACCTGCCTCCACTTGTGTCGTGAGCAGTCTTAGACTAAGTTTAGAATGAACAGGGTTTGCCACCATCACCTGTGCTTTGTTTTTATTTCTGCTTTTCTTTAACTGTACATGATAACTTCATGGATTCTTTTGAGTTTAAATGTTTTGGCTTCCTGCTCAGAATTTTCAGGTCAGAACCTTTGGGATGTAGCAGCAATGCACTTTCTTATCAATCAAAGCTGTTCAGTGTTTCATTTGCATTACTTTCTGTGATTACCCTCCTGAAAGAATGTCACCAACAATAATTCTGTCAAATAATATATCTGTGTCTCTCATTTGGCCACAAACAAAGATGGTGTTTGGGACAAAGGAAGAGTTCCAGTTTGAGTCATGGAGGCAATTTGTTGGAACAAAGAAAGTAAATAATGAAACCAGTCAAAGTCTCAGACATTTTACTGTCTGCACAGCCTCCATCTTTCTACTGTTTGGCTTTGTTTAGTGGGCCGACAATGTTCAGATGATTTACTGTCATCAGGGCAGATGCTGGTTTCAGTCCACTGACTGTTTCCATTCACAAGCCTGCAGACTGCTGATGGACACATCATTTATATCATACCTCTGCTGGTGTGTGACCGCCAAACAGATGAAAAAAAAACAAGGAGTTTTAAATGAGATCCTTTCTCAAACAGCCAACCGCGACATGTTTCCAGTGTGTGACACCACCAATCTCCTCAGAGTTGTATTGCACCCAAACACCACAGTTCAATCAGATGACAAAGTCTCTATTCATTTTAAGAGGTAATCGTCACAAGAATCTTTCAAGAGTTTCTGGAGGTGATCAGGTCGGATAGAAATGGTACATCTAACACTTCAACAGTTTGTGGAAAACCTACAGCATTAAAACCTTGAAATCCCTTTCTGTCACTGAGGTTCACGTGAAAGTCCTTTGGTCTCGTCTTTGGTCTTAAAAACAGTCAAAACAGAGACATGTTTGTCATGGGCTCACATAGGACTGTAAGATCAAATTATAAACAGAGGAGTTCATGGTGATTCTGTCATGGCCAGAAGTTACGGTTAGGAGTGCAGTTCCTGCAGATCCAAAACAAGACCACATGACCATGGGGGCGGGGCTTTGGAATGGTCAGCAACAGTGACTCAAAAAGAACCTGACTGCCTTACTAAGTCCTCAACGATGCTGACAAATTCAACAGCCTCAACTCCATCAAATGAACAGTTTTCTTCCTTTATCTTTTGGTTTGTTCATGAATGGTAAACCTCCAAACTGACACTTGTAAAGGTCAGATGGAGCTCTTTTTAACTGACATTTTTATTCATTTTTGGGCTAAATTTGGATATTTTTCATCAAAAACTGGCGACAATGATGAAGAAATTCACCTGAAAAGAACTTCCATAAACAATAAGTTGGACTCACCAAATTGATCTCTTCATCAGGACTGCCCCTCCCACAGGGTGTATTTTTGGGAGATCATTATCCCAGCTTTCCTAGTTCTTAACATTCTGCAATCCAAAAGACAGTGAGAAAGCCAGTCAACGGCCTGTTATAACTACTGCCATCCAATCAACATACTTGTAAAACCCTGGTAAAACTGGTAAAGACAGAGACAGAGCATCTTTCTGCAGTTGGTTTTTTAAGGGTTTGTCTTTCTAACTCATCAACAATATTCATCAGCTTTTTATAGTTGTGGATGTGTGTTCAAGCAAACTTTTATGTCACTTCCTGGTAAACAATTTTGTAGAGCTAGATTTCAGAGTTTGTTTTGTTCCCATCTCCCTTTGAATAAGCATCTCCAGAGCTTTTGTTCCCATGCCGATTCTGACTCAGCATGTTCGTTTGATTAGCTGGAGTCAACTGTTGACATATATCAATCTACCAGGTCCCCCTTAGCACTCTAAAAGGTGAAAATAGTCAGAAAATAGTCAAATGCAAGTTTGACGTGGGTGGAGTCTGCAGAGTTATCTCCACCCACAAGAACACGTTCTGGTTTTGGTCAATTGAGTTGTATAATATAAAGTCATTTGTCCAACCCAACCATGGATCCACCCACCTGCTAATCAAAGAAATGATGCATGATGATGCAGAATTTTGTATAAATAATAATAATATAATGAGTGTAGAACTTGAATTATCTTTAAAAATCCCAATCATCCAACAGTTGTCACGAATAAAAAAATAAAGTAATAGATGCTAAATGTGTGTTTGGTGCCATGTGTTACACACGTCTATTATAGGTGTTGACTTTGGGGGTCAATGGGATAGAGCTTCCTCCTGAAACCAGCTTCCATTACAGTAGAACCACAAGATTACATACCAGTCCAGGTCCAGAATTTTGTGCACTAAAGACATTTGATAACACATTCCTGCTCAGGAATTTTCAGTTCAATTAATGCGGGTACATTTTAGCCCCTTGACTGAATCCTTTGAACCACACATTTGGGAAAATGAAATACATGGGTTAAAAATGCTCTTTGCTCATCTGTTTGGTTTCAGTTATACAACAATATGCAGAAGTTCCATCAGTCTGACTGCTGGAGAGACATTTGCTTGGACGGGACAAACACAGGCTCATCTCCCACACAACCCCATAACATATATCAGCAGAGGCATGTGAGCTGTGGCTCGTAAAATGAAAAAGTCAGAAAAACAAACTGATATGAAGCATCTTGTACGACCACCCCATCCAAATGTGCCTGTGATGAAATGACAGGGGGTGACACAGATGATACATTGCACAAGATAAATGAAAACAAACCATATTCTTCGCTTCAAAATGTTTGATGCACAAACAGAGAATCAGACCATGGAATACCTGTGAAAGCTCATTGAGAGACTCTTGTTTCACATCATATGATCTGGCAATGAGGACGGAGAGCTTGAAACTGTCTGTCAGACAGATTAAGAAGAAAAAATGACAAAACCACCAAACACTAAACAAATCTTTAATCTCAGATTAACAGAAAAACTGACCTACAGTTCTTTCTGGATTCTAGTTAATGGAAATGGAGGAATGGTGAGGATTCCTGTTGGACTGTAACTTGCAAATCGGTGCATCTGTGATCCACAGGCCATGGTCTGTCTATGCCCAAAAGAAGCTAGGTAAGATTTAGTAGCCCTGTGATCCTGAATATATAAGCGGAAAATGGATGGATGGATGGAGGGATGGATGGATGGATGGATGGATGGATGGATGGATGGATGGATGGATGGAGAGATGGATGGATTAATGGATGGATGGATGGATGGATTAATGGATGGATGGATTCATTCATTCATTTTCAAAACTGAATTAAAAAAACTGAGAGCTTCACCAGGAAAGCAGAATGGATAGATGGATTAATGGATGGATGGATGGATTAATGGATGGATGGATGGATGGATTAATGGATGGATGGATTCATTCATTCATTTTCAAAACTGAATTGAAAAAACTGAGAAAAAAATTGAGAGCTTCACCTGGAAAGCAGATTGTTCATTAAAAATACACTTTAACACAGAGTTTGAGGGGATGATCATCATCTTTAATTGATCTAGAATGGAAACCAAATAATTGTCTTCAGGAGCAACATCACTGCAGGCAGGAGCACAAATGCAAGAAGATGGTTGATGAAGAGAAAATGTGTGCAGCTCTACTCTGTCATCTCAATTCACGAGGAAAAAATCTTTTTCATTTTTTTTATTGTTTATTTTAGAAGTCTTACTAAAGGCTTAGTCACACCATGTAACTCTTAGAAAATAACGTTTTTTCTTTTAGAAGATATAAAAAGCACTGACAGCTCTAATCTTCGTCAAACAATTAAAAAAAAAAAGGTGGTTTGGGTCTATGAAAGACCTGTGGGTCTGAATGGTGTTTCTGCAGAAGTCCTCTCATTCTTTGGTCTAATGAAGGACATGTTGGTTTCGCAGCAGAGATCCCTGCTTTCGTATTACTTTTTTGTTTAATTTTGTACATAAGGAACCTAGAAAACAACATGTCAGCCTCACTTTATATTAAACATAAAGGCCTAATTGTGAGCAATGTCTCATTTCATCACAGGTTCTCTTATCTCAGCTTGGTTTAGGGCTGTAAAGAAAGCTATCAGTGAGCAGATTTCATTTCCAATCACCAGCCTCATGCAATGCCATTCAGTTTGGGGTCAGCTACAAACGGATCCATCAGTCTGCTTCTTTTCTTTGTGTTGCAGTCATCTCAGTCAGCGCAGCTTTGTTGTAACACTCTTTTCTCTTCAGAGAAGATTCTTTCATGCCCAGCGCTGCTCAGCTGATTAGAAGCCGGTCCAGCTCATAGCTGAGACGACGACTGGCAAAAACAAGGACAGAGGACATTTCCCTGAGTTAATTGGCAGAGATGACCTCCTCTGCATGACGTGACAAACTCGTCAGCAAAGGTTAAAAAGGTGATGAGGAGAAATCTTCTGCATCGGAGGACAAAGTGACACGAACACAAGTTTGTCTTTTCACTCCGTTCCCCAGCTCCACACATTCAGACAATAGCAAACCTTCACATAAAAGAAGTAAAATGTGTTTCCACGAGAACAGTTCAAAGGAAACTGTAATAACAACTCCAGCAGAACCAGACTAGATAAGAGGGAAGCATCTTCGATGATTGGTTTTGGTCAGAGATCACAGGAAAGACAGAAACACATACAAAGACACTGGGACATCTTTACAGCCCTAAACCATAGTCATCTGCCATTGCTTTATTTTATTTTGTTTATTATGTCTCTGTTTGGTGCAGTGCAATTCACGTGTTGTCCCTCATTCCCACTCCCCTACAGGGGAGCGGGAGAGATTCCTGATTCCAGATGGATCGCCTGTGTTCCTGTCTTTGGCTGTGACCTCGCCTTTGGCTCTTCCTGTGAATCCAGCAAACTCCATCTAGATGAAACTAATCTAATAGACTATTCAAACATGTCTTTGTTTATTTAAATATTTAGCTGTTATCTTAACTTGTAGCTGTTTATCTAGACATGTGTTTGTTTATTAGACATAGTTGTTTTTCAACCATGTAGTTGTAGAATTAATTAAGGATTACTTTTCTTTCATAGTTCTAGCGCATCCCCTGTCCATCCGGGGTTGAGGATCTCTCCTTCATGTGGGAAACACTGAGGTTTCTTAGTTTTTCCTCACCGAGAAGGAGGGCGTAAGGACAGAGATGTTTGTTCAGTTTAGTCTGTTAAACAACCAGCTATTGTTGACTTTTTTATGTTTTACTTTTTGTTTTTGCAAAATACTGATTTCAGTCTAATGAGACGGCTATAGCTGTGATATTGGGCTATAGAAATAAAACAGAATTAAATCTGTTAAAATAGATATAACTCACTAACTGCAACAACAGCATTTATATTCACAGAGCAGGAACAGAGTGGACAGAGCAGTCACACAGAAAAAAGGTAGATAGACCAGACACAGAAAAAAAAGCCAGATAGAGCAGAGACAAAGAAAAAAGGCAGATAGAGCAGAGACAAAGAAAAAAGGCAGATAGAGCAGAGACAAAGAAAAAAGGTAGATAGACCAGACACAGAAAAAAAAGCCAGATAGAGCAGACACAGAGAAAAAAGCCAGATAGAGCAGAGACAAAGAAAAAAGGCAGATAGAGCAGAGACAAAGAAAAAAGGCAGATAGAGCAGACACAGAAAAAAGGCAGATAGAGCAGACACAGAGAAAAAAGGCAGATAGAGCAGACACAGAGAAAAAAGCCAGATAGAGCAGACACAGAAAAAAGCCAGATAGAGCAGAGACAAAGAAAAAAGGCAGATAGAGCAGACACAGAAAAAAGGCAGATAGAGCAGACACAGAGAAAAAAGGCAGATAGAGCAGAGACAAAGAAAAAAGGCAGATAGAGCAGACACAGAGCTCACAGAACAGGAACAGAGTGAACATAAAGCAGATGCAGAGCACACACAAAGAGCAGTCAAGGAGACACAGAGCAGACAGGTAAGACATTGAGCAGATACAATGCAGAAAGAGGAGGCACAGAACAGAAACAGAGCAAGCATAGATCAAACAAAAGGCAGATAGAGCAGACACAGAGCATACAGAGCAGGAGCAGAGCAAACATAAAGCAGACAGAGCAGACATCAAGCCGGCAGAGTAGACACAACATAGACAGAGCAGACAGAACAGAACTGGCACAGAGCAGACAGAGAAAAAAATACTATCCAAGTTATTTCTGGATTTGCTGTTTATCTGAATAACCATCTGACAGGAAGGAATGCTGAGATTGCCAAACAAGCCAGTTTCTCAGGCGGCACGAGGAGATTGAAAACACTTGGATAATGAACTGCAAGACCTTTGTTAAACTGCTTGGTTAAAGATTCTGGTTGTTAACAACATGAAAGACTGAGAAGCACTTGATCACGAACATCTGAACAAACAAATGAAGCAACAGAAGAGTCAAATATGATTTCAAGAATATTCTGATGCCTGGGACCTAAAAGACAACTGTGACCCTGGTTTTCAGCAGAGTTCTGACCTGCAGACAACTTGACCTCACTTAACCTTACCTAACCATACTTGACCTTACTTGACCTTACTTGCTGTGATATCAGCTTCAGAAAGAAAAGGGTCTAAACAAAGTCTGCAGACATTACATCTCAGAGAACTTACACTCAGAACTTATGCACTCAGTTAAAACCAGAGGGACGGCTGTCAATCAGGCAGCAAAAGAAGGAATACCAACTTTGGGCAATGGACATAATATGGACTTTTTTATGGACCTTTTTATTTCACAGCATTGTCATCATTATAATAATAAAATTACTAAATCCATTATTGACGTTGGTTAAAGTGATTAATCTCTAATCATATCACTTCACTTAGTCTCCCAATATGTGATTTATATGAATGATTGTTCTAATTCAAAGCATTCTGCACATATTTTTGATATTTGAATGTCAGATTGATCAGACTATGTTATGATGAATTCTGAAATAACGTTAATACTACTTACATGTGATTTATTGATCCTTAAGGATTCTTACTGACCTGAATCTGTGTTGGTAAAGTATAAATATCTGAGAACAAGCTATGAACTGGATAAGGATTATTCATCTGAACAAAATGGTAAAGTAGAGTTGGGGTGTGACTATGTAAGTTTGCTTCTTCTCATTCCCTTTCAAGCAATCTATAATTTGATGCCTGGTTATGCTATGTTGACACGTGTTTGTATGAATGTAAACCTCCATTGATTGCATTGTACATGCATTATTCTTGCTTTGATTGCTTGAACGAAACCATTTCTAATCTAATCTAGTATATATAGTATTTAAAGTCAACTTATTCAAACTCACACTCCTGAAACCAAGTAAGTCAGAGCAGACTTAAAGAGAAAGTTTGAGGTGAAAGTTTTCAGTTAGAAAGCGGAACTGTCTGTCCTCGGTTTCGGTTCCTCCTGCAGCAGAGCTGTCAGGTTCAGTGTTTGTGGCCTTGCTGCATCCATCAGTGACATCTTAATCCTGCTGAGCAGTTCAGTCTTGGAGGTGAAATGCAGCTTTTTCCCAGAATGCCTGTGAAAAGACTGACAGACAAATGCAGCTTGAAGCTGCAGTAATAAATGTGGTGTCCCTCGAGGGCCACGTGGAATGAAGATTGTGTAAGTCGTGTAACACATGGAGGGTTCTTACAGCAGGACCCAGAGAGGTGTTTTTAAAGCACTAAGAATGTCAGAATGAGAAGCAGAATGAGAAGCACGGCAGTTGAGACATAAATACAATCTCTTTAGCTAATAAAATATAAATGTATGGAAGCCATTATTTTTTTCCAATATTTATCATTTTTGCAGATGAAGCGTTTCTCTCTTTAGCTGTCATTTTAAATTAATATGTTTGAAGTCATGGGTAACCTGTGAGATCTTTCCTTGTAGAGCTGAGCGGTGTGCCACGTCACACTGCATCAGCAGACAGTGATGGCTTTTTAAGACCTGTTCACATCCACTGATTATCAGTTTGTCTACAACCTTCCATGAAGCTTTTGGCTGCAGCGAGATCTGGGTATCTCTGCCATAATCCAGTAGATTGCCGTAAATACTGTCTAATTTTTGAAATTACAAATCCTTTTTTTTTTTTTTTTTTGGTCACGAAAAGCACTTTTACATAACTTGCTCTTACTAATAAACTATAATAAAGGTGGAACGTTCATTAATAAAATGAACATTATTGACATTCAAATCTAACAAAAAAATAGAATGTAGCTTAAAGGAGCGCTGGCCAATCCTGATCCTCAGGATCTACCACCCAGCATGGTTCTGTTTGCACGGCTTTCTGCTGACTCAGCAGTCTCCTAGTCTGACTGATCACACCTGATCCAGGTAATTAGCAGCAAAGAGTGCAGGGAGATCTGGGCAGAGTGGCAGATATCACCAGGACCAGGCCAGGGCCGCCCTGCTTTAAAGAGAGAATTGATTTCCTTAGTTCTTTTAGATTCTTAGCATTTGTGGGGATCTAATATAATATTGAGAATGTGGTATTATGATTTTATTGTCATGAACCTTTCCTTAAAGCTGTGAAAGAAGCAGATGAGATAAACTAAATGAAAGTGGGCATGCTGTCTGTAATGCATCTGTTTGTCAGATTCATTTCTTCTCTTGGCCTGAGGATAACGGTGACCCACGTGTGGGAGCTGCAGATATTAGCCAGATCCTAAATCAAATAGGCTCACATTCTCCCCAGATGAGTTTAAAGCATCGTTTTATGTGCTGTGGAGATAAAAGCCAACATACACAGGATTAGAGCAGGAAGACACGGCTCTGTTAAATTTATGCACGTCTATAAAATGTGCTTCCCAATGCACTTTCACTGTGTGCACTCAGTAAATGATGTCCAGAAAGATCTGGGCTGCAGTGATGCAGACTTCAGCCTAACAGCAGCAGCCCAAGTAAAGCATCATCATTGTTTATATCATCATATATGTAAAATGTTTTCTAACTGCTTTAAAAAAATCTGGTTTTACCTCCAGGAAATATTCAAATGTGAACCAACCTTATTGCAAGGCAGAAAACCTGACATGAGGTCTGAATTTACAGTGGTGTATACTGCACCAATCCGTTCTTCTTTTGAGTTGTTTGATTTTTATGTTACTGACAAAAAAGTTCTCCAGACTTACTGAAAGATTTTCTTCTAGCACTGCTTTCCATCGGCTGTTGTTTCAGAGCTCTGCTGTTTGCTTGTTCAGTCACTTCTGAGCTAACACAGTGAAGGAGCCGTGTTCTCTCCCAACATTTGTAAAGAATGTTGTAACCACAAAAATGTCAGCTACACAAAGTGGACTAAAGCTAGTGAAAAAGCGTGAATTTCTTCCAGAACGCTGGAGAACTGCTGCTCAAGCCCTGTTTGGAGGAAAGATGGATCCCTGGAAGGCTCAGACACAGGAACATCAGTAATGAGCGGGTTTGCTGGCTCCTGTCTAGCTCTTCATTAATAAACCCCCTGACTGGACTGTAACTCTGCTGATCATTAAACTGCCTGCAGCTTATCAATAGTTTAACCCTTTCACACTTGAAGGAACAGGTCCATTGCAGTGAAAGGATTCTTCAGGTCCTGGAGGGATATTTGGTCTGCTTTGCAGGAGGCAGTCAGACCTCGTTTGTGACTGCAGACCCTCCTCCAGCAGGGGGCAGTGTGTGACTGTGTGAGACCCCCTCTTTCCAGCACTGGCAGAAAACTAAACTACAGCTTGAAACTCATCTTCATTGTAAACCCACAGTCTGAAGTGGCTGCAGTCTCAGCCCGGGTCAGTAGCCATGTGTGAACTGTCCTGACGGTCTGTCTACTTTACAGCAACAAGGCAGCAGTGAGTCTCTGATTCTTGAGTGCACAGCATCCTCAGGAATCAAAGGTTTAACCTCATGACATCTCAGAAGACTTTATTAACACAAACAAATCTGTGGTTGATCTTTATTGAAAACTCAGAAGAGCAAAATCTTCCATCATTATTCTTGTTATTCAAAATAAAAGAGAAACGCTGAATTTGAACTTAACGACTGTTTCAATAAATAAAATGTAAAGACGAAGCAGATTATTTCTACAAAAGCAGCTGGAATGTTTGATCACCACAAAAAGGACCAAAAATAGTTTCACATGAGGCTCAAATGTTAGAAAATATTCTTTAAGAAGGTGGAAGAGAGAGAATAGAAGGAAATACTTTGAGCTTCCAAAGTTAAATGTAAGCTTTGAGGTGAGGCATCTCCTCTGCAGCAGCTCGCAGGACAACCGCTCTGGAGAACAGTCATCCATAGTTTTACTTTTAAATGGCAATCAATCTGATTTCTTTTTCCTGGCCTTCCAAAGTTTGCTTTATTTGTTTATTTTAGTTTTTATTTGTGTAGGTCTTTATTTTATTGTTTATGTAATTACTGTACTTCTCTTTTTAACACATATTTGAAAAGTTGCTCATATATGTATATATACACACACACAAAATACTACAAAAGACATGTTTTGCATACTACTTTATGCTGAGTTTTATCAACAGCCTTTCTGCAAAATACAACACACTTCAAATGCAATCTAACGGATATTTTTGTATCCCATGGATGGATGGATGGATGGATGGATGGATGGATGGATGGATGGATGGATGGAGAGAGAGATTTTTTATTGCCATTATTTCAAGGACAACTGAATTTAAAATCCTTTCTGGTCAGTACATCATTTATTCAGTCTAAAATATCGTAAAAATAGAATAATAAAAAATATACAATAAAATACGTAATAAATGCAACAGTCATCAAGTGCTTTTCATGTCATGGCAGCATTGAGATTGGTGATTGCAGATGAGTTATAACTGTTTTTGAGTCTGTCCTTGCATGAATGAGTCTGTAACAGTTCAAAGCAGGGCTGACCTGGGTGTGTGGTGTCTGTTAAAATCTTCTGGGCACTCCCGTGCCACCAGGAGTGATGTAGTTCTTCTAGATAGGGGGGAACGGTCCTTTAAGTGATGGTGGGGACCTTCTGGAGTGATTTCTGGAGATGTTCTACTTCAGCAAATGATGCTTCAAGAAGCTGGTACTGCAGTGAACCAATTGGATGAAAGGCTTTATGAAGCTTCATGTGCCCATCATTAGTTAGAACCCACAAGCAAAGACGTTCCAAGAATGTATTCACAAATAACAGTAGAGAACAGGTAGGCTTCAAACAAGACAGCGAGAGTTCCTCATATGCAGTGTGGCTAATGAGGAAAGTGCAGCTGTGACTGACAGGTAAATAGGTGGAGTCACAGCACACCTGTACAGAAACCCAAGAAAAGGTAAACAGTGGGGCTGAACCTCATCTCAGCTGCCTCACACTCTGCTGTGAACTGTCCTGCGGCACGCTGCAATAAAAGAAGAATCTGCACAGAATTGGTATTTTTTGTCATTGCCATTAATCAATCAATCAATCAATCAATCAATCAATCAATCAATCAATCAATCAATCAATCAATCAATCAACCAATCAATCAATCAATCAACCAATCAATCAATCAATCAATCAATAATTTGTCATTACCTTATCTCTTATCTTTTCTTTTCACTTATCTCATCTCATCTCATCTCCTCTTATCTAGTGAGATGGCAGGATTCTTTGAAAGACGGATGGGATTCTGTTGTGTGTGTGATATAAATACAGTTTTTTTAGGGCTGCGGTTCCTGACTGCAAAAGCCATTCAGTTCTTACTGCATGAAAGTATGACGACAAGCTTTCAAAAAATTTAGAAAATAAATGCTGGTTCAAAGAACCCACGTGTGTCTGTGTTCTCAAAAGGAGAATGTTGAAATGTTTACCTGTCTTCATCAGGAGTGTTGACATACTTTCCATAGAGTTCCCTTTTTCCAGGAAAAGCAGCATTGGCAGAGAGAGGGCACACACGGCTGCACAGACCTTCATTCAGCCTTCATCTCCAAGGACCCACGGCTGTAAATGTTCTGGGACGTCCTGTGCTGAACCGTGCTCCTTTCAGAACACTCACTGGTGACTGCACAGCTGTCACACTAAGGGCTTCTCACAGTTGTATCTTCATATCTTCAGCATTACGGGATTTCTCTGCTGTCTCTGCTGTGCTGAGTAAAACCGGACGGCTGTTCAGTTTTAACATGACAAAAGAACAAAGCAGAAACATTAACACCTGAGCGGATCAACCAACAAGCACTCAACCCCGTTTCCTATTAAAGAGCACTGAGGGGAGTCGTGTTTAAAAGGGTGGGCAAAATAAGTGTCTAAACCCATCCACTCTATGAATACCTAGTGAGTCCTGTGCAGGGTCACAGAGGTCACTGGAGCCTAGCTGGACGAAGGTGGAGTACAGCCTTTCCTAAAAAACAGAGGAATATTAGCTGGAATACCCGGAGGGTTAAGAGCATAACAAAGTTCCTTGTTCAACTTTCTGCTGAACTGATTAAATGCTCCTTCTGAAACGAATCAATGAAGAACAGACAGACAGAACGATAGCATCCATCCATCCATTTTCTTTGCTTATCCGGGACCGGGTCGCGGGAGCAGCAGTCAAAGTAAAGATGCCTGCCCTTCCCGCTCCCCGGCCACTTCCTCCAGCTCCTCTGGGGGGATCCCGAGTCGTTCCCAGGCCAGTAGAGAGACATAGTGTCTCCAGCGTGTCCTGGGTCTTCCCAGTGGGACATGCCTGGGACATCAACCTAGGGAGGCGTCCAGGGGGCATCCAAACCAAATGCCCGAGCCACCTCAACTGGCTCCTCTTGATGTGGAGGAGCAGCGGCTCTACTCCGAGCTCCTCCCGGATGACAGAGCTTCTCACCCTATCTTTAAGGTAGCGCCAAGCCACCCTACGGAGGAAGCTCATTTCAGCCGCTTGAATCCGGGCACCTTGTTCTTTCGGTCATGACCATAGGTGAGTATTGGGGGTAGATCGACCAGTAAATTGAGAGCCTTGCTTTCTGGCTTAGCTCCCTCTTCACCATGACGGACCAGCACAGCGACCGCATGACGGTGGACGCAGCACCACCCGCCTGTCGATCTCACGCTCCTATCTTGCCTCACTTGTGAACGAGACCCAAGATACTTAAACTCCTCCACTTGGGGAAGGAGGACTCCACCCACCCAGAGAGGGCAAACCACCTTTCTCCGGTCGAGAACCATGGCCTCAGACTTAGCGGTGCTGACCCTCATCCCAGCTGCTTCACACTTGGCTGCAAACTTAGAAATTCTGTCCATAAAGACTATGAACAGAACCGGGGACAAAGGGCAGCCCTGCCGGAGTCCAACATGCACCGGGAACAGGTCTGACTTAGTGCCAGCTATGCGGACCAAGCTCCTGTTCTGGTCATGCAGAGACCGGATAGACCTGAGTTAGGCTCCCTAGACCCCGTACTCCCAAAGTACCCTCCACAGGACACCACGGGGCACACGGTCAAACGCCTTCTCCAAATCCACAAAACACATATGGAGAGGATGAGCGAACTCCCACAAACCCTCCAGCACCCTAGACAGGGTGTAGAGCTGATCCACAGTTCCACGATCAGGACGGAAACCGCATTGCTGTTCTTGGATCTGAGGTTCGACCATCGGCCGGAGTCTCCTCTCCAGAACCCTGTCATAGACTTTCCCAGGGAGGCTCAGGAGTGTGATTCCCCAGTAGTTGGAACACACCCTCTGGTCCCTCTTCTTGAAAAAGGGAACCACCACCCCTGTTCCCGACTGCCACGCGATGCTGCAGAGACGTGTTAGCCAAGACATTCCTACAGCATCCAGAGACTTGAGGTACTCAGGGCAGACCTCGTCTAGTCCCGGTGCCTTGCCACCAAGGAGCTTGTTGACTACCTCTGTGACATCAGCTTGGGTAATGGACAGCCCCACCCCACGGCTCTCAGCCTCTGTTTCCTTAAGAGAAGGCGTGTTAGCAGGATTGAGGAGATCCTCGAAGTATTCCTTCCACCGCCTGACAATGTCCCCAGTCGAAGTCAGCAGCTACCCACTTGTGCTGAAAATGGTGCTTGCAGAAAACTGCTTCCCCTTCCTGAGGCACCCGAAGGTTTGCCAGAACCTCTTCGAGGCCAACCGATAGTCCTTCTCCATGGCCTCACCGAACTCCTCCCAGGACTGAGTTTTTGCCTCTACTACAGCCTGAGCCGCAGCTCGCTTAGACTGCCGATACCTGTCAGCTGCCTCTGGAGTCCCACAAACCAGTCAGACCTGATAGGACTCCTTCTTCAGCTTGATGGCATCCCTTAGTTTCGTGTTTGGTACTTGTGGCTACGGCAGTCACAGAGACCCTGCAACCACAGCTCTGAACAGCAACCGGGACAATGAAGGTTGAGAACATGATCAATTCAGACTCAATGTTACCAGTCTATTTCAGGACCTGTTTGAAGCTCTCCCGGATGTGGTAGTTAAAGAATTCCCTGACGTAGGGCTCAGCCAGACGTTCCCAGCAGACCCTCATAGTACGTTTGGTTCTACCAAGTCTTTCCGGCCTCCTTCCCTTCCAACGAATCCAACTCACCACAAGGTAGTGATCAGTGGACAGCTCTGCCCCTCTCTTTACCCGAGTGTCCAAAACACACGGCCGAAGGTCGCCTGAAACGACTACAAAGTCGATCACTGATCTCCTGCCGATGATGTCCTAAAGCCATGTGTATTGATGGACACCCTCGTGTTCAAACTTGGTGCTTGTTATGGACAAACTATGATGAGCACAGAAGTCCAACAACAAAACACCGCTCGGGTTCAGATCAGGGAAGCCGTTCCTACCAATCACACCCCTCTAGGTGCTACTGTCGTTGCCCACGTGGGCATTGAAGTCACCCAGGAGGACAATGGAGTCCTACGTTGGTGCGCTTTCCAGTAACCCTCCGAGAGACACCAAGAAAGCTGGGTACTCCGACCTGATGCTTGGCCCGTAAGCCGAAACCACAGTCAGAGACCTGTTCCCCACCCGAAGATGGAGGGACGCAACTCTTTCGTCCACCAGGGTGAACTCCAACACTTGGCGGCTAAGCTGGGGCTCACAAGTAAGCCCACCCCAGCCCGCCGCCGCTCACCATGTGCAACTCCAGATGGTAGAGAGTCCAACCCCTCTCTGAGTTTCAGAGCCCAGACTGTGCATAGAGGTGAGCCCAACTATATCTAGCCGGTACCTCTCAACCTCTCGCACAAGCTCAGGCTCCTTCCCTTCCAGAGAGGTGACGTTTCATGTCCCAAAAGCCAAGTTCCATGACCGGGGTTTAGGGTGCAAAGGAACTCGCCCTCGACTGCCACCAAACCACATTACACCGGCCCCTTCTGAGCTCTCCTGCAGGTGGTGGGCCCACTGGGGAGTGATCCCACGTCGATCGTTCGGGTTTTACCTGACTGGGGCCCGTGGGAGGAGCCCCGGCCACCAGGCGGTCGCCTGCGAGTCACAACCCCAGGCCTGGCTCCAGAGGGAGGCCCTGGTAACGCCAATCCAGGAGACGCAACTGGATCTATGGTGCATCTTCTCATGAAGGAGTTTGTGAACCGCTCTTTGTCTGGCTCGTCAACCAGGATTTGTCTGCCATAGGAGACCCTACCAGGAGCCGAAGCCCCAGACAGCATAGCTCCTGGGATCACTCGAGCACTAAAACCCCTCCACCACGTTAAGGTGGTGATTCATGGAGGGGAGACCGATTGCAATGGTTTGTAAATAGTGAAGATTAGGCATGAAAATGCAGAGGAGTTTATGGATGCCATGGTAACTGATGGAGTGAACAAGCCTGGAAGTACTCTGTTTGTGCTGATTCCTCCCTGTTGCTGCCGCATCACTTGCAGATAGAATCTGTCAAACATCCTGGCTGGGTTGTGTTTAGTCCTGGTGCTTCCACAGTTTGCTCTCACTGCACATTAGAATCAGTCAGATCTACAGTATGTAGACCTGTCCAGCCTCAGAGATCCGAAGTAACAGAACACAGTTGTTAGACAAAAACTGACTTGAGTTGAAAGCCACACAAAAGCAGTTTTTCTTCAAATGAAATGATCGTTCATGATGGAAGACAAGAAAGCTTTGAAATCATGCATCCCTGTAAGAGTGGAGAGCCTCAGTCCACAAAGGCAGTGCTGTATGGTGAGGACTGATCTGTGATGCTGTGGGTCATATAGGACTCTTATCTATACCCACTATGAGAACCAGGACCATCAGAGGACTCTTTCATGATCCTTATCTGTGGAAGGAAAAACTTACCTGAAGATCTGAGAGTTTCTGCATCTGCGGAGATTTTTAAATGTAAAGGAAAGACACTTGTTTTATTACATAACTAATTTAATAAACTTCTTTATTTGTTTAGCTTTTAAGAATTTTATGGCTTACTGTTTGCACTTTCTTTGATTCTATTCAGTGTCTCCTCAAACTATTAGTCAAAGTGTTTTCTTCCATGTTATGTTTATCTTCTGACTGTTGTTTGTCAGGAGTCAGAGCTTTGTCCCCCGGTCTGGTCACCAGTTCCAAGCTCCCTACATCTCCCAGCGCCAGCCCGCAGACCCTGGATGCCACTCACCTGATTCCAATCTGACCAGCTGTCTCGTAAGCAGCACACATAGCCTCGCTGAGAGCGAAGTATTGCTTTGTGCCACCCTGCCTGCATTACTGAGTGTTTCTATCTGGACCGGATCTTCTGTTTCTGACCCGGCTTCTTCTCTGATTGCCTGTCGCCTGCCCTGACCCCTATCTGACTCTGATTTAGCTTTGTGGACTTGAGCACTAATACAACATTTGCTTGTTTGTGACGCTTGATAAGTCCTCCCCAAAAATGTTGCGTTTTTCAAGGCAGGTTGTGTGCTTTGTTCTTCCATCAGAAGGATGAGACAGAGAACAGTAAGACGGCTGCAGTGAGCCGTCCGGAGGACATGAAGACAAAACACGAGAGGTGATGAGAGAAAACATTCACTAACGCCTCAGAGTATGTTTTTTCCAAACTAAAGTTGACCTTTTAATGACTGAGGGCGACCTCTGACCCGGATGGACATGTATTTTGTAACATGTTCTCTCAGCTTGATTTGAGGTTTTTTCTGCTCTGGTAGAACATTTAGTTCAGCTTTGGAGATTTAGGATCAGCAGACACAAACAACACCTGGGCTCAATGTGCTGCAGCACAGATGGAGCAGACATGCATCTTTACTACTAGTCAGCAGATTTTTGCGTTTTACATGAGTACCTTTGTCTCAAGTCTCTAGTTAACGGAGCTGAATTGCGGATTACAGGTTGGCGTTTAGTCCCGATGGTTCCCCAGTTTTCCATGAATACACAGAGGTGCTTTTGTGTGTGCGTGCACGTGTCTGTGGATGTGTGTGTACGTGCACGTGGATGTTTGTGTGTGCGTGCCACGTGCTGCTCTGGAACAGGGCAGCGACACAGCAGAAGTGGGTCAGTCTGGTCTGAGCGAGGCAGCAGCTCAGAACAGCTTGTTTAGTTTGGGTTTAACCTCTGTGTTAAGCTCCTGAACTTTGGTATGTTTAGCTTTATTTGTCATTTCACTTTTAGCATGAAACTTTGTCACAAAACATTTCCATCCCAGAATAATGTAAACATGAACCAAAACAGCCATCATAATAACCAGTTTCTTCAGTCTGACCTCACAGTGTTTTTGTCTATAAACTGTTAACACTGTGTCTCTGCTTACTGAGATAGAAGCTGCTGTTTTAAAGATTCTGATTTTCTTCAGATCTGTGTCACAGTTTACATTCGAGCAGCCAGTAGCTGCTCATGGCGCCGAATCCCTGAAGGCGAGTTCACTCAGAGTTCACAGGCATCACAAAGAGTTTAGACAGAGTTCACATGCGGTTCACATGAAGATATCCCACATTTGTTTTGGCATCAGACAGTCTTTTCCTGATGAGCTTCAGAATGACAGAGTGGAAAAGCTGTGGCTCCACTGCACAGCAGATACAAAACATCACTGGGGAATTCTGCAGGAAAAGCTCTTAAAGCCAAGCAGAGACAATGTCCCGCCTCCCAGGAACACTTCAATCACTTAACGAATGAACCAATCAGTACTGCTTTACCTGTTCCAAACACAGTAATATCAAGCACATAAAATACACAGAGAACAGAAAACCTTTTAAATGACATAAACGAGTATTAAAAGTAATGAATTCAAAGACTTTCATCTACTGTTCTTTGTCCTGGTTCAAATCCCGGCTGGATTATTTCTGTGTGGAGTTATTGCGTTCTTGTGCATTTGTAGGTTTTCTCTAGGAATTCTTACTTCATTTCAGGAATTCTGACTTCTTCCACAAAAACACGTTTCATTGGTTCATTAGTGATCCTAAATTGTCCTGACACGTGCACGTGCGTGTCCCTGCAACAGACTGGCGGCCTGTTTAGGGTGTACCCCACCTTCACCCAACAGTAACTGGCTCCAGTGCCCCGAAATACATTCAGTGGATTCTGAAAATAGATGGATGGTTAGAAACTAAAGATAAAAATTAAAATTAGGTTTAAAAAGTAATGTAGAATGCAAAAGGATGGTAGCAATGAATGCTGGCGGAGGTAAGTTGACATGAAACCCTTGCTGGTACAAACTTAATTTAGCATCTGCTTGAAAGCAAAAACACAAATGAAATTGTTTTTTGTAAATGGGCAAAAGGCTATTTACAGCACAATTTTCCAACTGTTAAATGTACAGGTTTAAAAGTTTGTCACTGGGTCAATTTCCTCAAGTTACTACAGAATGGTAGTCAAGAGAGTCCACATGAGTGTCTTTTATTGCTGACCTCCCAGGTTAGATACTTACAAAATAAAGAACCGCATGAGGTTTTTCTGGCTCCAAAAATCCACCTTCAATTCTCACTTTGTGATGTTGCTTCACTTCCAGCCCACATTCACCTGCCTTTGCCTCCCAGCTCCAGCCCAGCTTTCTACTCTCCTTCACTGATAAAAATCAAGCCCCACCCTCTATGAGTGCAGGACCCCTGCAGGCCATATGCTGTTGATTGGCAATGTCCATTAAATCCAGGACTCCACTTAATGTAGCATCACGCATTGAAGAATTTTATGTTATATAATTGGAAATAAAATGGGGATGACCATAAGAGCAGTAAAACATCACTGGGGACTCAACCAGAAGTCCAATCACCAAAACATTCCCATGCATTTTCCACAGCTCCCAGTTGTGATGTGAACTGCTGACTCAGATCAGATGTCTTCTCCTCTGGTCGCTCCCTTTGTTAAAGCTGCGCTGCGGCTGCGCTGCGGCTGCGCTGCGGCTGCGCTGCGGCTGCGCTGCGGCTGCGCTGCGGCTGCGCTGCGGCTGCGCTGCGCTGCGGCTGCGCTGCGGCTGCTCATTCGGACATGTCTGTGTTTGCTTGAGGAAAGGCTGGCCTTGTGTGCACCCTCTGACACCCTGTGGGTGAGTACGGGAGTCTGTGGTTCATATGGTGGAGGTGAGTGAACATGTGTGAGGGTGTGAACCTAACCCGTCTCTGATGATTAGAGCAGTTAGGATTCAGCCCCGTTTCATATTGCAGCATGATGCAGATGCCTTTACGGTGGCTGTGGCGCAGAGGTACAGCGGTCGACCTCTGACTGGAAGATTGCAGACTCCGTTCCCGCCTTGCCTGTCCATGTATCAAAGTGTCCTCAGGCAAGGCACTGAACCCCACATTGCTCTTGGTGGTTCTAGGTTGGTGTCAGCATTCGGTGTGTGAACGGGTGAACGGGTGAACGGGTGAACGGGTGAATGGGACAAAAAAACACTTTGGGCCTTCCAAGAAGGTAGTTATGCTATATAAGTTTATGGCACTTACCAAATCACTTACCTGTAGACAGGTGAGTCCTGCTCTCACAGAGCTGTTAGCTCTCTGCTGTAATCCAGCAGGCCTGTTCCCATGGTTCTGTTTCGTCTCAATCTACCTTCATCTTGGGTCTAGAGACCTGTCCACTGTCTATACTTCGACACTGATCTCTGACCCATGCCTGTGTCTTTAGTTTTCAGATTCTGCTGTCTTTCCTGGATACTTGGACCCAGGATGGTAAGACTTGGTAAGACTGGTCAGATTTTTCCTCCTAAATATCTCTGATTTAAATGACTTGGGTTAGTGTTGAGGCTTTACTCAACCACCTGGCATTCCCTGCCTCTCTATGAAGTGACACACTTGTGAAGTGTAAAGAAAATTATTCAAGAGTTCTGTTTTTTTTTTTTTTTACAAATAATCTAAAATGTGCAGTGTGGAAAAGAGCATGATGCTGCCACCACCATGTTTGACTGTGGGTGTGGTGTGTTCAGAGTGATGTGTTAGATTTCCTCCACACATAGCTCTTAGCATTTAGAACAAAAGTTCCATTTTGGTCTCATGTGACCAGAGCTCCTTCTTCCACATGTTTGCTGGTCATTCTCATGGTTTATGTCAAACTACAAACAGGACTTCTTGTGGTTTTCTTTTAACAATGACTTTCTTCTTGCCACTCTTCCATAAAATCCAGATGTGTTCAGTTCACGACTGATGGTTGTTCTATGGACAGATTCTTCCACCTGAGCTGTAGATCTCTGCAGTTCATCCAGAGTCATCATGGACTCCTGGCTGCATCTCTGATCAGTGTCTCCTTGTTCAGTCTGTTAGTTTAGATGGATGACCATGTCTAGGTGGGTTTGCAGTTGTATCATAGTCTTTCCATTTGTGGATGATGGACTGAACAGTGGTTCATGGATGTTCAAGTTTGGGAAATCTTTTTCTAGCCTAAACCTTCTTTCAATGTCTCCCCAACTTTCTCCCTGACCTGTCTGGTTGTTCCTTACACTTCATGATGCCGTTTTCTCCCCAATATTCTCTCGACAAACCATAGAGACTGTCACAGAACAGCTGGATTTATATACTGAGATCAAATGACACACAGGTGAACTCTATGAAGTCATAAAGTCACAACATTTGATCAGTCACCAATCATCAAGCAACTTCTGTATGCACTCAGAGAAAAGGGGGTGAATACTTTTGCACACTGAACTTTTTTGTTTTTTATTTGTAAAAAATTAACTCTTGTATTATTTTCTTTCCATTTCACAAGTGTGCCACTTTGTTGGTCTTTCACATTAAATTCCAATAAAATATATTTATATTTGTGGTCATAATGTGAGAATATGTTCAAGGGGTGTGAATCCTTTTGGAAGCTACTGTCACTCTAATTCATTTTGTTGATATTCCCTCCACAATCTTGAATAACTGAAGAACCAGTGCCAGAGCGTGGGTGCAAAAAGGAAGGTTTTAAGTGTTGCCTTTAACATAGAAGAAAACTGTGCTTTTCAGTCAGATTGTGGTTTGATTCAAAAATAAAATACGCCTGTTTGTCAGTGTTTCAAAAAAACAAATGATAATAAAATGATGTGCTCTTGATTGTGAATCCTCAGTTTAGATGTTTTCAAACGGATGAGCATGAGCCTCTCGTATAACTGCACCCCAAATTGTACTGGTCCATTTTGATGACTGCATATTTATGAGATAAGCTCAGAGATGATCAGCAGCGTGATTTCTAATCCATTTTCACACTTGCTGGCATGTCGCTGGTGGAATGCTGCTGGTAACATGTTCTTGGCGGGAACGCAAACTGAGCGTTGACTGAAATCAGGAAGAACCTCTGCAGTGTGGCAGCACCTGTTGAAAGAGGGGCCCCACCTGTTAAACCACCTGAAGTCACTCAAACCCATCTGAAGCTGGAGCTGAGAAGGAGCAACAGCTTCATGTGTCTAAGCAGTAGCCTGGCCTTAAAATCCACTTCATCCTCAACATTCAAGCATGAAAGAAACATGATAACACTCTTGTGTTGACTTTGTACTAAAATAAATCCTGAATCCAAATCTCTTTCAATGTTTTATTTCAAAATAGTGTTAAATGCTGACAGCTTTTCTGAATGACATTGTATGTGTTATTATCCTGGCTGTAACCTCGATGTTCGGACACAAGAGAAGACAAGACAAAGCAGCATCTAATGGAGCGACTGAGAGGCTGAAAACAAGCCCATCAAATGGCGTCCGCCACCTCCTTGACCCTCTTCCTTTCACAAAATCACTCATGAACACATACTTGAGACACTTTTTTGCTGTCAGAGTGCGTCATGCCTGTCTGAAAACGTACAAAGGCTTGGAGGCGGTGGTGCAAATCAATACTTCTTTTATGATGAGCTGAAGCCTGAACAGAAAAAGAGAAGCCATTAGGTTCATTAATCATTAACGGTATCAAACAGAGGAGTGAGCTCATTATTTTTGTTTCTAAAGATGTCCACAGTGAGCACAAAGATCAAAACGTATCTCATCACACTGGAGAGGCGGCAGCTGAAAAGGACAAATCCTAATGGAAGAATCGGAGACAAATATGAAAAGCGGCTCACAGATGTATTTGAACGTGTACTCTTCATTAGACCTTTACTTGGCAGTTCTCTTTATGTGGATAAAAGCATAAAAGACGCCCATTCTGACCTTTTTCAGTTAAAGATCTTGCTAAATCTGAATATTCACAACAAGCAGGGTGTAAAGGTCATCACCCCGAATTATTGTGCTCCTCAATATGACTTTGCTACAGTTGCTCCTCAACCCCACACCTCGTTTCTTCTGGAGGATGTGAGGAAACTGCAGACCATGACTATAAAGGAGGCCACAAGGGGGAGCAGCAGGGTTTGTTTTCTCAGCAGTCTACTGCTGAAACTCCTAAATGAGTCTGCTGTGCTGTGCAGAACGCTGACTGTACAATAGAACTGGACAGAGCCACACACCCATAGAAAGTGCCTTACCTCTGGCTCCAGCAAATTGATGCTCATTCAGTCATCATTTTATGGGCATGGATGCGGAGGAGCCAATCAACAGTGACTGATCCAGTCGGTCTGAGTCGTTGTTTCTATGGCAACTGCAGTCGCCAGTCAGGAGTGAGCTTGTTGGAAGTTCACACCCCTTCCACTGAAAGCAGATCGACATCTGTTTCTTAAAGCAGGAGGTATGGCTGGAGTATGTGACAAATGATGAGTGTTTGTGTCGTTTGTATGTCTTTAACAACTCTGTGGGCATGAATCTGGTTGTACTGAGGTGGAGGCTCCGGCACATTTGTTTCAGTGCTGTTTTGAATTTACTTTAGAGTTCTAAAATGCACAGCTGACTTCATAGTGATCCATCATGGGAGCTGCAGGGAAAAATCCGCCTGACGTCGTTTGTGTATGTTGAACGTCTCTCCCGCCCATCTGACTTTCCGTGACCACAGACAGACTCCTCCCCTCTAAACCGTGAGCTAAAGATGGAACAGTCTGAGAAGTTAATCAGAGGACACCCTGTGTCAGCAGGAGGGAGGGGTCACGTGAAACGACAGGAGCATTAGCTTTTCCTTTTATGTGAGCAATTTCACTCACAAAAATGATTCACATTGTTTAGAAATGATTCAGGTATAGTTTTAAACCAACGTCTGAGTTTTTAGGTGAGTGACAAAGCATTTATCTTCTCATTCATTGTTGTCAAGCTTCCTTCTACGTTTCACAGTGACGTCCAGATTCCGCTGGAATCCACCAGCAGAGGAGTCAGAGAGTTTACAAGCTTCTGTCCACTCTGCTTCATGCTGGACTTTAGTTCAGTCGCTGCTAAACCTCACAACTGTCCGCACAGCCTCTCAAGATGCAGGAAATCAACACAAAAGTCCAACTAACTCACAAAGACCCTGCAGTCATGAAGAAGCTGCTTTTACAGCCAAAGGGCTCTGAATGAATGAAAGACTCATGTGCGGTGAGATGCTCAGGCCTGCTGGGATGCGTCTGGTTTGTTTGCTTGTTTTCATTCTGTGCTGATGTCTGCTCTGCGGTTACAAAGCTTGAACTGTTGAGGGACACACAGCCGAAATCCACACTGACTGAGAATCATCTGTTTATCTGTTGACAATGTCCTGCACGGTACAGATGGAAACAAACTACCCTGATCTAAACATGTAAACAAAAACATCAAAGCAAACAAATGATATAAGTGTGTGTGAATAAAGAACATAAATAGAAGCAATGGAACATTCTGAACAGCAGAGTAACTAAATTCTCCTGATGGTAATAGTCTGGCGCCGGCGTTTGGCAGCTGAGCCGCCATCAGTGTGTGAGAATGTGTGATGGTGAGATTGTAACGCGCTTTGGGCCTCCTAACCCGGTAGTGAAGCATTGTACAGTGTAGTGACTTTACCGTTTACCACAGCGGTCAGAACGCTTGTCCCGCTGAAACATGTGGAGTTAGAGAGGAAACGTTCAGCTTCAGAGGCTCATCAATAATGAAACCGCCACCACCTCGCCTGATGCTGCTCCAGCCCTGGTTGGTTGCTTTGTGCTCATGTCACAGCTGTTCCCATCTTCAGACCCCCCCATCTCTGCACACATGAACTCCATTTCACTGAGCAGAGCAGCCTCCCCCCCGATCCCTCAGCTCTCAGGACAGCATGTACCATCCAGCTGAACATAAAGAAAGCAGAACACTGTCTCATTGTTGTGTCCTGTGTCCACCCCCCCAACGCACAGTCTACATGTTCCAGTGGATCCAGGCGACCCCACAGAAGGGGCGTCTCAGAGCGAGGCTGACACACGGGACCTCAGCGTCTGCAACACAGTCCTGCATGAACTTCTTCACAGACAGAGCTGGATCAGGAAGGAGACGAACTCCTGACTCAGACGTCCATCCTGGAGCTCCAGAGTGGGAACAGCATCCGTGCAAGTTCCCAACAGTCTCTCTGTGTCTGTGGGCTTCAGGGGTTTGCGTGAGTCTCTCTGTCTTGTCCTCATGTTGCTGCAATTTTGAACATGTTCAAAAATTTGCAAAACAAATGATCTGTCAAAATGAATCAAGAGAATCCTCAGTGGTTTGTCAAACCAGTTCAAGTTTGTCCAGGCAGAAAACAGAGGATAACACCAGGCGGGTCGACAAGAACTCCTGACCTAACAAACAGACGGAGAAAAGGAGAGTAAACGAAACAATGAAAAATAAATAAACTCTGAGAGGCTCGGAGTAGAAAGAATCAGGACAAACAAACTGAGGACAGACTTTCAGGGAATCGGAACAGATAAAAGAATGGAGCGAAGTGTGACTCGGTCAGAACTAGAACTTTAAACTGACTGATCAAAACCAGCTTGGCTGAAAACTAAACACAGAGCCGGTTTACACAATGACCAGAGAACAGGAGTCACAGAAACAACAAACAAAGATTCAACACAGTCCAAACAGACGTAGAATATCAAGAAAAGACCAACAAAAAAAGCAGACATGGACAGTTTTTCTGTTATGGACTTGTTTCCGTTAAAGATTCTGAAGCTCGTCTACAGAGTGGTCAGCAGAGGTCATGGAGCTCTGTCTTCCCTGGTTTTAGGATGTTTTCATTTTGGGTTTTACAACAGTAGACACACACGCTCACAAACAGACACACACACGTGTACAAAGGCCTAAACACACATACAAAGGCATGTACAGGCACACACATGCACACCTGCATGCATACAGATACACTATTTTTGCATAATGGAGAGGAAATTAGAGCTGAGCGACAGAACGACAAATCGTGTCTTCTAGCTTTGTTTGTTTCCCGTCTGTTTCACATCGTGCCGTGAGAGAGGGTTTCTGTTCTCACATTCCTGTGAACTTCCGCTCCACTGAGGCTCTTCCAGCCTGGGGACACACGTCTGCAGTGAGGCTACTGTCTCTGAGGCTCAGTGAAGCTCCAGAGGAAGACCTGTTCATCCGGGGAGAGTAGAACTGTGTTCCAGGAGCTGGAAGTGAATGTCTGTGAAGGCAGGAGTTGGAGCGCCTTCCTCAAACGTTCCCCTGCTGTTACAGAAAGCTTCATTTCACTGTTACTTACAGGATTCAGGCAGCAGTGAAGCTGATCAGCTTCGGCCTGCACAGATCTTCTCATGAATGTTTATTTCCTCCAGACCTCCAGAAATGCATTTTCAGGCCAGAAAGAGTGAGTTTCAAATAGCAAAGCAGGGCCGTTTCTAGGTCTGAGGTGGCCCTCAGGGAGGTCGATGATGAGGGGCCCTGCTTTCCCACACCAGAGATAAATCCGATTATATCCACAAAATGTCATCCTATGTGTGGGACCGTCTACAGTGCATGTGAACGATGTTGCTCCCGCAGGTAAAACTGATCAAAATAAAATTACAAAAGAAGCAAGCAGTCAGCTGGACAAAACATTTTCTAGAATATTTTCCTAAAATGTTGAAAGAAAAATCCAAACGGAAATGTTTAAAGAAGGAAGCATTTTGGAAAACACTTTACTTCACTTAGAAATATGTGACCAAATATTCACAGACACACAAACAGCAGCAGCCTCCAAACCAAACCAAACCAATCTGACACCTGAAAACGAAATCAACTACTCAAATATTCAATCTAAAATGTTTGACAGCCATTGTTGGCTGTTTGTACAATTTAGAAAAATATGGTGAAAACTCTTCCTGATTGAAAGAAGTTCAGTTGGTCAAACTGATCATCAATGACAGCATGTTTCACTGACGCCGTCTCTGACTGGTTCACTTCAGCTTTGTGTTTTCTAGTTTCTATGGGATTCTTACAGCTCATATTCTTCTTAAGTTCATTTGATTTGAATTGTTTTTGTAGAGGATTGATTCAGCAATCACCCCGTCTGCTTCAAACGCTGCTTCAGCATTTTCCAGAAGAGAATAGCATGACTGAGCAGCAGATCAAGCCTGAGACTTACTGTCTGCTGTTTCTCTGCAGAACAAACAAACCCTGAGGATGAATCCAGCCAGGGTCCAGGAGATTACAGGCAAACGGTGGGAAACAGCTCCTCCTACTTCTTTCCTGAATAAACAGGGATGAGGCGCATACACGCTAAAACCAACAGGTTTTCAGTTTTGGCCTGAAGTACAGTCTACTGGAAACAACCGATCAGAGAAGCACAGCAGTCAGGTAAGCATGATGTCTGCAAAACAAGTCCACCAAAACAGAGAAACGACTCCCTGCAGCACTGGGGACAAATCTGAGGTCTTTATATGTGATTCTGAAGCACAGAAGACTCAATTATTTAAATTTGTTGAATCAGAATCAGTTTTTAAAGTGAGAAATTATAACATAATCAGTCAATTTGTGGTAAAATGATCAACAGATTGAAGACACAGCTGGTCATGTTGACGTGTTAGTTCCTGATCTTCTCAGCATCTCTGTGTTTGATGGATAAGAATGATCAGGACGTAAAGATCACGTAGTTCTTCTCTCAGGGAAAATGATGTTCATTAAGGGAGAACAAAAACATAAACACATGAACTTTTCTGTGTTTAGAGCACCGTTCCTGACTGGAACCGTCAGCCTGCTTCCACCTGCACCCTACAGCCAACCATCTGAACTGTTAGGTTATCAAACGATTGAAATGGTCATTTAAACAGAAGAATCTGCTATCTTTACCCCGTTATTTAATTTGGGAATAATGATTAGCTCACATGTGTTTTTCCTGTTTCCCTGTGACGCATTCACAGCTTCAGAGGTTTGAAGGCCAAACATCTTTTTCTCTACATAGAGTGTAGATGAAGACGTTGGAGATGTCTGGGTTCTGATATCCACAGGCATGGATCACTTTCCCAATCTGAGTCCATTTCAAGTTTGAGCTTAATGGAAACCAGGACTCGAGTCCAATCTGAAATGCCATAAATTCAGACTGAACAGATCGATAAAGCTGGAACACTCCTGGTCTGGTAAGTTAGAACCCAATCACCAGCGGGTCATAACAGATACGGTATAAAAGTTCTGCTTCTGATTCTTACAACTGATTCGGCCTTGGTTCTACATTAGATGCCCTCCCTGAAACAGACTCAGACTTGGGACCAGAACACAAACGAACCGGGCTGTGTTCCGCTGTGTTGCTTTGCCCTTTCCGTCCTTTCCGAGCAGAGCAGGCTGAGCTTTCGTCCGTCTGTTCCTCTGAAACTGAAACCTTCAGGGTTACGGAGATCAGGCTCAAACAACACAGTTTCTTAAAGTTCCACTCTAATCATCTTTTGATGTAGTTTCAAATTGTTCCCATGTTCTTTTAATTACGATGATGCTGTTTTTAGGCTAAATCCAAAGCCTGTCATTTTCTAGGACATAGTTTCTGCAGAGCGGCAGGAGTTCTTCCGAAATTCACGTCTGAGTTGTGGGCGAGACTACAGGTGCAGTGAGCCTGCCTCCTTTCCATCCTTTATCTGTTTACATACTCTAGTTTACAGCCACAACCTCATTAGCTGGGCAATAAAAATGGTGAGCTATGTCCAGTAGGAGCTATCCAGGCGTCCAGTTTTAATTCACATTCCAGCTCAGATGAGACAAACAAAGATGGACATGGACGTATTCGTCTGGAAGCGGATGCATCAGAATGGAGCAGAGCACAGAGATTGTGGCTTGCAGTTGAAACTGCTACGTTACAGCGAAAAAGATTTTCCATAATTTTTCCATCTGCTCCTGATTCACAAAGAACTGAATAAAAGAATACTCAGAAAAACGGTTTTAATTTTCTTTACATATGTCCTCCTTCATGAGAAAAATGCCACAGGAACATGTTTAAAACAGCAAACGCGTGTTTTTCAACAGAGTGGCTCTGTAAAACATTCAGATTTTCTGAATATGTTAAATAATCTCATGCTAAATTGAAACAGACCCAAAATGTTTAAAAGACACATCAGAACCGTTTGAGTTCAATGTTTACCATAACTCTCCGGATGGAGAGGATTTTTCCTACAGCGTTTGCTGTGATTATTCCTTTCTGATTCTGTGCTGGTGACATGTCTGGTGTTCGGTGTCCCTGCTCCTCATGAAAGAATCATCAAGCTTTCATCACAATCTGACACTTCAGGAATCAGAAATGAAGATTTAAAAATCGTTTTTAAGTTAAACCAAATTAAAACAATTCTCTGCTTTTTAGATGCAAATATATTTTGATGAATTTCATGAGATAAACTGACTTTTGATGGAGCAAAAACTACACTATCACATCTGCATTATAAAAGGAGACTAAATTCATAGTTTAAAGAGTCAAGCGTGAATAAAATCTTGCATTTTTATCTTGAACAAAATTCAATCAAGACATTTCTTTTCTTTAATTCATTTATTCCAAGAAAAGTTGTCAAACATATTTACAGTAAAGATGATGCTTCTCAAACATCTACTGGCTCCCGTCAGCTTTAATAACAAAAACGGTTTTACAGAAAGACACACTTCTGTTCACACTGGAATTATGCACGAAGAGTCAAAGAAATGCCAACGAGTGGAGAATGCTGTGGTTCTGTGCAGCGCTCACAGTGAAGCATGAACCTTGTGTTGCATAGTGTAAAGTGTTCAAGTGGAAACATCAACAGACTGACAACAGCTACATCAACTGGCTCATAGAAAACACAGTGGCAGCAGGAAAAGGGAGGCTTGGAGTGAGAGTGATAAGGAAAGTTTTCTCCAGGTCAGGAAGACAGAAATACCGCCGAGCAGGACTGACTACATCCTGAAGGAGGTGAAGAGGTTCTCTGTGAGCTACATCAATCGGAAAGAGAAAAGTTCAAAGCTACATCTCATCCTGAGTGCACACCTTCACATTTTTACAGCTGGCAGCCCAGCATCAGCATCTGCAGCTCAACTGAAGGTCCTTTCCCTTCAAAGCTTTGGCTGAAGTCAAAACTGAAGCAACCATTGTGAACGTTGAAATCAACTTTGCTTCGTTTCAAGCGTTTGGTCCAACTGAAACAGTCTGATTGTCAAACAGCAGCTTTTCTCAGAACCATCCAACCATGAAAACGTGTCTGTCTGTGAAAAATGTCATCAACTTCCTGTTTGAAACAATAACGTAACATTTAAAGGAACACCGTTTCAAAAAGCAAATCTTTTGAAGGGTTTACATTTTCAAGTCCACTTTTTCCCTCCTCAACAATTGCACAAAAAAAAATTGCATCTTCTTTTTGAAGAAACCATTTGAGTTCCAGAACTGAGTCAGTTCTGCACAGCAGCCATCTATTTCGGTGGCGGTGGGTCATTTAGTTTGTTGCGACTCAGTATTTGCGCCACCAGATGACATCCAACCTGCACCTGGTCGATGAGAATTTAAGTTGTGACCTTTTTCTAACATGAAAGAGCGAGAAGCTCCCTGGCTTTGGACAAGCCTGCGGTCCGGCTGGCGCTGCTGTCTGACTGGATGCGCCACGTTTCAGCTCGTTTTCACCACAGTTAAAGGAGAGGACGCCGCACTCGTCCAGAAAAAAAACCAAACACCAAGTTTTAGATGGAGCTAAAACACCAAAAAAAGCTGCTTTGAGGTTTGTTTAAGTCTGAGGTAAGAGTCTATCCCGCCTGGAAGAAGGGCTCCTGCTATCAGAAACCAGGAAAACACTTTCTAAAGATGTGTGAGTGCAGAGCATGAGGAGGTCACACGACATGCACACCTCTAGATCCACATCTAACCCCTGAGGAGCTGAGAACAGCAAACTCTGCACTGAAGCCTGGAGCGTCAGCGAAGCTCCTTCTTCAGGCCACTCATTCTGGCATTTTCTTTTACAGCGGGAGGTTTCTCAGCGACTGTCCGGCCATTCCATTGGAGATGAATTCCAGATGCTCAACCTTTTCATTTCCTGTGAAAATCCTCAAAAGGGATCTGAAAGCTTGAAGATGTCAATACTGTTCTGGTGTGCCGCTCCACCACCTGCTCCGCTCTGAACCCACAGATGCTCTGTGGTCTCCTGATCACTGATGGCTGCAGTTTCCAAAAGGTCCGAGAATCAACTTCAAACCTGGGAAAACATTCAAAGCATCTAAACTGCTTCACTTGAGCCTGCTGTCCCCGCTTCCGGGTGATAACCGCACGCTGGCGCTCCTACAGGGGTTCTTTGGATTCAGCAGGACTGGTCCGCATGCTCACATCTTTTGGTTGGGGGGGGTTCAGGTTCATATCCAGAAAAAAACAGCTCAAGTCACCCCCCACCTCTGAAATATGGCACCCAATGGTAAACTATCTGCTTCTAAAAAAGCCTGATACTGTTGTGTCCGTCTATCTTTGATGACAGTGGGGGTCAAACATTCATCTGTGACATCATGGCCGCTCCATAAGAAGGTGCAAAATTCAGAACTCAAGACAAAAGGGACGTTTTCCGGGTTCTGCAGAACTCACATCTTTGCTGTGACCAACAGAATCCTTTTATGTGAAGACCCCATCGCACATGTGTGTGTTGGGGGGGGTTAAGGCACGAGGCGTTTGGGGGCGCAGCCATGCAGCCATGCGGTGGTGCAGTTCAGCCTGCACCCATCACAGTTGAGTACATGCACACATAAGGAAGAGTGGGTCAGAACAGCGAGGGGAACAAAAACCAGAACATCATCAGCACCGCGGCCCCGCCCACACACAGGCAGCGTGGGGGGGGCTTTGCTGCAGTCCGGTTTTGTTTTAATGATGTGCAGTCTGTCACTCTGTCACTCCGAGCTCAGCTGAGGTTTAACATCTTCACAGTTCACTTCTTGAAGTCCCGTTTCCCTCAGAGTCCACAGCCGCACAGGGAGGAACCTGCAGACACACAAAGACATGGACAGGTCAACAACTGACACACAACTAAAGCTCCACAACCACAGATGGAGCAGAGCCTGCAGATCCTCAAATGTCCACCTGAAGTGCAGCAGCCTCTGAGTGCAGGACCCGTCCAGCTAGTTTGGAGCTGGCTCTAATAATAGCTGAGCGGCTGCACGCTACGGCTCAGCCGAGCAGCGGTTTGTTCCGCTTTCATAGGTTGCATAACACATGGCCTGAACACAAGCTTAGCAGGAGGCACGAAGACTGGAGGCATGAATGAGGGCAGCTTCCTCCACACAAGCACCGTACATGTTTACCCAGAATGCACTTCTGAGTAAAGATTAACCTGACAATTGAGTGATGCATTGAATAACAGGCTGCTCAGTGAGGACGAAATGGATTATTTTACCTGGCTGACTCAACCTTCAGTTTGTCTTTGTCTGAAAACAGCAAAAACAGCCAGAAGCCCCTGGCTGCAGTGCAGTGTGCAAACCGAAGCGCGCTTCAACATGGGCGGGGTCGAGGGCCTTGCGCTCCGCCCACTGTTACTAATTCTTCACTACAGTAGAGGTTGGGAAAAAAAAGGCTGTTAAAACGCACGTAGTTATGTGCGACCAGCACAAAAACGGATGGAAATTCATGTTGGTCAGACGGAAACGTGCAGCCACGATGCACATCGCTGCATCGCCCGCACGTAGTTTAAGTGCGCCTAAGGCTAAATGTTGTTGTTAGTTGCATGTATTTAAAGTTAAAAACCCTGTTAGCTGTCACACACCTAGTTTTGAAAATGGTTTACCTGCATTTGAGCCATCCCCTGGGGGAGGGGCGATCTGCAGACACAGCTGCACTCAGAACCCATTTGGTGGTTTAACCCCGACTGTAACCCTTCCTCTGGGTCTGTGCTGACCGCATGCATCTTGAAAATGACGTGCAAATAGTCATTCCTTCAATGTTCCTAAATGTCTCCGCTTTGTGGAGCGGATCTGGTTTCTTCAGTCAGTAAGGAAGCTCCCCGTTTACGAGAAGGTTCTCTCAGTTCTAAGGCTGGTTCTAGATGGAATTGTTTTCTTGGAAACTCTGAAGTCTCTTTTTGTATTATCAATGAAACTTGACATGCTGCTCATGGACAGGCCTTGCCCCCCACCCCGCTCAGCACAAACACACATTGACCAATCATGGAAACTAAGAAAGCGTGAAGGACAGTTGAAAAATGGCTCCCAAGTAAGACGCCGTTTCACTCGCGATGACACATCTCAGTTTTATTCAGTCTGCCTTTCTTGTTCCTGCAGCAATTTATATAAATGTAACTTTTTTTGTCTAAAAAAAGAAAAAAACCTTAAAACAATAGCGTACATATCTTAAAATTTAAAAAAAATCTTCTCCCAAATTATAAAAGATTTACATGTCGAGCCTTAATTTAACCATGTCAGAATACACTCCTGAATCCGGTAGGTGGCAATAACGCATGTGAAACTCACGTAAAATGAGAAGAAAAAGTGACGAAGAAGAATCACCAACAGTGGCCGGAGCGCAACGCATTCAGCCCCGCCCACGTTGAGCCATGCGTTGGCCTGCAGGTTAGTTGATAAGAAAGCAGCAAACAGTGAGGTTTGCAGAAAAATATCAGGCAGATCTTCACTGAGGACACGAGAGGTCATCCTCTGCTTCTAAAGTAAAGTGGTATGAAAGCATTTGCTGCCAGCTCTCCCTTAAATTCAGAAATACCTTCCTGATGTTTAAACTCTGCAAAGGTTCTGGATCTTATTTTGATGAAAAGCAATCACATATTCACTGCAAACAAAGAGAAGGCAGTTCCTCTTTAACGGTTATGCTTATTCAGACAGTAGAAAGTAGAAAGCATGTTTGCAGGACAAACCTTCCTGCAGAAAGCAGCGAGCTGAAGTGGTTGTGTTTCAGAGGAGAAGCCAACACCAGCAGGCATTTTGATTACTTCTAACAGAAAGATGGTGTCACTTCTGGGCTGGTTTTCAGGTTCAGAGACATGCAAAACAACACATCTCTATGACCTAATAGAACTTAGTCTTAAATGAACGGGAATTCCCATAGTTCAAAGGTACTGCTGTTATGAGAGATATGCATGCTAGTCTAACCTGAACATTTCCAATCCTTGATATCCACAAAACCAAAGTGAAACTGAAAACGTGGCTGAGAAGCAGGAGCTCAGAATCTGCTTAGATTTGTTGATCCATGTCTGATCAATACAATGTGTTCTTTGTGGCTTTTGCCTTTTAAACAGATTCAGTCTCAGAAATGAAAAAACCTGTTTTGCTGCTGTATTTTGGGTTATCGTCTCCTCCTCTTGTGCATTTGCACCAACCCCATGAGGGTGAGGACTTTCCTTAGTTGTTAACATTCCTCTTCAGTCTGGAATTGGAGACTTCGATTGGTTTGTCATTGTTAGAGGGGGCAGTATATGTCACCAGTATGTCCACTGGTGATGTTTCAGGTAAATGCTGAGAATCAGAGGATCCATCAGATGCTAAAGTGACTTTATAAAGGAGTCATTTACATGCTAATGAACATGAAGATGGAATCATCCTGTGCATCTTCTCTCCAGGAACCTAATTGTAGAAGTCTCTTTCTAATTTAAATGAGGTTTTTATCATGACTAGCAGAGAAGGCTAAGAAACTGTCTGGGCAAACCTTACCTTAGTTTAAGATAACAACAGGCCTCTCACAAACTAAACATAAAGGTAAGAAAGTTATCCTACGATGCAGACACACACGGATGGCTCTGTGGTGGACCAGAGACCATGTTCCACCTATGGACTGTATACAAGAACTGGACTGAGAGACCCCTCCCTCTGGCGTTCTAAACAGGAAGTAACGATAAAGTTACGTTCACACCAAACACAATGTGCATGTTAGAGGCGTCCAGTTGTATTGATAAATCAACACGCAGACGCAATCAGACGTCCTGTGGCACGTTCTGAGCGTCGAGTGCGGCGGTCTGGCAGCAGCACATTGCACACATCGCAGCGGGATTCCAGTGTCACGGCATCTCTATAGTTCAGATATCTGACACGTTGTGTCAACCAATCAGGGACTCTGCTTCGGTCTGCGATGTGTTGAAGATGTGATCAGCAGGAGTCCAAGGTCAACATGTAGAGAATCTGATCAGAGATGAACCTTCCTCCTTCTGGTTTTTCTCATACTTTTCTCATTTTCATCAAGGCAATAACAGAAAGATCCTCTAATTGTAATCTTATTTCCCCTTGGATTAAGGCGGGACAGCAAGTCACAGACAAACTGGGTCACAGACAGACGGCGCTTTTTCAGAAACAGCTCCTGTAGTAGATGGTAAACTAGACCAAACTGGGAGTCTCTGAAAGATCTCATGAACTCAGATATGGATGCTGATGCTTTTGTAAATAAAAAACCTGATCTCAACATCATCCACGTCTTCCATGCATCAACTGTAATGAGACACAGCAAGTCTTCCATGTAATGATCTGGCTAAAAACCTTTGACAGTCGAGTTTCCACACGCGGTGGAGAGACAACGTTTATGGATGATTATTATTATTATTCTTTTGGACAAATGCACAGCAGCAAATGTGACTCATGTCGAAGGAGAGGCGATGAGAATTTGACACCTGAATCGCATTCAGTGTGAATGCAGCACAAGACTTTTTCACATAAAATGTGAATAATCCTTTCTTTTAGCTGTGAAACATGACTTCCTGTGACAGATGCTGACCACGCCCCCTTCCATTCATTATTTACACTTCAGAAAGAAGCTCTTCAGCTTGGTTTCTCCTAAAATCGGATGCTGTGACTGAAAGAGGGGCACACAGCAGCTGCACGGCTGAGCCGCATCAGATTAGCGCCATGTAAACCTGTTAGACACCATGAACGAGGAGGATGAAGCCATGTTTTCAGAAAGTGCTGTGACGGCTTTTCTGCATGGGGGGGGTGTGAACTGCAGCCTTCCTCTATGGTTGGCTGTTCCCTCACTGAGGTGTTCTGCAGATTTACGTAACAGCTTGTTTTTACAGCTCTGAACCCCAGGGCCCAGAGGAAACATTTACAAGCCTCTGACTGAAAGCTGACTTTTATAGGCCTGTTACAAAACGCTGAAGCCACGCCCCGTTCCTCCAAAATGGGAGAAAGGTGGTCCCGTTGCTCAGCGAGACCCCCCGGTGACTAAACCGCTACAGAACATACTGTACAGAGTCTTATGAATCCTGTCCCCGAACTTTTTATGCCTTCTGAACTGAGCCGAGCTGGGTCGGTACAGAACCTTCAAACTGCCTCCCTTTGCAAAAAGATGGCTCACGCTGTCAAATAAAAAAAAAAACAGATTCCTGAAGCGTGCACGTGCAGAGGGCTGCAGCTTACAGAGCCCTGGCCTGCTTCAGGCGGAGGCGGCACATGGCTGGCACAAGGGGAGGACAAAATGTTCCCGACCAAAGCCTCTAAGCCCTGAACCGCAGCACAGCAGAACTCCTATTGTCCAGCTGGGTGGGGGTGTGGGTCCAAATCTTTAGTTTTAGTTTTCACAAAAATCCTATTCTGACTGAGTCACTATAACTCTTCCTTTCAAATATCAATATAGATGTTTTGGTAAAGGGCTGATTTTATCATCTGGCTCACCATCAATGTTCTGGAACGGAGCGCAGCATCATTTAGAAATTAATATCTCAGAAGTTTTTTGGAATTATTGTGGAAAATCACAGGCTGGTTTCTCGCTGTTAAAATGTGGTGTTTCCAGGAGAACTATTGTTTTATTAATTTTTATATGATTCGCTATGCTTTTACTGTGAAATTATGCACCAAAGTAAAAAAACAAAAAGCATTCACAGCAGTTGGATCAGTCAGGAAGGCTTCCTACTGAAACCAGTTTGTCACCTTTATTAGACATTTACTTTGAATCTTTCAAATAAAAACGAATGAAAGTATATTAATTTTCTTTCCACTTGGTCTGTTTATTTCGGCTTACATTAAACTCAGTTGATAAAATAGATATTTTTTTCAAAATAAAAGCGGAGAGTCCAGTGTGTGATGTAACAGCACTTCGATCCATTATGACTGGTATGAAGTGCAAAATGTACTGTAGCTCTCAGCAGAATCAAACAGCAAAGGACTGGGCTCTCCTGTTGCTGAATCACTGCATGAGGATGACGGACGCTGAGCGCATGGACCATATAGCAGGGTTTTTTTTTAAACAGTAAATGCCCATCGTTTACATGCAACCACTGAGTTCATAAAGCGCAGCACCTTTTCTTTTTGATGCTGTTACATAAGACTTCATGCTGTTGTCTCATGTGCGTCACTGCATCTGCCCCCACCCCACAAACACACACAAATGCTTTCACCAAAACAAATCTTTTTATTTTGGTAACAGGTGTTTGGTGTGGACTCTGAACCAGTTCTGTCCTTTAGAAGCTCCAAACTCTTGCAGACACTATGGATCATCGTGCGTGCACACGTTCACCAACCCTAACGCGTCGTCTTAATACAAAACGACAGAAAGTGGTGGCGGGGGCGCCGGCAGCAGCCAGCTCCTGAACTGCAGGAAGCTACAGCTGACATAACGTATACGTGCAGCCCTCCACCCCGTGCTGATGGTCACTAATCCCTCGCCTCAGAAGATGACGGGTTCTTCTGCTGAGCCGGCGCTGGCCTGTGGGCCTGTTGCGTAACGTTTTATCCCTGCGTGCTCAGAGAGAACCAGGCCAACATACAACACCCCATCTGAATCCACTCAGGACCCCCTCCACAGCTGGGTGTTATGTCACTGCGGCAGAGGCTGACAAAGAAGGGCTAACAGAAAACGGCTGAGTGACCGCGGCGTGAATAGACCACTGCAGCGGGGCTCAGGCCCGGTCAGCGCAGAGGACGGCAGGCGACTCGGGTCACTGAGCCGCTCTTTGAAGGAGTTTACGCCCCAAATAACAAACTGAGACAATTAAAATGTTACAGGCAGGTTGATCCAGAACCGCGGCACACGGGAGGGGTGGAGGGGATTTCCTCACTTTAACAGGTTCCAAAGATGCAAAAAACAATGATCCGTTCCAACACGAAACTCTGGAGAAACGTGGAGTTACTCGCTGCACAGAAGAAATGTCACATGTATTTATTTTTTATTATTTCTAATTTGGAAATAAAATGTAATTATATAAAACACAAAAACTCACTTTGAATAAATAATAAATTATCTTTTGTAATTAAAACCAAAATATTTGCCTAAATAAATTAAAAGTGTCTTTCATACTCAGCCACATTGTCATGAAGGGTTTAGTTTTGAAGGCCTCCAACAATAACAAACTTTTTTTTTTTTTACCTTAAAATATATTCTAAAAGGTGCCTTGCGAATACAGAAAGAAAATAAATTACATTAGATAATATACAACACCCCCCCCCCCCCCGCGCATTTTTTAATGAAGAGATAAATTCAGAAAGAGAATATATTTAAATTCATATACTTGAATTAAATGAATTAAAAAAAAAAAAACAAATGTGGGCTTTTTTACCAACACCAAATTTTTTCATGTTTTTGCACCATTAGACATTTTTCTGAATGATGGGTTCTTCTAGTTTTACTTTGTAGGAATTTAATTCTATAATTAAACTACATAATTATATTTTTCCAAAACACATTTTCATATTTATGTGTTCAAAATGACCAACAACCAAACACTTTGTGCTGCTAGCAATGACCTTTCTCGCATGAAGGTTCTGTAAACAGAATTTTATTTCCATCAGAACTTTGTCTTGTTGGAACAGGGTGTGCACTTGAGACCCCACCCTCTGCACCATGAGCTGCACTCAAAGATATTTCTCACATTTGTTTGAGTCGGTCAACAATCTACTTCAAGAACGCCTCCGTTCAAGCTTTTCAACAAACATGGCAGACGGTGAAGCTGGGTGGAGGTGGAGCTGACCCACCTTCAGGTTTTAAAGGCCACAGAACGGTTTAATGTCAGACAACAGTAGCACAGACCGGCCAATACGAAGCTGCAATAATCATGTTTTAAGCTTCTAGTTCCTCTCAAATTTTAAAGGTTAAAGTTTATTGTCATCTTCTGTAAAGTATCTGCAGCTGCTTTAAACTGTGGAAGAATTTAAATTTAAAAAAAAAAAAAAACTGCAACTTGTGCCTCATCAGACTTTGGAGGTATGACAGGAACATTCAAAAGAACGGTCAGTAAAACTGGTATTTTTAAAATATATTAGGTTTTCATTTCACAACCAGTTACTAAACATTATGGTGAGTGGGAACAACTGTCACAATAAATCCATATTTAAAGAGTAAAGACTGCTGGTTTTTGTCTGTTAAATGCAGATGTATTTTTTAAGTCAAAGGCTCTTCTGTTTCCTCATGGGATCTTACAGCAAAAAGAAACAGATTTGTTTTGTGTTAACATTATCAGCTTGGAGGTATCAGCTTATAGTTAGTGCAACCGCTTTAAGAAAGTAGTGGATGTTTTTTGGACACGTGACCAAATAACTTCACATGTGTCAATAATGAGTCTGATGTGGAGGAGAATACAGTAGTTTTCCCCAATTAAAACTTCCTTCAGAATCTGATTAGAAACCCGGCAAATGAACCCAGTACCAACTGTCCAACGAACTACTACAACAACTACTACAACTACAACTACTACAACAACTACTACTACTACTACTCTACCAATCTTTTAGAATGTACATTTAATTCGCTTAAAGTGAACCAAAATTCGACTCTCCCAATAATCTAGAAGACATTTTCAGTCTGGATACACCCAAGCGAACCCTGGTCCAGGAACTGCTCTTGGACCCATCTTTCAAGTTGGTCTCGTTTCGTTTCCAATCAACTGAGTTTTCTCGGTCTGAATACTAGTAGGAGCAGAATAACCGAACAAAAAAACAGCCACTGTAGCCGGTAGTAACGTGATCTAAACAAAGTAGGAATTACGCAACAGATGAGCCACGGACAAATGTATCAACGATTGTTGTGTTATCAAACAAGAAAATATGTAACAACAGCTGACTTGTTCGAACGTTTGTTTTAACAGAGCTAAAAACGGTTCTTTCGTGCTTTTCTGTGTCTCGTTATGCAGCGCTCTATTTGGTAGCTCCTTAACAAAATTCTCTTTAAAAACATTTCGTTGATGAGACACAGCAACTCGTTGAAATGTGGTTGGATGAATGCAGGCTCTTAAAAACAACTTCGTGTGATACACATTACTTCTCACTATTTTTCAAAAATCTAAAATCATCCCACCTTCACAGCGTTGAAAGTCATCAGTAACCTCCTTGCAGCATGCTCTTCCATACCAAAGTAGTAGTCATACAGACATTCAAAATTGGTCAACGAAATGTAGAGTTTAAATTAGTGAAATGTCCCGATAAGGATTATAAAGCGCAGGGCTTCCATAATTTCCCCCTCTAGTTTCTTTGCCCTCGTAATTCCTGGCCAATGAGTGAAGAGATCTTTGGTCACATGATGTTGTTCGCCAGTTTTATTATAGAACAAAAAGTCTGTTTGACGGCAGTCTGAATACAGACCAAATGCAAATTTCAGGACTTGATTGGGTCCAAATTAAGCGGACTCGGTCCGGATCAATTTCCTCAGTTTCAATACACCTTTAAACAGTCCCGGCCTGAACCCGTCCCCACTGTTGGCATGAAGCTTTGTTTTCAGCTCAACTGGGTGTGAAGTTCAGCAGAGTGAGTTCTGTTCTTTGTCCCAAACCCAGACAGCATGGAACGGTTCCTGCAGCAGGAGTGCAGAACATCAGCCTGTGCGATTCCACCGCCCCACCAGGTGTGAATGCGATCAGCAGCTTTTACGCAACAGAGCCAGCCTGCTCAGTTTCTGCATCTCTGAAACATGTAATGTGCTTCATGCACGCCCGCACATGCACGCACACATATTAACTGTGCATCTAACCAAAGTCAGACGGTTTGGCCTCAGGGCTCTGCTGTACCCTGCTTCAGTTCCCAGTCCCAGCCTAAAAGTCCTCCTCCCTCTGATTACACAGCTGTCGTCAGACAGCGCCCTCTCTAACCTCACTGAGGGGGCCTGCGATGCTGCCCTCCCATCTTTGTTGGGTAATCAAGAGTTTTTTGGCAGTGAAGCGCTCATGATCAGTTGTATTCACCACGACAGTGACCCTGGAAGGAAACCAGGAGCAGCCAGCGAGCTCCGAATGGGTGGTGGGTTCATGTCAACTGATGCCCTCTCATCAGCAGAAATCACGACTAAAAAACAACCAAACTGCCTTGTAGACCAACTCTGAGCAGGAGCTCCATCTCTGGTTACTGGGATGTGGAAAATAAAAATCCCATTCTAGAACTGGACTCTAGAGATTGTATTGTTTGGTTCTTTTGTTTCAGATTCACACACTGAATGTACAGATGTACTCTTCAGATAATCTCTAAGCATAGAGGCGCTTTGATCAGGTGTTTGGAAATGCTTTGGATTTGAAAGTATCAATATTTGAATTACAAACTGCGTTTGGATCATGTTTGCATCAAAAAGGAAGAAATCAGCACAAGCTTGTTCCAGCATCTGAAACAGAAACACACTGAGTGGGAGGAGTCTACGCACAAAAGCAGGAGCCCCATACAGGCCAAAAACATGGGCAACAGGCAGTGTCTTCAAGAACCACACTACAAAGACAAACACGGATATGTAACCCCTTGATGCCTGAATTTATTACCGATTACAAAGAACAACTTTTCACTTTTTTCCTTTCAAGTAGATGCTTAAATTATATTCAAGACAGCTAACTGAAGTGGTTTGATGTGTACTTGCATCAATCAGAATCAATGGATTTGAAAGAAAATTGAGAACATCTGGATTTCATCCATTTCCTGAAAATGATCAGCCCCAACATGAACTCCAAAGACAGACGTGATTTTGGTTTGGAAGTACTGATGACCTCCTTTAACCCCAACGTGAGTGGATCAAAAGCTGCTGGAGAATGATGAGGCATTGTTTACCTCCAACACAACACTTTTTAACTGATCAAAGAAAATCTGCTCTGCAGACTGCTTTTTCATTCAGAAAAAAACCCCAAAAACTGGGATCCCTTAACTTTGAACTAATGAACAACAAAAAGGTTTTTAATGGAGCGAGTCGCCACAGGTTTGAGTCCTGCCAGTCACTGAGTCATGGAAAAGGCCAGAGCTTCTTATCTCAGACTTTACTCTGATCTGTCCTGACTTCAGGCTGACCACTGGAGCCGACAATCTGGCATTCCTCTTTAAGGTGGAGCTTTGAACCTCTGAAACGCCTGTAAAACAGGGCAGGAAACGGAAACTAACTGAGGTCTCACTCAGAAACCTGTCAGTGATCAGAACGAGAAAGACGAGCTGTGTCAGAGGGAGATTAGCAGGTTTCTGTCCCTGTAAACCTGGTAGTGAGCTCTGTGTCACAGATTCCAGTAAACAATGCAGCTGCAGGTCATTCCTCAGACTCCCCCACCCCACGAAGCTTCTTTAAAAAGACTCAATAATCACACACTTTCTGTAGCTGAGGCTGGTTTACCAAAGAATCTCGGATCAAAGATAAAACAATAAAAGATAGAAGGAGTTGAAGAATGGGATCTTCTTACCTGGGGAAGAAAGAGGCCCCTTCTTAGACTGGTTAGGGTTAAAAAAAACAAAGAATAGGATGGGGAGCGTGGGGTAAAGGAGTCCGTCACGCGGCACACGTGACTTGGTCCATCCGCATCTCCAGCTGGAAAGCGTCTGGTCGGTCCTGAGGGTTGACTGCCAGCATGTCCTGCAGCAGGTTCCTCACCCCCTCCGACATGGAGCTCCGGGCCCTCTGCGGGATGTGGAGGATCATCTTGGGGTTCTCCAGCAGAGCTTCCCCTACAGGTACAATCTCTGAGCCCTGTCGGATGTAGGTGCCCAGCAGTTCACGCTTTGACTCGGCATCGATGAAAGTAATCCGCTCTATCATGGCCCAGATAATGATACCCAGAGCGAAAATGTCAGCCTTAGCCGTGTAGTGACCCTCCCAAACTTCAGGGGCCATGTAAAAGTCTGATCCACAAGCTGAAGACAACCAGAACTTGTTGATGTTGACATTGTTGTTCTGGTTGCTTCCTTTGCTGCCAGCCACTATGGCGGGATGTTCCTCGCTGCTCTTGCTGTTTAGGCCAGCGCAAACTTTACTGAGGCCGAAGTCGGCCACTTTGAGCACAGGAGAACCCGACTTCTGTGAGATGAGAATGTTGTCTGGTTTCAGGTCACGATGAACGATATTGTTCTTGTGCAGGAAAGCAATGGCACTCGTTAATTGGCGCATGAAGCTCTTGTTGGTCTGAGGGTCTGGCCGCCGGGACAGGATGTACTGGTTGAGGTCTCCGGCCTCGCAAAACTCCATGACAAACCAGAGGTAGCACGGCTCCTCGGGGTAACCAAGAGCACGCTCTCCTGCAGATTCAAAGCAGAGAACAGAAGTCAGAGGCGTTCAGTACCAACAACTGTGGGAGCTGCTGGCCTCCCCGGTTCAAGATGACTGCGTCATGTGGTTCATTCCCTACAGACTGTTGTGTGACACAATGCTCCCCGTGTTAGGCCCCCTGCCCCTTTTCCTGGACATGCCACTAACACTGTGTCACGCTACAGTATGTTAATACACCTTTGTCTTTGGTCATGTCCTTTTCTTTCTTGAGGCTAAGCTGTCAGGTGAAGGAGTCAACAGCCATTTGGTAATGGAGCCATTTAAACTGGGAATTCCTGTTTATGAGCAACTCACAGCAAAACGCAGGAATCTAGCGGCTATCTGACCGAGTAAGCAAGTAAACCAATACTGCATAGCAAACACGGCAAACTTAAAATACTTTTCTGTCCAAATGAGGTTGAAGCTGCAGCACGAACATGGAGTCCTTTCTCAAATGTTAACACCTTTTAGAACATTAAAGGATATCAGCAGTGTGGCGTCATTCGCCCGCATTGACCTGCCCTGGTAATCACTGTCGTGCCACAGCAACAAACTGCGTCACTCCTCTCCCTAAAACTGGGTTAAGTGAACGGACACTAAAGCTGAGACAACATATTAATAGCAGCAAGTCGTCTGCGTTGCAGATCAAACCTGCAGCTGCGCTGTGAGATTGAAACTGTGTTCGCTCAGATGAATATTTTACTTATAGTCAAAATGGTGACAGTTATGCAATCCACTGTCTATTAAAAGGAAAGCAGCTATGTTGTCTGGCCCAGTTAGAGCTTCTGCAGGTCAGAACCAACTCTGCTGAACACACCGTCATGCCACCATGCATGCAAAAACGAGCTAACGGAAACCACTGTTGGCATGTCTCCCTGTCAATGCGTTTCCATGCGAGGACAGTTGCATGCATGAACGTCCATGTGACACACAGCTGTGTAGAACACAGTGTTCTTTCATGAGCTGAGGAAGCTCTGCGCCTCCTGAAGGTACAGCGCGCCGTCAGACAGGAAATCTGTGCCACCTTCAAATCTCAAAACAGGCCTCAGAGCCTCACTGTCTGCAGCATGCAGGCCAGAAGACTTTGGAGGAAGACCTTCATGAAATCTGGCCCAGAGAGTCACAACCTTCACTTCTGAAATCAAATGAGTGTAATATGTGAGCCTGCAGACAGAACCTGCAGACAGAACCTGCAGACAGGACCTGTCTGCAGAGCCCATGTTCTCCTGAGAGGTTCCCCGTGTTCTGCTGTGAGGTTCCCCGTGTTCTGCTGAGAGGTTCCCCGTGTTCTGCTGTGAGGTTCCCCGTGTTCTGCTGTGAGGTTCCCCGTGCTCTGCTGTGAGGTTCCCCGTGTTCTGGTGAGAGGTTCCCCGTGTTCTCCTGTGAGGTTCCCCGTGTTCTCCTGTGAGGTTCCCCGTGTTCTGCTGAGAGGTTCCCCGTGTTCTGCTGAGAGGTTCCCCGTGTTCTGCTGTGAGGTTCCCCGTGTTCTGCTGTGAGGTTCCCCGTGTTCTGGTGAGAGGTTCCCCGTGTTTTGCTGTGAGGTTCCCCGTGTTCTGCTGAGAGGTTCCCCGTGTTCTGCTGAGAGGTTCCCCGTGTTTTGCTGTGAGGTTCCCCGTGTTCTGCTGAGAGGTTCCCCGTGTTCTGCTGTGAGGTTCCCCGTGTTCTGCTGTGAGGTTCCCCGTGTTCTGCTGTGAGGTTCCCCGTAACGCTTCTGCTCTGCTAACAATGGCCGGACAGCTGTACCTTTGAGGGACATCTCCACCAGGCGCAGGTACTGCCGGGACCGTTTGTTTCCGTGGCTCATCTTCTGGGCCAGGCCGTTCCTTTGCAGCACACACTCCTCCAGCTGGACCACGTTCTGGTGCCGGTTCTCCAAGCTCGTCAGGGCCCAAAACTCGGCCAGAGCTAGTTCCACGTTCTCCGGGGCGTCGCACTGGAGCCTCTTCACAGCAACTCTGGCCCCTGTTTTCCGGGCCACGGCCTCATACACCACCCCGTAGCTTCCGCGACCCACCTCCCGCAGCAGGCTGTACCGCGGGGAGCCGACCAGAGAGGCCCCGGAGCGCAGGAAGCTGATGGAGAAGCAGTCGTCGACGTCTTCGTCCTCCATGCGGGCGTTGTTCTTCGCCGTGAGGGAGCGGAGGACTCTGGCCGCCTCCCGCTTCATCCTCGCGGTCACGGCGCGACCGCCGCCGCTTACCTTCCTTCTCTTCTTTCCGTGGCAGTTATCCATAACTTCTTTCTTGTTGAGCGAAAGCATGAAGCGAGGCCGTGTTTTTCTGTCATTACTTAAACTCTCGGCGGGTGAAGTTCGACGTGTTTTCGCCTGCCGGGCCGTGTTCGCAGCCGTTAACCGTTGGGGGCGACGCGGAAAGTGATGCCGCTGCAACAACTATTTCGGAGTCATAAACAAAATGTTCCAGCTCGCGCACAGAACAGAGGGCGTGGCTTTTGTTGACGCTCCGCGGCGCGCTGATTGGCGGAGAGAGGAAACGGCTCGCGGGGGATCGGAAGAAGGTGCGCGAGCGGCTTTGGATCCAAAATGTGGATCCACCAAGTCCCCGTTAGCGGGGAGCCGTGACAGGGCGCGAGCCGCCGCGCGCGAGGCGTCCTGGCATCCGGTAAACCAGAAGCAGTTCCGAGCTGGGAGCACGTGCGCGCTGGCACGCTGCTGCTGACTCACGATCGACGTGCAGACCACGCCCCCTGAAGAAGCAGGAGCCCCTGGAAAGCAGAGGGGCCCCGAAACATTTATGAAGGAAAAGATCAACATCCAGCAGTTTTAGAACAACATCTGTAAGACATGAAGGGAATCCGTCTTTATTAGAAAGAGCAAACCTGGAGGCTGTGGATCATTAGGATTCAACTGGATCTTTTCTTTGTTCATTTACTAGATATTTAAAAAGTCCGAATTTACCGCTAATTTATTTAACCTACTGAAAAAATAGAAGCATAAATAACTGTCAAATAACAACAAGTACACTTGTTTGGGGATAAAGAAACGTTTAAAAAAATTAAACTAAAAAAATATTTTTTTTTAAGTCAAGATAATGTAACCTACAGATGATGTAGATGTTCGTCTTTTCCACGTTTAGTCACCACAACCTGCAGAATTTAAAGTCAACCGAATCCAGGTTTTTCCCGTAAATTCGAGTTGACAATGAAAAGTCACTGCGCGTCTGCTTATCTTTTCGTTTTTCCTGCACGTTGTCTAAAAAGCCTAAAAAGAGAGAGCCCTGTTTCTGATCCGGATCAGATCCTGGTTGACGTTTTTCATATTATCATTACCACAAAACTCACTTTCTAAAAGAATTTCGATTCTGTTGTCATTTCAAACTGTGTTAACCTGCAGGCCCAGTTTCTGCTCAAATCCTGAAACTATTTTCTCTAAAGCTCCTCTGATGGACAATTTCTCAACTGCTTTGTTCATCTTTAGTTTGGTTCTTAAAGAGCAAAACATCAACATTATTATTCATATCAAACAAAAGCAGTTTTTGATGAAAAAACCTCAAACCCTCTTGTGACGATGCGTTGACCTTAAAAACGCTTCAAACATCATCAAAACGTTTACATGTGTAATAAAATAAAAATATAAAAACGAAACATGGCAGACTGTTAATATCCCGCTGATCTGCTGGAAAAACGGGGATTCTTTTTAGAGCTGCGGGCGTTTGGTTTAAAGGGAAAGGCCACAACATCCGCATTTTTATGAACTTATTATTTACCTTATGCTGCATCGCGGCTTATTTGTTTATTTATTGAGGATTTTTAGGCTTCAATCGACCTTTCAGAGAATGAATCGATCGAGTCTATTTCTGCGCCTTTCAACCCCAGCTGGCCTAAGAAACTTTCATGCAAATGTCTTTTCAAAAACGCGATTTTAATGATTTTTTTAATCCACACAAACGCTGATCCTTTCCGATCCATTTCGGAAAATGACGCAGGAGTGCGTGGCAGAAGACGCAGAATTTGCGACCTTTCTGTAAATCAAAAGAAACACAAAACCATTCAAAGGAGTGGATCACGCACTGTGCAAGTGCTTTCTCTTCCTAAAGGGATCTCCCGCCAGGCTGGAAAGGTGATCTTCATTTAGAGCCCACAAGTTCCAACCCAGTAAAGCTGCGTGTTCTCTGCTGTTAGTGAATCATGATGATGCTGTCATGGCAACCATTTAAAAAAGCAAACAAAAATCCTTTATCTTAGTGGGAGAAGATCAAACAAACTAAATGGCCCCCTTAAAACGGTGTTCCAGATAAATACATCATGAGGCCTGTGCCATTCCCCTATTATAATAATGAATCATTCTGGTTTTCAGCATCAGCTTAAGGTACTCAGACGGCAGGATGGCAGAGCCGTCATTCAGAACCACTGGGACATCTGCTAATCTGTTGTGTCTGCTGTTTTCCACAATGAGGCATATAAAGTTGTCAGTGCTGAGCTTGTCCTGGATGGAGCTCTATAGCTTTTTGCCAGCAGTGCTAAAACCCAGCAGTGACAGAGAAAAACAGGCTCTTGTTTTGTAGCAGTCCACGCTGTGCTGCTTTCACGGCCCTACATACCAGTCTGGCTGCATTCACAGAGCTGACATGCCCATTGTTACAGCTCAGTGGCTCCTAAAGCTGTATTTGTGGTTGTGATCAAAAGGAGCATTAGTTCGAGGTTAGGCCTCTGCCCTCCAATCAGCAGGAACCCAGCAGCAGATCGTCAGCATGTCGGGGCTGGGCGCACAGGATGCTGCTTCGCCTATCCAGCTTTGGTCAGACAGAATGTATCAACGTCTGAAAAGAAACAACATTTCTATCTTGTTAATTTCAATTTCTTTCAATGTGAACTCCTTACTTCAGAGGCTGGATCTGCACAGGTCACCGGTAAACTGTGGTCGATCTTCATCAGCTGCTGGATATCAGCAGATCAGTTCTGTTTTTGCTGTTTCCCAGTTTTCTCTTTAATTTTGGCACAAAAGTTGTCTTTATTCAGGCTGAGTGGCTCAATTGGTTGGGTGTAGGACTGACACGCAGGAAACCGAGGTCCCCTTCCTCGGGCGTGCAACGAGCCAAATCCAGTGTGGGTCCTGGACCCCTTGTGCTGCTGCCTAATTAGGTCTCCCTGTGTCTTCAAAGTTCCGAGTTGTGCCAGGAAAGGCGTCCAGAGTAAAAACAACTCTGCCAAACCACCTATGCACATCAGTGAGAGCTGATTCGCTGTGGCCATCTCGATGGAATCCGCTGAAAGGTGAACAGCATTTAATTAAGAAGTGATGTCAAATGAAGTGAGTTTGTTTAAGGTTGCATGATCATTTAGGTGAAATGACTGCAAACAGTTGGACTGAGTTTTTCAATGTCTGAGCAACATTTCATTTTGACCCCAATTCTGACTTAAAGGGACATTTTATTGGACAGATGTTGAAAGAAGACAAACGCCAGTCCTAACTGATTGTAAATCAGTGTAAACATGTTAGAGAGCCTATATCCTGCAAAATCACCTGTTTCAGCTTTTAATTGCTTTATCATGTTAATTCCTCATGCAAAACAACCGCCAAAGGTGTGTTTTGATCCACTCACACGTCTCTGAGCTTTCCTCTAAAACCCTGTGCTCTGAGCACCAGCCCCTCCCAGTCACTGACGTAGAACACTGGACAGCGCAACCCCTCCCCTCTTTGCATCGAAATGCAGCACATGAAAAACTTGTGTTGCATGATGCCACAAAGCTGCTTTTTTCTGCAACATAATCAGTTGATTTACGTGGATTACGTAAACCCTTCACTGCTGTGGAGTGTTGCATATCAGTGCAAGGCTGCTTTACTCCACTTCAGAATCCAGAGTACTAACCACTGCAACTCTATATTATTGATCTTTTATTCAAAATCTGATTTTGAAGGAAGTTTTATTTTGAAAACTTGTCTCCAGCAACAGACTAAATCTAAATAATGGACAGCTCAACCCCTCCCCTCTCGTGTCCCCGTAGAGGAAGTACCTGTAGGTCTCAAGAAGTCCAAATCCCATAGACTTCTATTGAGAAATAAACAACGGTTATCAGTCATTCTATTAGTCAGAAGAACCATTCTTGCTCTGATACATTTTTCTTAACATCTTCTTTCTAATCTAATTTTTTCATGATATTTTGTTTTTATTGCAGGTTATGAACTGACCAATCAGAAGCCTCAGTAAAAGCATGTGGTGCGGCTGGTCCCACCTTGAACATTTGATCGACAGCTTCTCCTGACGCCGCTTTCAGTGGACGTGGTGTGGACTTCCAACAAGCTCACTCACGATTGGCGACTGTAGTTCCCCTAAATACGTGGCTCTGACCGACTCCGACCAATCGCTGTCGACTGGATTCTAAATGATGGCGCACGTTTCAGGAAGCTGTGGTGACAGATTTGGCCACATATCGCGAGAGCCGTAGATGAGGCATTTTCTACGGGTGACGTCACACCTCAGTTTGTCCAGTCATAAACTACAGTCTGTGCTCCCAGTCCACAAAACTATCGGGTCCTCACATTCATACATATGAAAGTGAGAACTGCCTCTTCCAGGAAGAGTCTGCACTGCCAGCACCGGCCCCCAGGCTCACACAAAGACCCGTATTCTCCGCTGAGCTAGGGGGGATCAGCGGAATGCTTTCATAATAAACATGATGCACGTCCATCTTTGCAAAAGTTCGGATGTTCTTTGTTTTTGTGGGTGAAATGCAGACACGCTGCCAAGGCCCATTCTAGAATGACGCCATGAACTGTCCTGGTATCTCCATCCTCACCATCCTTTAACCAGCATCATCACTGTTCCTCCTTTCAACGTGTACAAACATCTCCATCTGCTTCCCTGCATTTATGTCCAGAACATCTCCCAGGATCTGTTTCTCTGATGGATTCATTCCTGATCCATCCTGGTCACTCTCAGAGAAAACATCATCTCTGCTTCTTCTTTCCCTTTTTATTAAAAAATGACCCCCTGAATGCGGCGGCGCCCCTTTCAAGGACACAGAACACTGCGGTTCTGATGTTCGACACACAAAGCATCTGGTGAATAATAAGAGGACAGAAACACAGTACCCCAGCTTTCCATTGATGGTCAATCCCTGATGCCTCATCGCTTCTAAACTTAACCCAATCAGCTAGTGGGTGTGGCCAAGGTCCCTCTCAGTGAGTAAGAACACTTTTCATCTGTGTCAGTGTGAAACCGCTCTCTGATGATAACATTCAAGCATATTTTCTAAAACCTCAAACGTGACAGGTTTCTGACATGTCACATCTAAATGTTTCTTGATGCTCACATATTCTTAAGTTGTTTTTTTCATTAGCAACCAAACAAAGTGTTGATTCAAACAATCTGTCTTTGTCTGAAATGAGCGTTTCCTTCACTTTCCTCACTGTGCAGTTTCCCTCTCTGCTCTCTTCCTCATCCATGAATGTTATTGATGATGTAACAGCATCTTTGGTCTCACATCAGATGTTCCAGTGTTTTTTCTCTTTACACATTCCTTTCCTGTCCTCTCAGATCCCACTGGTCACAGCAGATGTGATCCGTACTTAGCCTGGTTCTGCAGGAGGTTTCATCCTGATCTTCTGTTCAGAGGGACAGTCTCCTTTAGATCAGTACAAGGTACCAGTACACTGAAAATGATGTAATACCCTGTTGTTCCTTTCTTTAGAGGACATTTTAATATTAAGGTTAATAGATTCTGTACTCACTGGAATGATCTGGATTGAACTACAATAGATTAGTGTGGAGTTTGCATGTTGTCCTCATGTATGTGTGGGTTTTCTCTGGAGACTCTGGCTTAGCCCTACAACTAATTCTACATGTTCATTTTTGTTCTTAAACTCTTTGTGACAGTGCACCAGAGCCACTTTCAGTCTGAGCATGTAGTGGTGACCATCAAGCTGTGTGGAAAGCCTTTTTAACATTTAATAGATATCCTTGATATCAGATGTTTTAAGCCTGACCAGTAATGGCAAAAGTACAACTAGTTAACTAGTGATGGCAAAAAATGTGAACCAGTTAACTAGTAATGTTGAAAAAGTACCCACTAGTTCATTATTTGTGCTCACAGTTCAGTGCTCCAATCGGGCCGGTACTCTACGGTACTCAGAACCGGGACTTCTAAAAGTAGAGAGTACTGCCACTTCTCTGTTGCTTATCTTTAACACTTTACTTATCCAGCGACACCTTAGAGCAAAATAAAGAGTTTAGTGGCACAAAATGTTCTAAATACATGGAGCCAGTGCTGAACTTTTTTCTTTGCTGCACCGACCTAGAGGAACGGTTAAGGTTAGGATTACGGTTACGGTTAGAGATAAACCATCAAATGGTTCCTGGGTGCAGCTGTTTCTGCCACCCATTCAGGAGATGGATCAAATACGGAGAACACATTTCACATATAAAGGTGTGTGACAGCTAACAGGACTTTCACTTTAAGTTTTTAAATACAGTAAAAGACAGTTTTTTATTTTATTTAACAAAAATCATTTCTCCCACAACTTCTCAAAACATGGCTAAACAATAACTGAAGTAAATAAATAAGTAGAATACGTTTATTAATCCTACAAGGGCATGTTCTCCAGCATAAAACAAGATAAAAAAAAGACATGGCTGACATTTACAGATCGCTGAAATATTTAATAATATATAAGACATAAACTGTGGTTGGCAATCCTGAACGCTACGATCTGCTTCCTGAGTAAAAACACCTTCTGAACCAATTTCAGCTGGAACAAAAAAGAAAGACACACGGACACCTTTCTCTGTAGGGTTCTGCTGCATCACACGTTCTGCTGCTCTGACCACAGTTGGTCGCTCTGATCCAAGGATGAGGGCTCAGCATCTGTAACTTCACAGGAGAGTTACTTGAGGATTTTTCTGACTACAGATCCAGGACATTTTCTAAAAGACCACCAAAGCGTGCGGGCAGGTAGCTGTATTCACATGAATGCAAGAATTCATGCAAATGGAGATGGAGATCTTCCTCTGACATCAAAGCGGAGTGCATGTCGTTTGTTGACCACTTCAGGAGCAAAATGGAACATTTTATATGAACAAAAAAGCATTCCTATTGAAAATGATGGCTTGACCTTACCCGAGGAAGCACTGGACAGTTTTGACCGGTTGAAGCTGCAACATTTGGTTGAGTTTTCTCCCAAGTTGTTCTTTAGATCCAATCCCCACATCATTTTATGGATCTTTTGAGAGCAACTACAGTGGTGAAACCGTTACTAAAAAAAAACAATGTAGATCCTACTGCTTTAATAAGTACAGACCAGTGTTCAACTTGCCATTTTTAAGCAAGATTTTAGAAAAACTCGTTTTTATTCAGCTGAATGAGTTTCTTTTACAAAACAACATCTTTGAGTCTGGATTTAGTCTGGTTTTAGAACGAACCACAGCACTGAGACAGCTCTGTTAAAGATCATTAATGATGTTAGATGTGCCTCTGATTCAGGTCAGATCACAGTATTAGTACTACTGGATCTAAGTGCTGCTTTTGTTACTGTTGATGACCTGATGCTGTTAAACAGACTTAAGAGTCTTTGCCTTTAAGGGACTGTTACCCAGTGGTTTACTTCCTATCTCATGGAGAGAAACTTTATGGTAAGCATGGACACTTACTTTTCTGGGGTCCACAAAATTGAATGTGGTGTGCCTCAAGGTTCCATCCTTGGCCCTTTGCTTTTTAACATCTACATGCTTCCTCTGGGGAATGTCATCAGGAAGCACAACATCAGCTTTCATAGCTATGCTGATGATACCCAGCTGTACATAGCTATGTGTCCTGGTGACACAAGACCAATAGAAGCACTTTTTAATTGTATTTTAGGGGTAAAATCATGGATGGCAAATAATTTTCTGCAGCTCAACCAGGAGAAAACTGAAATTTTAGTTACTGGTCCTGAATCTATGAGAGAGAAACAGTTTTTGAAGTTAAACGAACTTTCATTAGATTATCCAGAAACAGTAAGAAACCTTGGTGATATTTTTGTCTCTAAGCTAACTTTCATCCCAGATATTAAACATGTGGTTAAAACTTATTTTTATCATCTTAAGAACTTGGCTAGAGTCCGCCCACTACTCCACTTATATGGAGATGCTGATGCATGCTTTTAACACCTGTAGAATTGATTATTGTAACGCCCTCCTCGCTGATCTTCCTAAAACGAACATTAAGAATCTTCAGCTTCTTCAAAATTCTGCTACACGACTTCTAACCAAGACCAGGCGACAGGCCCATATCACTCCAATTTTAATATCCCTGCATTGGCTCCCCATAAGCTTCAGGATTGATCTTAAGATACTTTCAATGTTTTTTTAAATGTCTTAAGGGTCTTGTGCCTTCTTTTCTGTCAGATCTAATTGTTAAATTTGAACCTTCGGGAATCCTGAGATCCTCTGGCACTGGTCTTCTAACCCCTCCAACTGTAAAAACCAAAACTTATGGAGAGGCATCTTTTCAGCACTATGGCCCCCGTTTTTTGGGACGATCTGCCAAAATCTAAGACTCGCAGAGGGCATAGATGTTTTTAAGAAAAGGCTCAAGACCCACTTTTTTAACCTGGCATTTACCTAATTTTACTACCTTTATAAGTTCTATTTTATATTTTTTTATCTATCATCTATTTTATCATGTTTTATCAATTTACACTAAATTATGCATTTTGTTTATTATTCCTCATTTTTTTGCTTTCATCGCTATGTTTTACTTTTTAATTTCATATTATTTTATTTCCGCTGCTTCCTCATTTGGGTTCTCTCTCTGGGTCGGCTGCTGTTCAGCAGCTGCAAATCTGGATGGGAACCTGCATCGCCACCAAGCTGTGGTGGTCCTGCCTGTGATGCTGCATTTGGTTGGCAGATATTCACAGAGAGGGAGGTCCCAACTATTAACATTTCTAACAAAGAATTTTATGCTCAGCCTGGTTTATATTGTCTGTGTCCATCGGTAAGAGGATGGGTGGTGTGAAAGGGGTGATGGGTTGTGTGTGGATCTGGGAGAGAGTGTCTATTTTAATTTTTGTGCTTATTTTTATAGTATTTATTTATTTATTTTTGTAAAGCACTTTGTGTTATGCTTTATTTGAAAATAGCTGTATAAATAAAGATTGATTTGATTTGATTGAATGTCTGCAGTTGACAGGGAGACGTTTCCTGATCCTTGTTGATTTACCACAGCAAAACATGTGAAGGGATATGCCCTGAAACTACCCTGCAGTGGGGTTGTTATTCCAGTCTCCTGAAAACGGATACATAAACCCAAATACATTTACTCACATTATTTCATATTTCTACTGCTCATTTAAGTGTAGGGTCTGGTCACACCACCCAAACTTTGCTGGAACGGCGCCGAATTTTGACAACGCTCGTCACCGCGCACAAAATGGGAAAAAAAATCAAACATGGCGTAGCGATGTACCGCTGAAGGCGGCGTAGCTTTAGCATTGGTTTAGCAGCAGCGAACTATAGCGAGTATTGATGTAGCGTTGGTTGCTTCAGCGTAGGTAGAAGGCGTTCTGCGCATGCTGGCGTCTCTCAGGATCCATGTTGATGTAGTATTTGGGCTAATTCGATGTCCATTTCTCCCTGTGTTTTTGCCAGTTACCGGTCCTGCTCTGCCTCCGCTATGACAACGCCACATCAAAGTTCATCGCTACCATGGATCGCTGCTTCAACGGCCGACACCATTCCAGCAACGCCGTGTCCGCTCCACCGACGTTTGTGCAACTTTTAATTGCCGCCAGTGCAGCGCTGGTGAAACAGAGGTGATCCAGCTTTCTAGATTTCTGCGTTAGTCTAGCGAACCCAAACATCCTCAGACTTATGTCTAGCGGAGCCAAACTTTATCTAGGCGTCAGTGGAGCGGGGGTGAACTTTACCGGAGCAGAGAATGGACCCTCGAGGAACATCAGCGGTGGTTGAGCGGATGCGGCGTTGCTTCAGCGGATGCCAACTTTTGTTCAATGGTGATGAACGGTCACGAGCGGTGATGAACGGTCACGAGCGGTGATGAACGGTCACGAGCGGTGATGAACGGTCATGAGCGGTGAGAGATTTTTTTCACCACTCCAGGAACGCTCCAGCAAAGTTCAGGCGGTGTGACTGGGCCCTTAGGTCTTCAAAGGCCTTGGCGATGATGCCAATGAAAGTTTCTGTCTAGCTGCAGACACTGGCCCATGTCATAAGTCTCACACTGCCAATGAGTGCTCTTGGTCCAGAGTTTCCAGCATCAGTGGAAAAAGATTTCCCCTGGTGACAGGTTTCATGTATCTAGTCGTGGTTGGACACTTGGGATGCGTCTAGGGTTGAACCTCAGTGGGTGAGGGTCTCCATCTTCAGGCTCTGCATCTGTTGTTCTGTTTTTTTGATCTTGTAAAAACGCTCTTTGGGGCACGACTTTATGCATCTCTCCACCACTCTGTTTCTCTTGTTGTGGGCTTCTGGGTTATATTACTGTAATGGCATGATATTGACAATAAAGCACAATGTTTCAGCGTTCAGAAACTGTTGGAATTTTTTAAATAGCGCAAACTGTTAAGAAATGTTGGTAATTCAAAAAGTGCTAGTCTAAATGTGTCGCGGGCGACACACTCAGTTCTAAAGGGTTAATACTGTGTGACTGCGGTCATCACACCTGTCAATACATTACCATCTTCCCCCTAACCTGCTGCATGTCCTTCCCACCTCAGTCTCGCTGCCTCGGTAATCTGTATAGGTCCATCTCTCCTTCTTTGCTGCCCAACCTAGCATACAGTTCATCATAAACCCCTTATTTGGCCTTTGAAACCTCGACTTTCACCTCCATCTGTACTCCAGTCTACTCTCCTCAGTCCATTCTGTGTCCCACTTCTTCTTAGCTAGTCTGTTTTACTCCAAATAAACTCCTGCACTCATAAAACTCATAAAAGTAACTTAAAGGCAATGAGGATCAGGAGAGCTGGAAACATGTGTCTGCTAATGCTCTTGACCGGAACCGGAACCTCCGATGATGTTGTCCTGTTGGCTTCATCGAGTCAGGACCTAGCGGGGCTGCTATACCAACAGCTGAAACCGTGGAGGCTCAAGTCGGATCATTCCTCACTTCCAAAGGGATTTCCTTGGATTTAAATAATATCGAGATCTGCCACCCGCTTCCCAGGAGAAAGGAGTCAGATAAACCAGCGATCCTCATCAGGTTTGTGAATCAAAAACACACAATTGCTCTGATGAAGCAAAGAAAACTGCTTAAAGGATCTGCTGTTTTTATTAATGATCACTTATCTAAATTTAACGCATTTTTGGCTAAAAATGCCTGACTCCAGAAGCGGAAAAACAGATCCAGAGCACATGGGTGCTGAATTCCAGGATCTATGTAAAACCACTTGGTCCACCGGACCTGACCGGAGCAATGGTCATCACCAACATGAGACTTTGAGAAGTGTGTGGTCACGGACGTCTGAGCCTTTATTTGAAGCGAAATAGGAATCAAAAATGATTTCAAGAAATATGGCGCCCGGGATCTACCACTAACTCTTGGATCAACTTTGACCTGATTTTCAGCAGTGATTTCTGCCCTGCAGACAACACAAAGTCTGCAGTCATAACAACGAGGAGAACTCTATAAACTCTGTTCTAACCTGAAGGACGGCTGTTAATCAGGAGCAGAACGCAGGAAAACCGTCTTGGCCAAAAGCTTGAATTGAATCACTTCACATGGTTTCCTGAAGTGTGATTAATGTCAAAGGATCTACTAATGAAACAACCTGCACTTATTGATTTTCTATATCTGATAAAAGTAAATGATCTTGATTTATTGTTGCCTCTTTCTATACTTGATCTGAAGAAACAACTTGTCTGATGAAAATAGTCGGCATCTACTTGATATTTAATCAACTTTAGTAACTTTTTGTTTTGTTTTGTCTTTGTTTATTCTTTACTTTTTTCTTTAATTACTATTATTATTTTTATTATTTTTGATTTATTCACATCACTGATTTTTTTATGATAAAACTATTCTTAAAAAAGAAGAAGAAAAAAAAGAGGAACATTTTTTTCTTTTTTGATCATTATTCTCTAATATTATTATTTTTGCATAAGCTCCAATCAAGTCTAAAATAGTGTTGTACTTACATGCAAAGCAGTATGACTTATTGTTACTCAAGGATGTTTAATTGCCTGTATTACTGTCAGTACAGTATAAATACCTGATTATTAGTTACAAACCGGTTGATATCTAATGTAAAGTAAATGGTATGGTCGAGTCGGGGTGGGATTATATAAGTTCGCTTCCTCCCACTGCCTTTCAAGCAGTCAATTTTCTGATGTCTAGTTATCCTATGTTTGACATGACTACTGTTGCAAATCTTTGTATGTTACACATCTTGTATGTCTTGTCTGCTTGAAATAAACTATTTCAAAATCAAATCAAATCAAAAAGGACCTCCAACATGCATTTGCCATTTCTGGGTGGGTGGAGTGCTCCTTCCCCAGGTGGGGGAGTTTAAATATCTTGGTGTCTTGTTCACGAGTGAGGGAAGATCGGAGCGTGAGATCAATAGGCAGATTGGTGCAGTGTCCGCCGCCATGCAGTCGCTGTACTGGTCCGTTGTGGTGAAGAGAGAACTTAGTCAGAAAGATAAGCTCTCAATTTTGTACCGATGCCTCCTAGACGCCTCCCTGGGAAGGTGTTCCGTGCTTGTCCTACTGGGCAGGGGCCCAGAGGAAAACCCAGGACATGCTGTAAAAGACTGTCCCAGGCTGGCCTGGAAACATCCAGGGGTCCCCACACAGGAGATGAAGGAGGGAAGGGTCTGAGCATCTTTGCTTAGACTGCTGCCCCCGCGACCCGGTCCCAGATGAGTGGAAGAAGCTGGATGGATAGATGGATGGATGGACGGACGGACAGACACCAAGTACACTCCTACCTGTCTCCCAGATCATACTAGCTGTAGTTATCCAATCATCTGGGAGTTCCTCCTGACCAAACAGAGCCTGTTTTAACTGCTTCTTAAAGTCATGCAACATTCTTCCTTTTTTCAGCTTCTACTGCTTGTCCTCTTCTCTGTCTTTGCCTTTTCTTTCTTCATCTTCTTCACCACCAGTCATTCTACACACCACTATCCTATGCTGTCTGGAAACATTCACCAACCACTACTTTTGAGCCACTGATCTCCTTCAGATTACACCGTCTACACAAGATGTAATCTGTGTAATTCTACCTCCACTCTTTTAGCTCACCCTATGTTCCTGCTTCTTCTCAAAGAATATGTTCGCTGTAGCCATTTCCATTTTTTTTTTTGCTAAATCAACCAATATCTGTCCTTCTACATTCCTGTCCTGCATACCAAACCTATCCATCACCTCTTCATCACCTCTGTTTCCTGCACTAACATGTCTGTTAAAATCTGCACCAATGACAACTCGCTCACTTCTAGGGATGCTCATCATCACTTCATCAAGGTCTAACAATTTCTTCTTCTCCTTCAGCTCACATCCTACCTGTGGGCCATACCCACTAACATTAAACATCACACCTTCCATTACTATTCCCAGAGTCATCACTCTGACACTCTTTTTACCTCCACAACACTCTTAACAAACTCCTCCTTCAAGGTAACTCCTCCTCCATTCTCTTCCCATCTCCACTATGATAGAAAAACTTGAAATCAGTCCAATGAGACAGCTATCGCTGTGATATTGGACTAAATAAATAAAATTGAATTGAATTGGAATCTGCTTCTAGCTAGGAGCATTATATTTAGCCTTGCTACCTTTCTAACTTGTCTCCTGGACACTCCTGAAAGCCAAACTGCATCAGAAAAAACAGGATTTGAAACATGTTCACACTCTTTCATTAGAACACAAACTTGTCTCACACAATCATTTGTTGCTGTGTTTAGTATAAAACTTTTTTATCCTCTTTGTGAATGTAGCGGGATCGATCCCCCTCCCTCTCTGATCAAACAAAGCAGAGAGGCTGTAGAGATGAGCTGGACCTCCTGCCAGAGTCCAGCCAGAACCATCTCTGTGATGTCTGCACGACTGCTGAACTGCCCTGAACTCCTGTGTTTGAGAGTTCTGCTGTTTTTACAAAAAGTGATTATTTGGTTTGTAACAAGGACATACTGTGTTCTGTCTATGTTGTAAATTCATGAGCTCATAAGAATCTGGAATGGAAACATGTGGAAAAGAAAGATGACCATCATTGTCAGCTGCAAAATGTAAAGCAGTTCACGGTGACTGAAAAGAATGCTCTGCTGACCTCTAGTGGTGAGTTGAAACCAGGTTTGAATAATTTTATTTTATCATATTTTTCATACAGAGGATGCGAGGATGTGTTTGTGTTTTTGGGTTATACGTGTTTATTGGTGTGTGTGTGTGTGCAAGTAAGAACATGTGTGCGAGGATGTGAAAGTGTGTGTTTGTGTATGAATGTGTGTGAACATGTGTTGATGTGTGCGTGTAAGGATGTTAATCTGAGTGTCTGTGGGTGAATGTGTGTGTGTGTGTGTGAGGATGTGAATGTTTCCATGTATGAATATGTGGGCATGAACATGTGTGTGTGTGTGAGGTTGTATTACGGTGTCTGTGCATGTAAGAATATGTGTGCGAGGATGTAAAAATGTGTGTACGTGGATGAATAAGTGTGTGTGAACGTGTCTATGTGTGTGCGAGGATGTGAATGTGTGTGTGTATGAATGTGTATGAACATGTATATGTGTCCATGGATGGATGTGAACATGTGTGTGTGTGTGGGGGGGGGGGGGGGGGGGGGGGGGGGGGGGGGGCGTGAAAGTGGGTGTGTGCGTGTAATAATATTTATGTGTGAACATGTGTCCATGGATAAATGTGTGTGAACATGTGTGTGTGTGTGTGTGTGTGTGTGTGTGTGTGTGTGTGTGTGGGTGTGTGTGTGTGTGTGTGTGTGTGTGTGTGTGTGCGTGTGTGTGTGGCTATGACCTTGCCTGCAGAGGTTTCGTGTTGGAGTCGAGTTCTGTATTATTTTCCCTGCACTGCTCCTGGATACATATCTTTCACAAGTTTCAGGGACACTCACTTCAGCTTCTGAGTCAGAAAACCAGCGTTTCCATGGCAACTTTTAAGGCCAGTTGCTGAGGTAAAATGACACAAACAGAGATCCGGAGTTTCCTTCGGAGCAAATTCATTGATTGGAGGTGACATAGACCTCTAACACACTGGTGAGTTTGAAGCGATCTGTTGGAGTCCAAGTGGTAGCGGTGGAGTGTCTGCCCCTCAGGATGATAAAACCATTCAAGTGCAGAGACTCTACATCTAGGACCTGTTTTTAAAGTTAGCTGGGTTGGGGTGTTAAACCACCAAAGGGTTCTTGAACACGGCTGTGACTGAGGTTCACCGCTCCACCGGCGACTGGAGTGATAAACAACATATGAAGCTTTAATTTTAACACAAAGGGCACAGACCAGCTACACCAAAGAGCTAGATGAGACCATATTTAACCAAAACCATGCATGTCCTGCACATGGCCCAGGAAATGGACAGCAGGTTTGGTGAAGGAGTTACAGTGGGAAGGTCAAAAGCACAACACAAGATTGTACAGGATCAATGAGGTTGTTCAGCACATTTTTAAAAATGGCATTCGCATTACAACATCTGGAGAAAAAGACGTTTTTTTCAGTTTTCACAGATTATTAAGGGAACTTCGGGCCTTTTATAAAGTTGCACAATGTAATAGGACAAGTCCTTAACAAGTGCATGGTAACGGATGAATGAATGGATGGATACAAAAATCAAGAAAAATAGACGGTCATCTCCAGCGTTCTCTGGTTCACTGGTGTGAGTATAAGTCACAGAAGTAATTGAAACTCTTAAAAGAAGTCCTCCCTGAATGACCTGCAGGACTTTTCAGAGGTTCAGAAGTGAAGTTGAAGTTGTTCTTAATGTTCTGGCTCTTCTGAGACAGTGAGGGTGGAGGATGTCAAGTACGTAAACAGAAGAAGAGCTGACACAGAAAACAGCCCATCCACTCCTGCTGAATAATCTCCTTTTATTCTCATTAATTCAACTTCCGTTTTCAAATCTCAAGTACATACAACTCAAAATATGTGTTTTTTTACTTTAAATCATGGAGAAGACGCATAACAATGACACCGCCTGTTTAGTGTCTTTCTAGCTGTAGTGGCGTTTTTTAAAGGGCGATGTGCAGAAAACACAGCGCCTCTGTCGGTGGTTATCTCTTCAGGACTTTATATTTTCCACAAACAGAATCCAAACATGAATTATAAACCCATAAAGCTGCTGAACCTTTGGTGAGAAATTTCATTATCCCCTTGACACATCATTTTATACACAGAGTCGTGATCTCAGTCAGTAGTAATGCAGTACTTCATCTGATTTTATGCTCGCACTTCATAACTACTAAGACGCCCAGAGGAAGAAGTGGAGGAGCTCTGAGGCAAAACCATTAAAGTGGGTTAAGTTTACCAATCAATCTCAGAATACATAATTAGGAAAAACAGAGCAGAGATGATTGTCAGCAAGCAATGTTCATCTGCACAGTTTGTAAGTGTGTCAGAGTGAGAACAGCAGCTTTAGGTGCTGGTTGTTTGTTCGCAGCTTTACTCCGTCTGCAGACACTTGGACAGATTTTTATGAAATCTTTAGACAATGCAGAGGCAGCAATTAAAAAATGTCACCTTTTCCCGACAAACCAAACAAGCCCAATTAAAGTTGCAGTCAGCTTGGAACAGCCGTCACCTCCACTGATGCCCTGAGCTCCAAGGAGATTTAGTTAAAGCTGAGTGGAAAACTTGCAAACGGGAGCATCACTTTCTCAAAACATGATTTGTTTTGTTCATGTTTCCTGTTTCTGTCTGTTCACGTTGACTGTAATTGCTCTCATTCTGTTTACTCGCTCTGTCCTTGATCATTCCCAGATGAGCAAAAGTGAAGTCCAGTCCTCTTCCTCTCATCAGACTTGTTCCTGATCATGGAATTTGCCTCTTTTTGTTCATTTCTGAGTCCAGATCTGCGATCAAATCACATCACTTTTAAATCATCTGGCACCTTAACATGACCACAGTCAAACATGATACCATTCACTAAAGCTCAAAACATTAAAACAACAACTAAAATATTCAAGCAATCAAAGAGCATAAAATGAGTGTCATAGTAAGATAATAAAGCTGATGTAAGCAAACCAAAAACAAAACCCAGCAGCAGAGCAGAGATTCCGTTGTGTCAAAGACCTGGCTCTATAAATGAGTCCTAAGACATTTCTTTAAACTGGACAATGAGGATGCTGCTAAACACTCAGTGGCTTCTTGTTACTTTAGTTTTTCCTGGACTGAGAATGAGGAGTGTGGATGTTGGATCAGTAACATTTTCTCGTTGACTAAATGCTTACAGCCTGAGACTTTGAGAAGATGACAGCGTCTCTGAATGGAGAGACATTCTGCAGTCACCAAATAAAAGTTCAGCTCAATAATCAACCACCAGTTTGTTGATTATGAACAGAGATGTGCAAACATGAAGATTCATTACACATGGTCTGATAAAACCCGAAACATCCTCAATAACAAAAGACAAGCTAACTCCAGTTGATGCATTTTTGTCTTTTTACTCTGATGGAGCAAATCCTGGCAGAAGGAAAGTCTCCAGACAGTGAAACTGTCTTTGGAACCAGAGTGCGGGTAGGAACTGATGTCATCCAGTGGATCCTTTGTGTACTGACTGGACTCACTTTGGTTTTTAAACCTCAAACAGAAAGCTTTTCATAATACAGTCAACAGTCGATCACATGACCCTGACCCTAAGCAGGCAGCACGTGAAACAACACTGGTAGACTAATGGAAAAGGTTTTGATGACGTGATCAGTCCAGGTCTGCAGACAAACCAGACGAGTTTGACAAAAACCTGAGGACAGAAATGTGCTGACTCATGATTCTGTTAACACTTTTTCCGTCTTTTAGCTCAGAAAGCAAATTAAAAATGAATATTAAAGTGATTGGGGTTAAATATTGTAGACTTTTGAATTCAAACTTGAGTGAGATCAAACATTTTCAATGAGTCTATAAAGCGTTACTGCGCGTGGGTTTTGTTTCTGCGTTTGACATTACAGTTGTTGATGCTTCATTGCTGTACTGACATCGGCTCATCATCGGCCTGTCCAGCAGTGTGGGGGTCAGCTCCACCACATCCCATGAGTAGGTGCTGGTTTGTGTTTCACTCAAAGCAACAGTTTGCTGTTCAGTTTGCTGCTGAAAACGTCGCGTGTGGTTAAGAAGCGGAGCAGCTGCAAACACAAAACCCTGCCTCCACCATGTCGTCAGCACCACAACATTCACTCCTGTGCATTACAGTAATTTCTTTTTCATTTTCAGATTAACAGCTTTGTTTACCCACCACCCCTGCATGGTTGCCATAGTAACACTGCGCAGCATGTGGGCGTGTGCAGAGGGATTTTGTTTACCCATGAAAACACGTGAAACAGATATTTTTAATTGTAAGCACACAATGGGGCAATGATAACATTTTAAATATGGCATCTTGCACACATATTTGATTCTGTGCTTTAAGTCATGACATCTGTGGCTTATAGTTGCCCTATTTTGTAGCTTTACATCAGTTCTTGGACTTTTATTTTGAAGTTGTTGTTAAAATGTAATCTGTTAGTTTACTTCCTGTCAGTGTTCACACCTACCTTTTGTTACAGCTGCTTCTTGTTTTCCTTTTCCTCTGTGCATTAGCCCTGTCTGTCGTTTCCTGATTTGTTCTGTTTCCTTCGTATTTTAAAGAGACGTTTTTGGCTTGACAAAATGACAAATGTTTGTGATATTTCTGAGTCTGTTCCTCCTCTAGGTGTGTTCCACATTTGAGCCCTGGATTTGGTCTTTTCTGGAAGATTTTGTCAACCACATGAGGCCGTCATGTTCCTCTCCAGATGCTTTCCCCTCACTTTTTAAAAACTAATATTTTTTCAGCATAGGGCAGCCGATCTCACACAAGTCGAACTCCAATGAAAGTTGTGTTTTTAGTGTTTTCAACACGCTGTTGTAGCATTTTTTTCTCCTGATAAAGGACATCTTCAGAGAAAATTAAGATTAAAATAGCCTTTCTGAGTATTCTTGAGAGTATTTTTTTATTCCAAATGTTGTGAATCAGGAGCAGACGAAAAGCTGTTTGAACAAGATTATAATTGTGAGGGTCACATCCATGCATCAATCACATCAATCAAAGGACTTCTGCAGCTGTCAGCAGGTACTCTGGTCCACCTCTCATGAACAACCTGTTCCAATGATCTCAGGTGTCAAAGGTGTCTTCATTAGCATGTTTCTGCTCTTTCCACGGATGTTCAACAGCTGGGGGCACAGAAAGACCCCTTATTGTTCAGCGTCCAACATTCTTAAAGTTTCTAGTTGTTTATGTTTTGGTTCCGTTTTAACTCATGGAATAGAGATGCTCCTCCCTCATAACCATATACTTTTAGATCACTTTCTGATCACTTTTGGTTTGTTCTAGAAAATGCTACTGCTTCAATAAATAATAAACAGCTTAGAAGAACATTATCTGACTGAATTTAAACTCACAGTTCAACCATTACTTAGTAACATGCTGAGCAAACACTCTGAGAGCAGCTCCCACAGTTTCAGTCCCAGAAAAAATGATCAGTTTGTTGATGACTCCATGGAGGTCCTCAGGAGAACACTTGATGCTGTTGCTCCTTTGAAACCTAAAGTTATTAGACAAAACCAAGTAGCACTGTGGTTTAACGCTTAAACATGTTCCCTTAAACAACCAACCTGTAAGTTAGAAAGAGAATGGCGCCGATCCGGCTCAGAACAGTCCCTGAATAGCTGGAAATCTAGTTTTTTAAATTACAAAAAATCTCTGTGTAAATCTAGAACCCAATACTACTCAGCTTTAATAGCACAGAATGGAAATAATTTAAGATTTCTTTTTAATACTATAGCCAGACTGACTAGCAGTCACAGCTCAGTGGAACCACATATTCCTGTTACTCTCAGCTCTGATTATTTCCTTACATTTTTTGACAGTAAAATCCTAAATATTAGACATAAACGGAACAAAGTTATCCCTACTATCAGCCCAGAGCAGACGAAAACAGTAGAAACAAATGCATCTATAGAAACATTAGACTGCTTCACTGCTGTAGATCTAGCAGAATTAACATCAGTTATTACTTCCTCCAAAATCTCAACTTGTCTTTTAGACCCAATCCCCACTAAGCTTTTTAAAGAAACCTTCCACCTAATTAATCAATCCATTTTGACTATAATAGATACCTCTCAGGTTCTGTGCCACAGTCTTTTAAATATGCAGTTGTTAAACCTCTTCTGAAAAAGCCCACTTTAGATCCTGGCCAACTATAAACCAATATCAAATCTCCCCTTTATCTCAAAGATATTAGAAAGAGTTGTAGTTAAACAGCTATACTGCCACCTACAGAACAATAGCCTCTTTGAAGATTTGCAGTCAGGGTTCAGACCTCACCATAGCACTGAAACTGCACTAGTTAGAGTCACTAATGACTTTTAGTGGTTTGATAAACCTGGGCCATGGCGGCCTATTCCCTCTGCTTAGTGGTCTTACGTAGGCTTGGATTAGATGAATTATATATTGATATTGACATGCTAAAAATTGGAGATTTTGTATTAATGTTATTATTTCTGTCCACTATCTGTGCCATATTCATGCTCTCATCATTAACATGTTCAAATTAAATTTCAATACCAATTAATTGCTAGAAGGCTAATAGAAGTTAGAAGTTGGGGAAAGTATGATGCACAGTGGTTCTGTCCTCTATTACTTCTCTCTTCTATTCTTTATCTTTTACCCAGTATTATATTTTGTTTAGTTCATCATTCCTCTGTTTGGTGCAGTGCGATTCATGTGTCGTCCCTCTTTCCCATGATTCCATGTGGATGGTCTGCGCTCCTGTCTTTGGCTGTGGACCTCGCCTCTGGCTCATCGCATACCCTCAGCTGCCCCACAATTTCATTTGGATGAAGCCCATCTGCTACACTTTTCAAACATGTAGCTGTTATTTAAACATGTAGTTATTCAATCATGTAGTTTTGTGTAAATATGTAGTTGTTAAAGCACGTAGTTGTAAAACATGTAGTTGTAATCTAAACATGTAGTTGTTATCTAAACATGTAGTTATAATCTAAACATGTAGTTGTTATTCAAACATGTAGTTGTTATCTAAACATGAAGTTTTGCGTAAACTTGTAGTTTTTAAAACATATACTTGTCTATTTAAACATGTAGTTGTTATTTTAACATGTAGTTGTTATTCTAACCTGTAGTTGTAATCTACACATGTAGGTGTAATCTAAACATGTAGTTGTTATTTAAACATGTATTTGTTATCTAAACATGAAGTTGTTAGTCAAACATGTAGTTGTTATCTAAACATGTAGTTGTAATCTAAACATGTAGTTGTAATCTAAACATATAGTTGTAATCTAAACATGTAGTTGTAATCTAAATATCTAGTTGTTATCTAAATATGTAGTTGTTATCTAAACATGTAGTTGTTACTCAAACATGTAGTTGTTATCTAAACATGTAATTGTTATTTAAACATGAAGTTTTGTGTAAACTTGTAGTTGTCTATTTAAACATGTAGTTGTTATTTTAACATGTAGTTGTTATTCAAACATATATTTGTTATTTTAATATGTAGCTGTTATTCAAACATGTAGTTTTTAATCAAACATGTAGTTGTTATCTAAACATGTTGTTGTTATTCAAACATGTAGTTGTTATCTAAACATGTAGTTGTTATTTAAACATGTAGTTGTTATCTAAACGTGTAGTTGTTATCTAAACATGTAGTTGTTATTTAAACATGTAGTTGTTATCTAAACATGTAGTTGTAATCTAAACATGTAGTTGTTATTCAAACATGTAGTTGTTGTCTAAACATGTAGTTGTTATTTAGACATGTAGTTGTTATTTAAACATGTAGTTGTTATTTAAACATGTAGTTGTTATCTAAACATGCAGTTGTAATCTAAACATGTAGTTGTTATTCAAATATGTAGATCTAATCTAAACATGTAGTTGTTATTCAAACTTGTAGTTGTTATCTAAACATGTAGTTGTTATTCAAATATATAGTTGTTATCTAAACATGTAGTTGTTATTTAAACATGTAGTTGTTATCTAAACATGTAGTTGTAATCTAAACATGTAGTTGTTATTCAAACATGTAGTTGTTATCTAAACATGTAGTTGTTATTCAAACATGTAGTTATTATCTAAACATGTTGTTGTTATCCAAACATGTAGTTGTTATCTAAACATGTAGTTGTTATTTAAACATGTAGTTGTTATCTAAACATGTAGTTGTAATCTAAACATGTAGTTGTTATTCAAACATGTAGTTGTTATCTAAACATGTAGTTGTTATTTAAACATGTAGTTGTTATCTAAACATGTAGTTGTTATTCAAACATGTAGTTGTTATCTAAACATGTAGTTGTTATTTAAACATGTAGTTGTTATTTAAACATGTAGTTGTTATCTAAACATGTAGTTGTTATTCAAACTTGTAGTTGTTATCTAAACATGTAGTTGTTATTTAAACATGTAGTTGTTATCTAAACATGTAGTTGTAATCTAAACATGTAGTTGTTATTCAAACATGTAGTTGTTGTCTAAACATGTTGTTGTTATTCAAACATGTAGTTTTTATCTAAACATGTAGTTGTTATTTAAACATGTAGTTGTTATTTAAACATGAAGTTGTTATTTAAACATGAAGTTGTTAGTCAAACATGTAGTCGTTATCTAAACATGTAGTTGTTATTTAAACATGTAGTTGTTATCTAAACATGTAGTTGTAATCTAAACATGTAGTTGTTATCTAAACATGTAGTTGTTATTTAAACATGTAGTTGTTATCTAAACATGTAGTTGTTATCTAAACATGTAGTTGTTATTTAAACATGTAGTTGTAATCTAAACATGTAGTTGTTATTCAAACATGTAGATGTTGTCTAAACATGTTGTTGTTATTCAAACATGTAGTTTTTATCTAAACATGTAGTTGTTATTTAAACATGTAGTTGTTATCTAAACATGTAGTTGTAATCCAAACATGTAGTTGTTATTCAAACATGTAGTTGTAATCTAAACATGTAGTTGTTATTCAAACATGTAGTTGTAATCTAAACATGTAGTGTCAGGATCCTGGTCGCCTCCCCCACACACCTGGCTTCTATCTGCTCACCTGCACCCCATTGGCTCATCAGCCTGGAGCCTTCTTATGGACCTCCATGCCCTTCAGCCTGTATCAGTCCGTCTGCTTCATGCAGTTGAGTCTACTGACCCCTGCTACGCCTCAAGCTAAAGTTTATGTCTTGTTTTTTGTATGAACATTCGTATACGGACCTATCCTGTTTTGAATCTTTAAGGAATTCTACACCCCCACAACCTTCCACCGCAAATCAACCCGGACTCCAGATCACGCCTGTCACCTCCACTTTCCTTCTGACCAGTAGCTCACACTCCACCCGAACAAAGCAGCCAACTGTCCTGAACTCTCCACCAGGACTGGCACTTAATAAACCACTTTTCAAACTTACTTCAGTCTCAAGCCTGCTATTGGGTCCAGCCCCCCTCACACCTGACATGTAGTTGTTATTCAAACATGTAGCTGTTCTCTAAACATGTAGCTGTTCTCTAAACATGTAGCTGTTATTCAAACATGTAGCTGTTCTCTAAACATGTAGCTGTTCTCTAAACATGTAGCTGTTCTCTAAACATGTAGTTGTTCTCTAAACATGCAGTTGTTCTCTAAAAATGAAGTTATTCAAACATGAAGTTTTGTTTAAACTAGTAGTTTTTCAAAAATGTATTTGTTTTTTAAACACGTAGTTGTCTATTTAAACACGTTGTTGTTTTCGTGTGGCTGGCAAGTTGAACTTTTTTTTTTGGCCGCATGGACCTAGCAGAAGGGTTAGGGTTCAATCAATCAATCAATCAATCAATCAATCTTTATTTGTATAGCACTTTTCATATAAAACATAACACAAAGTGCTTTACACAAAATAAAAATAAATAAAACAAAATAATGATACTAAATAAGCAAATAAAAACAAACAATAATATAAAAATAAGTATAAATTAACATAAAGTCCCCTCCCTCAGATCTGTACACAACCCCCACCCATTTCAGTCCTCCTACCCCCTAACTGATGGAGATTGGCAATGAGAAACAGGCTGAGCATGACAGTTTGTTTTTAGAAACGCAAATAGTTGGGACCTCTCTCTCTGTGAGTAGCGGCACAGCCAACCAAATGCAGCGACACAAGCAGGGACCTGCCTCACCACAGCTAGGGAGCGATGCAGTTCCCCATCCAGAGCCACCGCAGCTGAACGGCAGCCAACCCAGAGAGAGAGAGAACCCAACTGAGGAAGCACTGGAAACAAAATAAAATTAAATTAAAAACGAAACATTGCTAAAAGCTAAAAAACCAACAATAAAACATTATAATGAGGAATTTAAAATAAATTAATAGTTTATTGTAAATTGATAAAACATTATAAAATAGATAATAGATAAATAGGTAAAAGATACAAAGTAAAAATTATATGAAAGCCAGGTTAAAAAGGTGGGTCTTGAGCCTTTTCTTAAAAACATCTATGCTCTCTGCAGCTCTTAGATCCTCTGGCAGACCGTTCCACAAACGAGGGCCATAATACTGAAAGGATGCCTCTCCATAAGTTTTGGTTTTTACTGCTGGAATGGTTAGAAGACGAGTGCCAGAGGATCTCAGGGTCCGCGAGGGTTCATATTTAACTAAAAGGTCAGACAGATAAGAAGGCGCAAGACCGTTAAGACATTTAAAAACCATTAAAAGTATCTTAAAATCAATCCTGAAGCTTATGGGGAGCCAATGCAGGGATTTTAAAATTGGAGTGATATGGGCCTGTCCCCTGGTCTTAGTAAGAAGTCTTGCAGCAGAATTTTGGAGAAGCTGAAGATTCTTAAGGTTAGTCTTTGGAAGACCGGCAAGCAGGGCATTACAATAATCAATTCTACTTGTGATAAAAGCATGCATCAGCATCTCCATGTTAGCGAGAGAGAGTAGTGGGCGGACTCTAGCCAAGTTTCTAAGATGATAAAAACACGTTTTAACCACATGTTTAATATGTGGGATGAAAGTTAGCTTAGAGTCAAAAATAACGCCAAGGTTTCTTACCGTTTCTGAATAATCTAATGAAAGTTCTTTTAACTTCAAAAACTGTTTCTCTCTCTTAGCTTCAGGACCAATAATTAAAATTTCAGTTTTCTCCTGGTTGAGCTGCAGAAAATTATTTGCCATCCATGATTTTACCTCTAAAATACAGTTAAAAAGTGCTTCTATTGGCCCTGTGTCATCAGGAGACATGGCTATGTACAGCTGGGTATCATCAGCATAGCTATGAAAGCTGATTCCCTAGAGGAAGCATATAGATGTTAAAAAGTAAGGGGCCAAGTATGGAGCCTTGAGGCACACCACATTTAATTTTATGGATCCTAGAAAAGTAAGTGTCCATATTTACCATAAAGTATCTCTCCGTGAGATAGGATTTGAACCACTTGAGAACCGTCCCTGATATGCCAAGACTTTTGAGTCTGTTCAACAGGATCAGGTGATCAACAGTATCAAAAGCAGCACTTAGATCTAGTAGGACTAATACTGAGATCTGACCTGAATCCAAGGCACACCTGATATCATTAACTATCTTTAACAGGGCTGTCTCAGTACTGGGGTTTGTTCTAAATCCAGACTGGTTTGTCTCAAAGATGTTGTTTTGTACAAGAAACTCATTCAGTTAAATAAAAACAAGGTTTTCTAAAACCTTGCTTAAAAATGGTAAGTTAGACACTGGTCTGTAGTTATTAAAAACTGAGGGGTCTAAGTTATTTTTCTTAAGTAGTGGTTTTACAACGGCAGTTTTAAAGGCAGCTGGGAAAATTCCCATCTGAAGAGAGTAGTTCATTATATCTAAAATCTCACTCTCAAAAGACCCATAAAATGTTTTAAAAAGGGATGTGGGGATGGGATCTAGAAAGCAGGTTGTTGGGTTAACTTGGGAGAAAACTCGACCAAGTGTTGCTGCTTCAACCAGGTCAAAACTGTCCAGTGCTTCCCCGTGTAATATCAAGCCATCATTTTCAATAAAAAGGCTTTTTTGTTCATTAAAGATACTGGATCTGACAGAATCTATTTTGCTCCTGAAGTGGTCAACAAACTCTTCACACAATGACATAGGTAGCTGGCATTGTGTTTGTATTTAGGTCAGGGTTGATCAAAGATTCAATTGTGGAGAAGAGGACTCTGGGATTGTTTTTATTCTCAGAGATGATCTTTGCAAAGTATGCGTTCCTGGTTTGTTTCACGGATTGATTATATAGTTTCAGTTGATTTTGGTATAATTGGTAGTTTATTTCAAGTTTCTGTTTTCTCCAACGTCTTTCAGCGGATCTACATTGTCTCTTCAATTGTTTCATTCCTTCAGTTCTCCATGGGGGTGTGGGTTTAATTCTTATCTTTTTAGGCTTAAGTGGAGCAACTGAATCAAGACTGGATTTTAATTTGCTGTTAAAACTTTCTACGATTAGGTCACAGGGGGCTGGTAAGACGAGTGGAGCGTTAATACAAACAGTTGAAATAAATTTTTCGCCCACTTCAGGAGTTAAGTAGCGCTTCTTCACCGTTCTCACAGAGGTCTGTTGTTTTATAAAACCAGTGATGTTAAAAAGCACACAGTAATGATCAGATACAGCCAGATCCACAACAGTGGACACACTTGTTGACAAACCATGACTGATGACCAGGTCAAGAGTGTGCCCCCTGTTGTGAGTTGGCTGCATGACATGTTGTTGAAAATCCAGAGAAGCAAGTAATTCCATAAACTGAGTAGCGCAATGGTCCGACTCCTTGTCTACATGCAGGTTAAAATCACCAGTTATTAAAATCATGTTAAAGGAAATGTGGACAGACGCAAGGAACTCAGAAAACTCCTCAATAAAACCAGTGTTTGGTTTTGGTGGTCTATATACTGTGATGCATAAAACTGGAGGGCTGTTAAAAACAAGGGCATGGTGTTCAAAGCTGGGGTACTGATCTAAAGTAATTTGCTTTACTGCAAAGGAGTTGGATATAATGGATGCAGTACCACCACCCTTTTTTTCCCTCCCTGGTTGAAAAAACAAAACAAAAATTTGGCGGGGAGGCCTCTGTGAGAACAGTGGATGCGTCTGTGCTCAGCCATGTTTCAGTTAAAAAGAGAGCATCAATGTCATAATCTAAAATAAAATCATTCATAATAAAAGTCTTGTTCGACAAGGACCGAGCATTAAAAAGTGCCATGTTAAAAGATGGTGGTGGATTGTTTATTGTTGAAACTGCTTCTTCCTGCTTTGGGTTAGCGTTTGGGTTAGGTTATTATCCGTGACTAACAACATTTAGTGTTGGACACTTTTAAATATGTGTGGGAAATGCAGCAATGTGCATCTTGGCCGGACGTATTAAGGGCAAATAACATCAGTCTTTATTTTTTCGTCACACAATTGTAATATCAATTACGATGATTGTTTGCAGTTTCTCGGGACTGCTCGGAGTGTGGAGTGGAATTCAAAAGCACCCACACTCTCCCGAAACTACTCCTCTGCTCGGAGACATGGTTTCCGGGGTCCTCACTCGCGCGGAGCAGCCGGACAGATTGCACTCCAAAGCCTCCTCTGTAGCGCAGCGTACAAAAGAATTATATAACACCAAATCCTTCATATATCAGAATAAATCAGTGAAAAAAATGCCTAGTAAAAAAATAAAAGATGCTGCTCCCTTCTCGTCCAATGAGAACACCTTGAGACGTCACATTCCCAGTGTGAAGACAGCTTTAGTGTGAAACAGCAGGAAGTTTTATTTCTGGTTTGCTCTATTTCATCTAGACTTGCGGTAACTCTTTCATAACTGACAGCACTCTACATTTTGCAGGTGGAGCTAAGGTGTTAAGTCAAAGCTTCACACTCCAAAGAGGCCAGCAGCTTTTGGTGAGAAACAAATACATCTTCACCCAGACAAGGAGCTGCAGTGCAGCCTATGAAGACGAGTGGCTGGCAGGTGATAAAGTAAGTGTGGCTGACAGCAAGTTCCAAAAGCCTAAAGCAGTGGTTTCAGGTGTAAAACAGTGTCGGCGCAGGATCTGTATGATCACTCTTTTCACCCGTGTGCTTCTTTTTTTTGCACAGAGACTGTAAAATAACAGAAAATGCTTCCATTAGAATTTCAAAGTTTCACAACAGCTGCACCATAAACTGCAAGGGTGCTTAATTTTGGAGAAGGAGAAAAAAATCAGAACAGCTTGGATGATTTGTTTCAGTGATGTAAACACAAACCATTGCTACGCCCCCAATAGGAAACCAGGCTCAGGTGAAGGGGTTGGACAGAAAGGGACCATAACATGAAACAAAAATGGACACAAGGATAAAAGGCACATTCATTAAATGAAAAGGAAGGCACTGTTTCCAGAAAAACAAAAAGGGGAAAATAATTGGTGTGGTGGTTTTAAAACAAAAATGAGAAATGGCACCTGGCCAAACATAAGTAACGGTAAGTTCCCTGCTAAGAGCTGCCTGACCAAAACTAACTAATGAAAAGAAACAAAAGAGAGCCCGCAAATTTGCCAAGGTCCAAACACAAACTAAAATAACAAAACCCAGCAGTACAAGACTGCTAAGGACAAAGGGAGGACCAGCACAACTTAACCTTCACCTTAACTTTAACCTTTACCATAACATTAACCAGCCTGCCACATTCTGCTTTTCTCTGTCTTAAATACCCAGCAGGTGCTCATCAAGACAAAAGACTCCATCTGCCAGATCAGCAGCATGACAGAGGATGGAAGGCAGCAGCAAGACGTAACACCATGAAGACTGAATGAAATGGAGAAGGGTTCCACACTAAACCTGTCGATGCCACATCAACATAATCTCAGAAGGCTGAAAGAAGAAAACTAGAAACCTATTCTTCTGAAGAAATGTAAAATTCCTGCCTTCATACAGTTAGTCAGACATGCAAATGCTATTTCCACTTTTTTGTTTTGTTTGGTACTGGTCTGAAAAGCCTAAGGTAGTGTATGAGGAAAAAAGAAACTCATTACAGATTCATTTTTCATTCCACTAAGGTTGAGCTTTCAGCCCCAGGAGAGCAGCTCTGTTCACACAAGACAGCAATAAAAATGTTTAAAACACACAATAAAAAGCTTATCACAAAATGATCAGGCCAAAAAGAACACGACCATTGTCAAATTATATTCATTTTTAATATCTATCTAATTGTATGCTATCCATCCATCCATTTTCTTCCGCTTATCCAGGACTGGGTCGCGGGGGCAGCAGTCTAAGCAAAGATTCCCAGATTTCCCGCTCTCCGGCCACTTCCTCCAGCTCCTCTGGGGGGACCCCAAGTCGTTCCCATGCCAGCTGAGAGACTTAGTTTCTCCAGCGTGTCCTCGGTCTTCCCCGGGGCCTCCAACCAGTGGGACATGCCCGGAACACCTCCCTAGGGAGGTGTCCAGGAGGAATCTGAACCAGATGCCCGAGCCACTTCAACTGGCTCCTCTTGATGTAGGGGAGCAGCGGCTCTACTCCGATTTCTTCCCAAGTGATCAAGCTTCTCACCCTATCTCTAAGTGAGGGCCCAGCCACCCTACGGAGGAAGCTCATTTCAGCCGCGGATCCGGGACCTCGTTCTTTCGGTCATGACCCAGAGCTCATGACATAGGTGAGTATCGGAGTGTAAATCGATTGGTAAATTGAGAGCCTTGCTTTCTGGTTTAGCTCTCTCTTCACCGCGACGGACCGGTACAACGACCGCATGACGGTGGACGCAGCAACAATCCGCCTGTTGATCTCAAGCTCCAATCTTCCCTCCATCGTGAACAAGACCCCAAGATACTTAAACTCCTCCACTTGGGGAAGGAGAACTCCACCCACCCAGAGAGGACAAACTACTTTTTTCCGGTCGAGAACCATGGCCTCAGACTTAGTGGTGCTGACCCTCATCCCAGCCGCTTCACACTCGGCTGCAAACCGTTCCAATGCATGCTGGAGGTCCTGGCTCAATGAAGCCAATAGGTCAACATCATCTGCAAAGAGCAGAGAGGAAATCCTGTGGTTCCCAAACCACACCCCCCCCCGGACCCTGGCTGCACCTAGAAATTCTGTCCATAAAGACTATGAACAGAACCGGTGACAAAGGGCAGCCCTGCCGGAGTCCAACATGCACCAGGAACAGGTCTGACTTAGTGCCAGCTATGCGGACCAAGCTCCTGCTCTGGTCATACAGAGACCGGACAGCCCTGAGTAAGGCTCCCCGGACCCCATACTCCCAAAGTACCCTCCACAGGACACCTCGGGGCACACGGTCGAACGCCTTCTCCAAATCCACAAAACACATATGGACAAGATGAGCGAACTCCCACAAACCCTCCAATACTCTAGACAGGGTGTAGAGCTGATCCACAGTTCCACGACCAGACAGAAACCGCATTGTTGTTCTGGATCTGAGAATCGACTATCGGCCGGAGTCTCCTCTCCAGTACCCTGGCATAGACTTTCCCAAGGAAGCTGTTGAGTGTGATTCCTCCGGTCCCCTTTCTTGAAAAGAGGAACTACCACCCCATCTCTGCCAGTCCAAGCTGAAGTCACCGAGGTAGTCAACAAGCTCCTTGGTGGCAAGGCACCGGGAGTGGACAAGGTCCGCCCTGAGTACCTCAAGTCTGTGGATGCTGTGGGAGTGTCTTGGTTAACATGTCTCTGCAGCATCGCATGGCAGTCAGGAACTGTACCAATGGACTGGAAACTTGTATGCATTTACAGTATACACATACATGTGTGTGCATGTTTGTGTGTGTTTTTAAGACAGTAAACATCCAAAGAGCAGAGTTTGAAAAGGCAACAGGTCACAGATAAAGAACCCATAAAATCATGTATACCGTATATCTTCTAATAGTAGCTCCGGCATTGATTCAAAAAATTCAGCTGCTGGTCCAGTGTTCATTAGAGACAGGCGTCTTTCAGTGACCAGCCACTACTGGAAGATATATGGTAGTAGGTCTCAGAAAAAAAAACACATAAAATTGTATATTTAAAAAAATCTGCAAGACTGCAAAAGCTGAACAGTGATATAGCGAGGGAACAGTGTATTGTGAATCACAATAAAATGTTCTATTATAATTTCAAAAAAAGTTTCAAAGCACAGAACTTGTACCTGAAATTTCACATGACATCTGACTCAAAGTCCATGATAACTTCTCATGTTTCAATTTCCACTTTTTGAAATTTAATACAGTGGGGCCTGTGACAGACTGGCGACTTGTCCAGGGTGCGTTCTGCCTTCTCACATGAGTGGTTGGATTGGGCTCTGGCAGCCCTGTGACCCTGAAACGGACCGATTGGATTTAGTAAATAAATGGATTATACAGAGGGAAGGAGAAAAACTGGAGGGCAGGAAATGTAGCAAAAAATAGAGGGGGAGGACATGAGAAAGTGCCGAGCTGCCATAAGATTTTAAGATTTTTAGCCTCACAACATACTAGAGCAGCTAAAAAGAAAAATGAGGAAACAGAGGAAAACTCATTTCGACTGCTTGTGTCCAGGACCTCGTTCTTTCGGTCAAGACCCAGAGTTTATGTTCATAGATCAGTATTGGAGCGTAGACCAATAAGCTTAGCTTTCTGGCTAAGCTCCCTCTTCACCAAAACAGAAGGATACAGCAACCACATAACGGTGGATGCCGCACCAATCCGTCTGTTGATCACACCTCACTCATGAACAAGAGCCCAAGATAATTAAACTCCTCCACCTGTGGAAGGAGCACTCCACCCACCGAGAGAGGACAAGCTACCGTTCTCCAGTCGATAACCATGGCCTCAGACTTAGGTCCCAAGGTCAAAGGTCAATGAAAGTTCTGTGGTAGTTGGAGATTCTGACAAGCGGCATGTTTGTGAAGTTTTGTGAAAATTGGAAGAACCAAAGAGTCGGTTTCCCATTGAGTGGAAAAGTGTGAAAATCACCAAATCTCACATTTTGCTAAAAAATGGCCACCAAGCCGCGGGTGGCATTGCCATCCAAGAATAATTTCCAACGTTCTCCTGGATATCCCAGATACGCATGTTTTGATTTCATTTGTGTATTTTGAAATATATACATTTTTTGGCCCCATTAAAACTTTTCGGCCCATTAATTTTTTTACGATTTCACTCGCTGTGATGTCATCTTGGCGGCGGGTGGGGGTGGGTGGGGGTGGTGCAGCACCAGAGGACAAATCACTTAAGCACACACAATGCAAGCAGGATTACTGTTATTTAATCCGATTTTTTTGTCAGAAGTGCGCAGAGTAAAGTGTGAAGTGTGCAGAACTGTGCATCACTTGATGTTTGTCTTTGCAGTCTTTTCCAGAGCGTTATGTCTGATTCCACACTCATAGTCATGTTCTCTGATGCTGCTGCCCCAGCAGAAAACTACACATTTCTTAAACAGTGAAAAATTTGAGCTTCCCTTCTTAACTTACCTCTAGCCTCTGAAAGTGTACTTGTGGTTTGTCTCTTCTCTAAGTGTCTGAGTCAGGACATTTGCATTTGAAGTTAAAATTGCTCCTGGTGAACAACATCCTTGAGCGCCAAGGAATCTGAAGTGTGAACGTCAATTAGAAGATTTGTGGAACTTGCATGTCTTGATTACTCACGCATTTTCAAATTGAAGAAATTCATCATTATTTTCATCAAGGTAAAAAACAAAATACAGGAGCTCAGCTATTCATCTTCAAGGAAGCTTTTTTTCTTTTGTGCTCTGAAAGTTTGTCATTTTCACACAGGCAAGTGGAGTTTGACCCCAATTTCACGCCAGTTCGTTCATATGACTCAAACTTCCTCTGTGGATAAGACACTAAAGAGCAAAACAGGATTAATCAAGGTACACACAATGTACGTCACCAACAAAGGTCAACAAGCAGAAATAAGAAAGAATAAAACAGTTACAAGAACATTTAAATACACTTTGGTTTGTTTGAATGATTTTTCCATCATACATGTCACATGAAGCTGGTTTTATCCGTGGACCCAAAAATAGTGTGTACTTATACCACCATCACATGACATCTGGTGTAAGATAAACGAGCTGCATGAGTAACTACAACCAGGAGAAAACAAGATGAAGATAAACTGAAATAAAATCCCTTCTATTTTAAAGCAGAAAACAGAAGTTTGTCATTGCAGCCCTGAAAGAACATTTGGTATCATCTAAGTTGTCATGTTTTAGAGATGTTTTAGAGTTTAGAAAACCTGCACATAGGTTTTCTGTAACTGTCTTGGATCCGTTTCTCTGACACTGGTCTTTTAGTTGTTCCTAACGTGAAGACCACAACTTAAAAAAACATTGGAATACAAAACAATTCTGGGTTTCTTCACGTTTACTCCTAACCAATTCTTTGTCCTCTACCTCTTCTTCTCCACTTGTGGTGCGTGCCTTGGATGCTCAGATGCTCTGCAGTTCATCTTTATCAAACTTCCTTATTCTTTCTACAAGAGTAGAACCCAATCTGCAGTCATACACCAAGTCTCCACATTTGTAGACAAAAAATGTGTTGTTTGTTCTTTGAACTAGCTTAGCTAATTAATCTTAGCTTCTTTGAATGTTCTTTATGCCATCTTAGCACATCTCACTTTCAGAAGGCTCATTTTTCAAGCGCCTCTGTTAACATAAATATTTGTAGACACTATAGTGTCATATAATCAAGAATAGATGCAATTATGATTGTAGCCGGAGCAAATTCAAGTAGGTCAACCTATAAGTACATAAACAAACATACATTTTAACAAAGAAAATATATTAAATTTATATCTTCAACTTCTGTCCCTTGAAGGAGAGGAACGAGGTACAAAGCATGTACTGTGGGAAATCACACTCTTGCGTGTCTGGCTGAAGAAGCCTCTATTCAGGTCTCTAAAGACTCAATCCAAAAAAATCAGCTTTTTGAGTTTTTAATATGTTTTTGAAGCATTTTTCTCATAATAGAGGACCTACATAAAATAATTTACAAGTAAAACTGCGATTCTGAGTATTTGTTAAAACAAATTGCATTGGATCAGAAAACCAGATGCTTGAGAAAGCTCAGACTAGTGACTGGCCTGTGGCTCAAAACTGAACAGCTGGATTGATCCAATATTTCTCTGTATTATTTTTGCGCCACTAATGCTGGCTTGGGGCTATAAGCTTGAGCGTGAGACAGAGACAGACAGAGCTCTCAGCGATGGAGAGGGGAAGGGGGCGGGGTTACCCCAAGCCAACAGTCCAGCCCACAAACCAGAATTGAATATCTAATGAGATACTGCCACTGGGCATAAAATATGTATTAAAAAAACGAAGAAAGTCTTTTTAAATTTTGTTGTCTAAAAACTGCACAGTCCTAATTAAAAAAGTTCTTGGGACAATTTTACAGAAGAAAAAATGGAGCGAGACTTAAAGGCAAATGACAAGTGGATGACAGCCCATTCCGAGGCAGATGACAGGTAGAGCGGCTCGCCCCTTGCTTATAAAGCGCTGTCCTTGGCATCTTTACTCAGTTCTGTAGCCGCTCTTCACCGAGCACACTGCACAGAGGGGCAAAAATGTGTTGAACCTTGTTCCTCTCCTTCAGGGAGCAGGAGTTAGTCATAACTTTGTTATGGGACACTATGGGATATACTGTATATCCAGTGCATGCCCTTTAAGCAGCTACCAAACCAGCGCTATTTAGGACTTGTTAGGTCCTGATCCTACAAGAAGGAAATTAGGAGCCGTGGTAGGTGCTGTCATGTCCAAACGGTAAAGCCGTAAGAAAGTGTGAGGCGATGATCAGCTCGGTGCAGCACATATGTTACTCACACGAGATCCCAGAAACAGGGCCCAGGAAGTGGCCACGCCCCTGGATGAGTGGGCTCTCACACTCTGAGGCAAAGGCAGGTCTTTACTGCTGTAAGCTGAACAGATGGCTTCAACAATCCAATGTGAAAGCCTCTGCCTAAATAAAACTTTGCTCTTAGCGGGATTAGCATAGCACACAAGCAGATGATCAGATAAGCATATGTCTTGAGTGTGGTCAATGTATGTGTGCAACACATACGGACACAACAAATGTAACCGCCTCTGCTCCTCAGACACAAACGGTGGCGGATAGAAGCTCAAAAGTTCAATCACCATAGACTTGTAGTCAAACTGGATCACTTTCTGTAAATATAGAGGATCAGAGTGCAAAGTGACTGATCGGGCACATGGGCTGGAGATCGGGACTAGATCTGAGTGGGCATGAAAAACTCCTCTGCTGCAAAGTGTGTGCACGGAGGCTGAACAGAAAGGAGATCTCAAACATGCTGTGAGAGCCAGGTAGTTTCATATGAAAAAAAATTCATACCACCTCCTCAACTGGCTCAAACAGAGGACCACAGAGGGTCTCCAACACTAAAGGTAAGTACCATGAAGGAACTCTAGACTTAATTGGGGGTCTCAGTCTGCAGACCTCTTTCTAAAACTGCACAGACAAACTGTCAGAGGATGTGAAACAGCGGTCATCACGTCAAAGCCAATGTGACAAGCAGAAACTGCTGCCAAATAGACCTGAAGAATGGAAAAGATCTTAATCCAGCAGAAAAGTCAGAATGTCCACTGACACCAAAGACTTGCTATTAATGGACATAAAGACCTTGAATGGAAGATGCTCTTGAGGGCAACCCCCCACCACCACCACCACCACCCAAAGAAATATATATATATATAATATATATATATTTTTTTATATTACTTTTTCCTCACCGCGAAGGAGGGTGTAAGGACAGAGATGTTTGTTCAGCTTAGTCTGTTTAACAAGCAGCTATTGTTTACTTTTACAAGCATTTTTTTGACATCAGTCCAATGAGATGGCTGTGGCTGTGATATTGGGCTTTATAAATAAATACATTGAATTGAATTGATTGAACCCTGCATGGTTGCAACCACTGCAGGAGGTGAACCCCTTAGCAATCATGTTGGACCTTTTAACATCTAAGCATGCAGTTACAGAATTCTAGGAGCAGGTGTAATATTTCCCCACTTGCTTGGGAGAGGAGATCTTTTCAGATCAGAAGCTGATCATAATAACGGTTTTTCTGGCTATTTGGAGGCTACTAGGAACATGGACAGACCTTCCCTGGTACCCATTCTGTCACTGGTAATATCATTTCCACTGGAGGAAACACATTAAGCGGTAGAGGGGGCCACGGATGAGTCAGAGCATCCAGAGCCTGCTGCTGCTGGACGAATGAGGGTACACTCTAGACCGTCTGTTGCAGGACCTATGGAACTGGAGATGACACACTCGCTATGCCGAGTACAAAGAGAGGAGCTCACAGCCAGAGATCCAGTGCGGGATAGGAAAGCTCGGACCTCCTGAACTTTATTTTCTTGAGAAACTAATAAAAAAGGTTCCCTAATTTTATTCTTGTTTTTATTTTTTCCCCTTTCTGGTTAATGCGGGACAGAGAGCCGTCAAACGCAGTACAGAGAGCTGGAAACACAGCGGAAGCAGCCGTTCAGACACAGTGGGAGAGAAACTCCCTTGTGGGAGCTTGTGGGAGACTAAATGTTTTCATGAACTTAAACACGGAGACGTGATCACTGATGTTTTTGTAGAGCTCATCCATGTCTTTCATGCGTAGTAAATGAGATAAACACAGACACTGGTCCATAGAAAACAGCTGCTAGCTCCATGTAGCGATCAGGCTAAAAACATTAACTGCTAGCTCCATGTAGCAACCAGACTAAAAACGTTAGCTGCTAGCTCCATGTAGCAATCAGGCTAAAAACGTTAGCTGCTAGCTCCATGTAGCCATAAGGCTAAAAACATTAGCTGCTAGCTCCATGTAGCAACCAGGCTAAAAACATTAACTGCTAGCTCCATGTAGCAACCAGGCTAAAAACGTTAGCTGCTAGCTCCATGTAGCAATCAGGCTAAAAACGTTAGCTGCTAGCTCCATGTAGCGATCAGGCTGAAAACATTAGCTGCTAGCTCCATGTAGCAATCAGGCTGAAAACATTAGCTGCTAGCTCCATGTAGCTCCAATTCTTGGGTGAATCCTAAACTTATCAGAGAATGGCGCAACCAGATGGGTGAAAGGGCCGAGACAGCTGAAAAAGGAAAAGGAACAAACCTGGTTTCCATGAGCAGAGAAAGCAGCAACAAATTAAAAGAACTATTATGAGCATGGATTACTGAGCAAAGGAAAAGGTACTCATGTCTCCAGGAAAATCGAATTTTGATACGGAGATTGTCATTCACAGAGAAAAGAAACGTTCACAGCCACTTCTAATCAGAACAGAAAAAAAATGTTTCATCATTTTAATAAATCCTAAAATATTCATGTTATTTCTGCATTTTGTGACCAAATTTCACAGCAGAATAAACTCCTTAACCATCATCATTCTGTCTGTGATGGAATACATGCCGGTTTCAAATAGAGGCTGGTCTCTAATAAACACCTGGTTGGCCGACAACTTTTTTGAAAAACGCCCCGGCTACTATTGGAAGAAATAAAATAGTAGGGTTAGGTTTGAAAGAGTGTAGGAAAAGGTCATTTAAGAAAATGTAAGTAAAAAGCGAAAAGCACCTTTTAGAAAGCTGTAGCTGATAAAACACACAAAGGCATATTTTTAGAGCTGAGAGTAGAGGCACTAAGAAAAGAAAAAAACGGCACACTGTAAAGCGTTTGAAAAAAAAAAAGGGTGGAATGTTGGTTTGTTGGGTCGACTTCATTACCTAATAGACTTGCGTCTGTGTGGGTTTTCTCCAAGCACTTCAGTTCCCACAACTTATTCAAATTCGCTTGTGTTGATAAACTAAATGTATCCACAAAAAAATAAAATCTGTCACCCCAAATTTTTGATGACAAATTAAAAGAGGTTGAGCATGCACATGGAATTCCTCTGGGTGTATGTCGGTGTTCTCACCCAAATGGTTACTAATGATTACTAACCGGCTTCAATTGAGGCTTCAAAAAACTCTGTCTCTTTCCACTGAGATTGTCTTTTCTCGAGGTCCAGCACCACGTCCAGCTGTTTTCACACGAAGATAGAAAGTGGACCAATGGGTAGATAATGCTGATAAACTTCACATATTTGTTTGGTATGGTTTGCTTTAACCCCTTCGTGCACGGCACCCTAATGTGTTAGAGGGGTTTGGGAGCTCAACTGATCTGGTAGGGTCTTCCGTGGCAGACAGGTCCAGGGTTATGAGATAAACAAAGATCGGTTCAGATCTACTTCTGTAGATGGCAGAAGCCATTTCTTTGTGTTGGACCTGTCAAGGCCCAATGAGACGGCCCTGTCAGAAAAGCTGCTCCAGCAACTTCAACGGAGAAGACAAAAAAACAAGCTGTGTTGCCATGCATTTTTAGGTAAAAGCTTTTGACCCCCCACCCCCAGCTGTATGTTTTTTTCCTTTTTAAAAGTCAGGGGCCACAGACCCTGGATCATGCATTTTTTCAAAGGTTTTCCATTTCAGGGATTCCTGTCTGTAAAAGCTTATTTTTAAGGCAGCATATTGCCAGTGGATTTCAGGTGACTGATTTTCCATGAGCAGCCTGTCACTATGCACCAACGTCAGCTTTATCATCATCAAGGCTGTCTATTCAAACACTCATGTTTTGTTTGAACAAGAGCACATTCATTCAGTTGCTGTAAAGGCTGAATTACACTTCCATCATTTTGACTTGTATTTCAATCAAAAACTCGTCCATCTTGGCTGCCCTGCTCAGACGCTTGATTCTGCCTCGCTTATTTCAAGTTTGATTGTCTTAAAAAACTGTTCCCATCCTCTCCTCAGCTCTGTGCGATTGAGTGACACGAATGGGTGTTGAACTGTTTTTTTGCTTCACTCGTCATCAGCACCCCCTGGATTAATTTGGTATCTGTATTGACTAAGGAGAAAACCTACAAAGTGATCCTCCGCCCATTAGGAAGGTTTATTTATGGCTGTGATTGCAGCTTCTCTTAATGGCTGCTATGGTTACCTTCACACCAGATACGGTGCAGAGCTCAGGTTGGCGGTGTTGTTGTCACTTGTGCATTCACCTCACTTTTGTCTCACAACAGATCTTTCTATTGGTGGATGTATGAGGCGTCACCAAGGAGTTAGCGGGTGGGAGGGCGTGGGGGTGCCGCGTTAGCATGTGTGTGCAAGACAATGATGGTGCTGCCAATGATGCACGCTAAAGCCTAGGGAAAGTGGCAGGTTACTCTGTAAACACTTTGTCAGCCTCTGCACCGCCATGGCTGTTAGTTTTTGGGAGTTTGGTTCAAAGAAATTAGAAGTCTTCATATTTACTGAACAGAAGGCAAATATTTCAACCACACTGTTATCAAGCTGGAAACCATAGCATCAAAGATAGGAGTCAGTGTAAGTGAGGGGATGTGGGGTGTGTCCAGCAGCACGTAGGTGTAGTACACTACAACTAGATGCAGGTGTCTCCAGGTTACTGGAGAATGCAAATGCAAGCAAGACTGCTCAAACAAGAGTGGGGGAGCATTTAGGAGGAGAGCTGGGGGGGGGGGGGGGGGGGGGGATCAGAACAAATGAGTTGGCCACTACACGATCAATACTAGCTTATTTACCTCCTCTAGAGGACAATGGTATTGGTATGTCATTTTGTACAGCATCAAAAGTTCAGGGCAAAATGTAAACTAAGAACTGTTTTCAAAATGGATTTAATGGTAAATTCAAAACCAAACAAGCATAACCTTTGGGAAACGCCGGTATGTATCACTGATGTAAAACTGAAGGTCACTGGGGACAAAGATTAAGCAAAGTTCAAGAATTCAAGTATTTAAGATGTTGAATGAAGAGGACGCATCCAGGGTGTACCCTGTTTTCGCCCAGCAGTGAATGGGATAAGCTCTGGCAACCCTGTGACCCCAAAAGGGATTCAGCGGATTCTGAAGATAGATGGATGAACTAAATAATGATCAAGCCACAGCACAGGTATGGAGGAAGCTTCACATTATTTCTTGATGTTTTTCAACCTGTTTTTTCTAGAGAAGTGTAAGCGTGTGTTTGCGGGGCTCTTGAGTGCAATGAATTTGGTTGCACTCAAGACTACATTTTTCAATGGTGCACCTGAAAAAATCCAAGGTTGCATCAGTGCGCCCAGTCGTTCTGAGTAAAAAAAGAAAAAAACATCTCAGTGACTCTGAAAGATTGATTTCTGTATGTACATGCAGGTGTAACACTTCTTAAAGAAGAATGATTGTTTCTTTTCACTCAATTCACTCAGTACAACACATACTATGGGATATCAAACTCTTGCATGTCTGGCTGAAGACACCTTTTTCACACCTTTAAGACAGATGATGCGTGATGGCAGGTGAGGCAGTCCTGCCCCTTGCTTTATATTGCCCTGTACTCGACGTCTTCACTCAGTTCTTACGCTCTTCCCCTGGCCATGAACACATCTCTCTGTCAGAGCAAGCTCTGCTGCTGCTACTTTGGAAACTTTGGAAAGGGGTGTGAAGTTTGTGGACAAGGTGCTGGGAAAAACGTTTGTGCCGCTGCAGAACCCCTTGCTGTCAGAGTCGAAGGACCAGGTTTCATCAGAGTCCGATGACGAGCTCCCGGTCGAAGTCCCTGCTGCTGGCTGAGTGGACAACACAGCAAATGGAGGAGCGAGCTGGAGAGCAGGGGCACTACGTGGATCACGAGCGGCCGCATTTCACAGCTGCTTCACTTGGTCTCAGTGGGACGCAAACTGCGGTTCCAGAGAATTTTGCAGCTGTTAGGCATGATGGTTCCTCTTAGTCTACTAAGATGTGACCAGTTAAAATGCTGGGTTTGCTCTCACTGCCTGAGCGTGTTATGTCACCACAGCAGGAAAAAACTGGTAAATGTACAGTGCTTACTTGCACTCCAACTTTGGAAGGAACCCAGTTTGCTTTGTCATGGATCAGGTACAATCACATGACTGTGAGGGGAAACTGAAATCCTGCACAGTCCAGACTCCACATCATTCAGTTGGAGCTGTTAGCAGCATTTCCTGCTCTTAAGCACTTTTGTCACATTCTGAGCAGTCGTCACGGTCTGATCAGAAAAGACAAAACCCCAGTGGTCTCCTACATAAACAGACAAAGAGGGGCTCACTCCCTTACCCTGTTAAGAATTACCGTCTCTCTGTTGATGTGGTGAAGTGCTCATGAGAACCACTCACGTCCCAGGACATCGGAATCTGGGGCCAGACCTTTTCACCAGAGTGGGTCTTCTTGTGAGAGAATGGAGGCGTCACCCAGAGGTGGTGGTTTTCATATGGGACCACTTTGGGAGAGCAGCGGTGGACCTCTTTGTCAGCAAAGAAAACATCCACTAGCCTCTGTTCTTTGCCATGAAGGATTTGAATGCCCCTCTGGGGATGGATGCTCTGACTTGTCCATGCCCCCCTCTACCACTTAATGTGTTTCCTCCTGTGATATTAGCAGTGACAGAATGGGTACCAGAAAAGGTCTGTCCCTGATCATCCCAAATGGCCAGTGAAACCTTGGTATGTGGAAGTGATCTGCCTCTGATCTGCTACCAGCAAGCCTGTGTCAGCTTCTGATTTGCAGAGATCTCCTCTCCAAGATAGGCGGGGAAATATTACACCTGCGCCCAGAATTCTGCTAACTGCCTGCCTACCTGTTGAAAGGGCCAACGTGATTCACCTCCTTCAGGGGTCGTAACCATCCAGAGTGCAAGAGCATCTTCCTTTCAGGGTCTTTATGCCCATAAATGGCAACCCTTTGAACACTAGTGTCATGATCAACATATTGTTGCTTTTCAATGTTCTACAGTGTGTTCCAAATTGTTATGCAAATTATATATTTTTTAAATGATTTTTTCTAGAAACTCGATGCCAATGACAGCATAATTTTGAATTCAATAACCATTAAACCAGTGTTTTTCAACCAGTATGCCGCGGCACACTAGTGTGCCATGACATCGCCAAGAAGTCAGCTCTGTTGATCATCCAAAAAGGCCCAAGTATAACAACGAGTAGCTCGGAATATGGAAGATAATGAAAAACATCTTACTTTGCGTTTATTTTATTCCCATATGAAACACTGATTAAAACTGACGATACCGCGATTTCACTGGAACTTTAGCTGATAGCTCTGTAAATGGAAAAGTCTGACTCCTTAAACCATCTCCACCAGTCATGCTTGGTGGCTTTATTAATATGTAATCGGTCTGACCAAATAGAAGTGTTTAATGTCCTCACTTCCTTGTACTGACATGGCTCAGTTCCACCAAAAAAAGCTAAAGATGGTGTTTAGCGGTGTAGCATGATCGGAATGTTTTAAAAAGTACATAAAAAAAATTAAGAATCGTATAGACGTTAGTCTGTCTGTTTTCAATATCTGCACTACGGTTACCTGTCAAATAGTACAAGAAAAGCAACAGTTTGATCTAACAGTTTTTAAATGGTCTTGATGAAATCAGAAGTAAACAGTCAAAGTTTGTGTTGGAGCACAAATATTAACAACAAGAGATCCCAATGTTTGGTCAGAGTCATCTTTATAACTGAAACCGCTGGTTTCTAACAAAGTTATATTTCAAGAAGCTGGATGGAAAAACAACTACCCGGACAAACTTTCAACTGACTTAGTTGAAAATGATTACTAAAAACTATTTTTACTAACTAACATTTACCACAACGTTTAGGAAAAACAGCTCCAACTTCCAGCTTTTTGTGGAATTATTACAATTATTACAAAAAAAGGCATGTAAGACCGTGGAGGGACTGCACATCAATGCAGACCATAGAGTTTCTCTTTTTTTACATCTTTGGTTGCTGGTTTACCCTTTGATTTTTGGCAAGGAAATAGTGTACCTTGGCTCAAAAAACGGTGAAAAACAATGCATTAGAGTATATATTAAATGTTATTGAACAAACCTCTCAAAGGTAACAGTATTTTTTTCAAAAATAAAAAACCTTCAAATGATCATTTGTTGAATTTGTTGCATTAGGGCAATGGGTCAAGTTTCATTTGAACATGAGACCCATTATTTCGTAGCAGCTTCATAATTCTTGCATCCATTGGACTTGTGAGTTTTTGGAGAGTTTCTGAATTTCTTTGCAGGATGTCAGAATAGCCTCCCAGAGCTGTTTGGATGTGAACTCCCTCCCACCCTCAGAGATACTGGGCTTGAGGATGCTCCAAAGGTTCTCAGTAGGGTTGAGGTCTTGAAAGGATGGGGGCCACACTGTCAGTTTATCTCCGTTTATGCCTTTAGCAGCCAATGATGCAGAGGTATTTCTGCAGCAGGATATGGTGCCTTGTCATCCATGAAAAGGACGGATGGCACTGCACAGTAGTGAGGAAGTTTACATAATCAACGTTTATCATATGTTACTCCCATGAAGAAATACGGCTTTGCTCCGCAACACCATGTTAGTAATGTGTTGCATTTTGGTGCAAAGCCAGTAAGAAAAAACTCTTTCCTCTGCATCAGAATCAGCTGAAAGTGTCAAAAATTGTGTTATTTAAGTTTCGCTGCAACACATTGACTGTAGAAGAGAACTGGAGTGATTGTGTGTGATGTCACCCATAGAAAATGCTTTACCTACAGCTCCAATGAAATGAAGTCAATTCAGTCACCATTTTTCCACGATACAGACGTCGCTATGTTGGAGCCAGACGACAGTGATTGGTCCGATTCAGTAATGATTTGCATTTCAGTCTATATCAACTTTTCTATAACAACTGCTGTTACCAATCAGGAGTGAGCACAAGAACATGCTAAAAAAAGGTATTAGAGGTATTAAAGAATGGTTATTTTGATAAACAAGCATGATTGTTTGCATAGCTGTGTATTTCTCTATAGAAGTCTTTGGGATTTTGGCTTCTTAGAGCCAGCAGGTACTTCCTGTTTGGAACACCGGAGGGGAGGGGTCACTAATGCCTTGTTTCTACTAAGCTGTCTGAAGTGGACTGGACCGGGCTGAACCTGTAATTTGAGCGTTTCCATTATAAATTGACCCATTAAACAAGACCGACTTGTACTATCTTTGGTCCCCCACCAGTTGTAGGTCCATAGAAAAATAGAATGGACCAGTCAGGGCGGAGCTACTTTCGTCACATGGTGAAATCCATCAGTTGGCAGAAAGGTATAACAACAACAGAAAGTGTCTGACCAGCATCAACGTCTCCAACATTCAGTTGTTGTGCTCTTTTGGGCTATATTTTTTTTCATCTCCCACAATCTTCTTGCAATAATATTAAATTCTTTGCAAATACGGAATTTCAGAATCTAAATATGGAAAAAAAGGACCTGACGCACAACCGCTATTGTTGTTGCCATTTCTGTTCGCTGCAGTCGGACAGCTATGACCAACAACTACATCATCGGTCTACACCCCGCATGTGCCTTGATGGTCCAACACAATGAAAACGCTCTCTTGAATTGCCCGGACCATTATTAACCGGCCAGGAAAGAACCAGTCCAACATTATATTCCTGTTATACTCAACGTGCCAGAAGTAAAGCAATAAAAAGACGAGCTGCTGAATGACCTCCATTGTTGGTGCTTTTCCAGTCGTCGCACTACAATGACACACTAGCGATCTACACCACGCATGCACTGTGAAAACAAACAGCACAGTGGCTTAAGTGAGTGGAAACGCTCACCAGAACTAACTGGACCGTACCCTACAACTACTTATTGTATTTTACCGGACCGGACCGCTCAGTGGAAACGAGTCTTTACAGAATAAGATTTACAAAACAAACAAACCAAATATATTTGCTAATTACTGATTGTGTTTCTTATTCATACCAGCATTATTTTTATAAACATAGCAGGTTCATAGTGAACAAAGTAAGAATGTAAATTGTAAAGTGCTTCAGTATGACTCAGAAAAAACATCAAGGTGAATCTTATAGACAAGCTATACCTGTCAGGAGTCAGAGCTCTGTCTCCCTCTCTGGTCACCAGCGGGAGCCATCACCTGAATCTTGACACTTCACCTCCCATCAACCCCAGCACAGTGTCTGGATGCCTCCCACCTGACTCTCATCTGCTGATCCAACACGACTCTTTAGCACTGCACAGAGCCTCACTCAGTGTGAAGTATTGCTTGTGCCATTCAGCCTGCACACTGATCTCATCACTTGTTTACCTGATCCTGCTTTGTGTTTTCGCCTGCTCCGACCTTGTCTGGACTCTGATCCCGATTTAGCTTTCTGGACTTTTAGCTGAGCTCTGCTCCTGCCTGTCTGAGACAATAAAACCTGCTGCACGAGGAACCAGCCGTCTGCAGGTTGTCTGCCTCACCTTTTGTCTTATCATTGCGGCTTCTTGTCAGATCTGAACACTAAATAAATGATAGACAAACATGAAATACACTGCATATCAAATGGAAAGTGAATGCATTTCATAAAAATATGTTCAATGTAAAAAAAAATAAAATAAAGCATTACATTATTAGCTTAGGCTGAGTAAGCCAGTTTGCATGGACGCTTTGCGCTGCTGCGCCTCGCAGTCTAAACTGTAATTGAACAGGAAATACGCAAAACATGACAGTTTTTAGTGTAAAATGATTACAATTAAAATCTCACATATAAAAAGCATTCATAGCACAGATTAGTGAACACAACACATTTATTTTTTATTTTGTAGTAGGCATCACATGATAGCAGGTGAGGCACTGCCTCACTAGCCTCCCCTCCCCTGGTGGAAATGACATGCACAACACTAATGACAGCATAGTCACAACGATGATTGTAAACTTTCACCAGAGCTTTTTTCAGCTGGCAAAATAAAATTCTGGATAATTGTGAATTTACACTCACAAGCCAGTTTGTTAAGGAACACCTTGTACTGGACTGGACCTACTTTTGCCTTCAGAACTGCCTTCATCCTTAGTGATTTAAGATGGTTCTAGAAAACATTCCTCAGAGAGTTTGGTCCATATTAACATGACAGCATCACATGGTTGCTGCAGATCCATGATACCGATCTCCCGTTCCACTTGCTTTATGCTTTCTTTTCATGTTGATCAACATTTCGCTCAGACGGCTCAAGGATGTGTCTCATTCTTTACCCACCTTTTCTACTGTAAGTCTTGCACTGTGGTTGTTTTGGTTACTCTGGAGGGAGCAGTTCCAGCACTTCCTTGATTTTAAAACCTTACCTTCGTGGCAAATTTTGCTTCAGTTTCTCAGTGCTTGGGTCATAGAGCTGTTGTCTGTGAACTGCAATGAGCAAAAAGACTTTGAAAGCCATGTTTACATCTATGAAACAAAAACTGCATCCACTGCTGCCTGGCTTAAACATTCCTTGTGTTTTGGGGGGTTTTTTGGTGGGGGGAAATGGCGTCCTGCCAGTTCTTGTAGTTCGCTTGGTGCTGATCAGAAATGACAGGCGCTAAATGAAGGAAATCGGTGTATTTTGCAACTCCTTCTGCAAATGGTGAATCACTGATGAAAAAATAAAAAGATTCTTACTTATTGATGGTTGTAGTACCTGAAATCAACATCACTCAGATAACTTTTTCATTAAAACATATTTTTCTTGAAAAATTTCATCAATCCATTTTTGGACTGATAATCATTTCAGTTCTTATGCACAACTTCACACAGACATTTGCATTTATACAACAAAAGGAACTCAGAAGTTCAGGAATCCCAAATCATCTGTAGTTTTGTGTTTATTGTTGTCTTTAAAAGTTCACTTCCATTTCAATTGTTTTTAGTTTTCTGGGACAGAGCACATTAAATGATCCCAGCGGCTGTTTTTCATGTTTCCCCCGAACACATGTTAAAATTGTCTACATACATAGATAAGAATATGATATAAAATTGTTAGACGATCAATTGAAATATATATTGATAGAAAATACATACATAACAAAAATTAAAAGTAATACAAAATACATAAAAGCATGGATCCTACTAAGTGGGAGATCTCCTAAAGATGTATCTCTGCTCCTGGAGGGGAACAGAGATACACAGTAGAGCCCCTTTTCTGAACATTTGAGTGTGACTGAGTTATTATTTATTTTGTTCTGTCATTTTGAAACATTGAGATGTTAAAATTCATTTCTATTCATTCATTCATTTCATATGAGGAAATCAAACCTCATCAATAAACAGTTTATTGTTCTTGACATTTCTTGGTGTTCTTTGAGCCTACATTAAGTACAAGTAAAATACTTACGTTCTTTTAAAATCAGATACTTTAATACTTTTACTCAAGTATTTTTGGAATTGATGACTTGTAACTCGTAATGGAGTCCTTTTTATAGAAAGGAATTTGTATTTTTACTCAAGTATGGTTTTCAGGTGCTCTTTAAAACTCTGGAGGTCGAGGCGTCTTACCTCTGGGCAGAAAAAAGAGCTCACAAAAATAACTCATATTTAATTTAAAAAATGTTCTTTAGAGTGTTGAAAGTAAAATACTCTCATATATATGGATATATATTACTCTGAAAAACTCAAGAATCACGTGATACAGGCCCTTAAAAGTTTGGAAAGATTATTAACGGAAAACGTCTTTACTTTCAACTTTAAACCAAATGTTTTTTTGAATCTGGTCTGTAAAATGACAAGAAACATCTGGTCTAACATCAGAAGTCAGCGAGAGTTGTTGTAAATGCTACAGTTCTTCATGCTGCAGAGTCTGTTTGTGCTGGAGAAAAGCTCCCAGAGTGGATTAATCATTTATTGATAAAATGGTTGAAACAAACACGATCCTGTACTGCAGCAGCTGAGCTGAAACATCAGTTATGAGATGTGTTGGACTAGAAGCTTCTGTTGTGTTTGTTTTCTCCCAGAGAGTCTCTTTTCCGGGACAGCAGATTTTCAAAACTGGAAAAAACTGTTTAAGTTCTCCATCATCCACTCAGAAAAACATCCAGGGTTGATGCTGAAGTTCCTTTTTTGTTCATCATTTGTTTGGATCTTTTCCAGACACTTTGACTTTGCTAGATTCAACTTAGGAACTGAACAGAAGTGGTCATCTGTACACAGCTTTGGGCTCATTTGTTGCATGTGATTGCCTCAGATCTGTACTGCAGCTGCTGCACTAAACAATGTTTGCTTAAAAATGGAACTGCAGTGAAGTGTGCCAAGAAAAGCACGACATGTCTTCAGCTCAGTGCATTACCTACAGGTGGAAAGAAATGCAGATTCTGATTGAACATCGACCATTTGATCTAGTTACAATAAATTCATGACAGTTGCATTAGAGCAAATTCGGGTCAAGTCCAGAACTTTAGTGAAAGTCTGTCAATTTATTGGGATGAGGAATTCCCCAGCTTAAACCCATTTGGGTCTGCTCTTTTCACCTATTAAATCTATGTGTAGGTGTTTTAAAAACGAGACATTTGTAAAAAGTAAGAGATTTTTCAGCTCCACCTCTTGGTCTGCCACACCTGTCAATCAAAGAAGCATCCCTCTAATGCTGCATTCACACCAGACGAGGCTGAGGCGTCAAGTTCGCATCTGCTGCCTCTGTTTTGACGTGCTGCTCAACGCCATGATGCCCGGGCCCCAAAGCAACCGCCACCAAACTTCATTCATTGACCACATCATGGAAAACATGGATGATGTGAAGCGAGGATTTTGTATATATGTGTCAGAGATCTCCACAGAGGCGCCAGCAAAAGCACGTCGCCGTGTCTGTGTTCACCAGATTCATTCCGTCTCTCCCGGTGCAGCGTGCTTCACTGCTGCAGTGGAGCTGCGCCTGACAGCCGTTTTTAACAGCAATTCCGTCTGTCTGTGGCCCAGATTGAGAGGAAAATAAAAACAAAACTGGAGGATCTTTTTATTACTGTCTCAATGAAAATATGATGGAGCTTGAGGGATTGCGCTCACTACAATGATGGCTCCCCGTGTGCCAGGCCGCCGCCAGCGGGCAAACATAGCGAGCTCCACTGCGCAGGCTGTCCACCATGGATGAAAGATCAGGATGAAAATCCTCACACTCAGCGGCCACATTGGATTCATTTTTCTACACTTTGGTGCAGTCACTGAAACATTCCCAAAGCTGTGTCCCTGATTGGTTGATGCACTGTATCAACCTCACCACGCTGCGCCAGACGCCCAAAATGTCACCGCAAGACCTCAGATCGCATCTTTATATTGACTAACTATGCAAACATTTATGCTATTCTTTAACAAAATGACTGATTTAAATGCCCACTCTACCCAAGCAAGTCAGTCAAACAGAATTTGAAACCAGTCTTCTTAGCGCTGGAATCCACTGGTCGCTTCCAGTGGTCATTTGAGGGAAAGCAACATTTGTTTCTTCTGCTTTATCTTCAGTTTTAGAAACATAGATTGGGGTTTAGACCCCCCCACACATTAGAGAAAAATAGATGGGTTGTTCTGTTTTGATCATAGTTCCAGCTGTAAGAAAGATGAGCCCACAATTGGCTCGAGACAGTTTGGTATACACATAAATTCATGGTTGACCATCGTAACCTGAGGTGTCCAGATCCTCCAGAAAAAACAAGCCCAGATGATTGCACCTCTACCTTCATGCTGACCGTGGCTTTGGGATGTATTTCTTGGGGTGATGTTTGTTTTTTCATATTCTGAGAATTACCGCGGGGCATTTTAAGAGCACGCCTTTCTGTGAGGAGAGGATTACGATGCTAACCTCATCGTGAGTGAGGTTCACAGGCAGCCTACTAGAGATTCAGACACCGGAGAAACAGACTCCTTTCTAGATGTTAATTGCTTTTTGATTCTGCCCTCCGTCACTTTTTAGTTGAATGTATTCATTTAAAACCCATTATCATTATGTTAAATAGCTCAGAAGTAAAGAGTTGAACACTAATAGCACTTAGTAAAGAGGACAACATACGTTCCCCTTTAAAGCAAAGGGAAAATGCAAACACAAAAGCAGGCTCATGATATGGGAGTAGCAGAAATTCTGAGTGTATAGTGTACACCAGCAGTTTGCAAACTATAGTACACGTACCCCTGCGGGTAACACTAAAGGCCATTAGGGATATACCTTAGGAGAAAGAGACAAAATATCACAGATCAAAACAGTACGTGCAGAGCAATTCAAGACTTTAATAGACTCTGGTTCTGATGGAGATCTTATTTCCCAAGAAGCAGTGAGCAAACTGAATATTTCTGTTGAGCCATTGAATCCAACTTTACACGTTAATGCCATCAATGGTTCCTTCTGCTTTTCTACATCTGCTTTTCTACTTCTCTGGCATTTTACTGCTTTTCTACATCAGCAAGCTTAAGAATGCAAAAGACTGATCTTAAGTTAGGGTCTGGGGACCCACTAGCACAATGCCTTACAGAATGAGCACCAGTCTACACAATCATTAACTTCTTGCTTCCTGGAGGAAGGGACAGGATCTCCAATACCTAGTTGACTTACAGGGTTATGGCCCAGCTGTGGGTGTCTGAGCACCACATACTGGACAAAGCATTGATCGCCCAGTTTTGCAGTGAACATCTTGACCAGCTTTGTCTTCCGTTTTGTAGTCGGTCTTAGTGTGTGTGTGTGTGTGTGTGTGTGTGTGTGTGTGTGTGTGTGTGTGTGTGTGTGTGTGTGTGTGTGTGGAGGGGATGTCATGTTGTGTATTTTTGTATGGTTATTCTTGGTTCTTATCTTGTATTTCTGGGCAGGCTGGCTGCGTCTATTCTCCTGTAGATTTATCACAGCTGCCTGCACTTAGCTAATGAGCCACATTCTTTTAAGGGACTATTCTTCAGCCTTCTGTGTCGGCTCACCATGCTCCTCTAGCCTTGGGTTTCTGTCAATAAGCTTTTTGGACTTGTTACATAGTGGTTTGTGGTTCTTCCCTGCATCTGGGTTTCGTCCTGCTTGCCAAACCGTGACATCCCCTCCATAGACTGGGTAAGCCCCTAACGTTCCTAGCTAAAGAGGCTGGCTGTTCACAGAGCACTATGTCCAAACAGATCTACAGAAAGTCTAATGGAAGGGCAAAATGTGGCAGGAGAAAATGCACCAGCAAAAGAGACGACCGTGGACTTATCAAAAGGACAAGATTCAAGAACCTGCAGACATCCAGAAAGAGTGGAATGAGGTGGAGGAACAGCTTCAAAAACCTCCACGTTCAGAGAAATCTATGGTGATTTCTCAGTATTTTTGTTGGTCACCTTTCAGCTTATCCGGTCGGGGGGGGGGGTTGGCAGACAGTTTTACACCTGATGCCCTTGTAGATACAACCCTGTGTTAACAAGGCACTGAGAGAGTTAGGCAGCAGCATGAAGGGTCTTTCCTAAGGATCCACACTGGATTAAGCTCATTGCACGCTCTGGGAAGCACACCCAGGCTTCCTGCGTGGCAGCCCTTCATCCCACCAAAGGAGCCATCCAGTTGCATGTCTCCTCACTATTCTCATTTCCTGAAATCCTGTTTTCCTGGGTTTTATGAGCAGGATCGCATGTATGTAAAAATAAACAAATCAATACTTGAAACCAATTAGTGTAACAGTGTTCCTTAGCTATTTTGCAGTTCACCTTTTGAGGTCTCGCTGTTTCATGGATTTCTTTTTTTGTGTGTAATTTCTCGTGCTTCTGTTTATACATACACATGTAAATGATTACATAATAACTACTCAAACTCATTAACAGGCAAAGTTTCACTCGTACATGTAGTACATAACTCACGGAATCCTTTTAATGTAATGATTGTCAAATAAAATGTGATTAACTGTTTGAAAGACATTGGTGGGAAACAAATGTATACAATCCAACATCTATTATGTTTTATGTAACTTTTTATTTTAACATAGTTACCATAATCTGGTTCTTAATTTCTATTTTATATTATGTATACTTTACCAGTGCAGGTCATTGAACAAATCTATAATTCTTAATATCAAATGACAAAGATTAAGTTTTTATTGATTAACATTAAAACACAATAAATTACCCCAGACGTTGTTTAGACCTATTACACGCCAAGTAACAAAGGGGGGTGAAAATAATTAATCATAATCAGAAAAGTTCATAATTCACTTTCTGGTTAGTATTCCTTCTGCAGTCAAACTTGCAGTCTTGCTCAACAGAGTTTTTGAAGTTCTCTGTGATGTCCTATCACAGGGTTATCAGGGTCCTTCTATAAGCTGTTATCAAGTTAAGATTTCCCAAACTTTGAACATCCCACAAACCACTTTCACATACAATTCTAATAAAATATGTTTCTGTTTGTGGTCATAATGTGAGAAAATGTAGAGAAATTCAAGGGGTGTGAATACTTTTTCAAGCCACTGTAAATGCTGTTCTTCTAATTTGTTTTTAAACTCTTTTTGCTGTCTTGAATTTTTTTCATTTATGAATTTTTGGGAAATAATGGACCACAAAATGAGATATTTGCCTGTTATGGCTTCTAACACTTGAATCACACATTGTCATGTCTTCAAATGTTGGACACAAGCTTTCCTTCTGCTTTGAGGTTCATAACGAACTGTAAATCTATGACAAATCAATGTGACTGTACATAAGAGTACAGTGGCCTTCCCGAGCTATTTGGAGGCAGTCCCCTTGCTACACTTTTTATTTACAGGGCCAGGCTTGGTTTGTTACCCTCTTACTCAGGAGGAGAAACGCTGAATGTCACTCATTGAGATCAAATGATCTGATACTGTTGACTGTGTCTTTTGCTCGCACAGAGCTGGGAAAAAACATTTCTTCACTCTGCTCCTTCTACCTAGAACATCTTACAGAAAGATTTAAAACTGACAGATCTGCCCCCTTTAAATGTTTTTTAGATGCAACTGAAGGACTTAGAGGCTGCTTCATTAACATGCAAGTGTTATGGATGAATCTAGAGACCTTAGTGTAATGTAACTGTACTGTTATCTGTTTTCTGTATTGTTGTTTTAGAAATTGCTGCCCCTTGGCCAGGGCTCCCTTACAAAAGAAGTTTAATCTTAACGGGACCTTCCTTGTTAAATAAAGGTAAAATAAAATAAAAGAATAGAATTAAGAAAGTCAATCTGCAAGACGGCTTGTAAAGAACTTTGCATAAATATTATCATAAAAAATAAAATCTAAAGTTCTTATTAAATTTGGACTATTTTATCTGCAGGGACACAAAATCAAATTAGAACAGTAGAGTTTAGATCAGGAATAAGCAAACTCCGGGCCTCAAGGGGCCGCAGTGTCTGCATGATTTCTTGATATCCAAGCCCTGTTCATGACTGATGACCTGGTTCAGGTGTGTCCAGCCAGTTAGAACACGCCAGTGCATGGTATTTTGAAAAACATGAAGGGATGCGGCCCTCGAGGCCTGGAGTTGCTGATCCTGGTTCAGAGGTTTTGCAGATTCTACTTGATTCTCCCCTTTAATTCCCAAAGAGGAAGACTCAAGCAGCTGTTTCATTCATAATTATTTATCTCCCTCTAGGCCCATACTCTGAATTTTTAACTGAGTTTTCTGACTTTCTATCAACTATTGTATAGTAGGTAGGTATAACAGTAGGGGATTTTAATATTCATGTTGATGCCTCTAGTGACTGTATAGGAAATACTTTTCAGCTTTATTAGATAAAGTTGGTTTCACACAAAACCTGAATGAACCCACTCACTATCACAAGCACACCCTGGACCTTGTTTTAATTCATGGTATAGAGATCAGCTGAGTGTGCTCCCTCATAATCCCATACTCTCAGATCACTTTCTAAACACTTTCAGTTTGTTCTAGAAAATGCGACTGCTCCAACAAATAAAAAACAGCTCAGAAGAATATCTTATCTGACCATCTGTCAGGGTTGACGTGCGAACACAGAAGCAGACCGTATTATTAACTGAAAAGTCTTTCATTTATTTGAATCAGTACTCGAAATCAGACCACAAATCCACGAAGGTACAAAAACCACCCGACAACCAGTGCAGGGGAGACAAAGACTTATAACCAGGAGGAGGGGATGAGGTCATTGAAAACAGGGGTGCCAATTAAGGAGGGAGAGAACACACACCAGGAGGGACGTGTCAAGAGACCTGAAAAAAGAGGAGAAACACAGGAAGTACAACCAACAACAAAATAAAACAGGAAGTGGACACAAACACAAAACCAACAAATGTCCTGGGTCCATAACCCCACACCATTGTGTCTGAACTTAAACTCACAGTTCAACTATTACTTAGTAACATGCTGAGCATACACTCTGAGAGCAGCTCCCATAGTTTCAGTCCCAGTAAAAACCCTCAGTTAATAATGACTCCATGGAGACTCCTCAGGAGAACACTGATCTCTAAACATCATCCGTGCCTTACATGCATTGTAAATGAGCTTAGGCTGTTTGCTTTAGCAACCAGCTGTTGTTCAAATTTTTCTGATTGACTTTATGTTCTTTGCATAAATACCAGTGGGAACCATTTAGACAGCTATGGTTGTGATATTGGGCTATGTAAATAAAATTGAATTAAATATACAACATGCAAACTCCACACAGAAAGGTCCCCCATTGGTGACACTGTTCCCCAGCAGAGACTTGAATCGGAAACCTTCTTGCTGTGAGGTAACAACTGCGCCACCCTGCAGCCCTTGCATGTTCTCCCCGTGCATGTGTGGGTTTTCTCTGGAGACTCCGGCTTCCTCCCTTCATCCTAAAACATGCTTCATAGGTTAACTGGTTACTCTAAATTGTCTCTAGGTGTGGACGTGAGTGTGCATGAGTGTGTGATTGTGGTCCCTGCGACAGACTGGCGACCAGTCCAGGGGTGTCCCCTGCCTTTGCCCATGAGTGGCGAGGTTAGGCTCCGGCAGCCCCGTGACCCCGAAAGGGACTAAACGGTTTAGAAAATGAATGAATAAATGAATTACATTTACAATAATCTCAGCTTGTTGTCATAAACTGCTGCTGTTATTCTAGTATAATCATTATGGCTAACCTTCTTTACCGTATAATTTGGTTATTTTTGTTTGGGGCTGTAGTTATGTCAATTTGAAGATGCTCGTTTTTCATAAATGTAAGAAGCAAAGCTTTAAGGCTGCTATGTAAGAGTCAAGTAACAGCAATTGTCAGGGTGTGTGTGTGTGGGGGGGGGCTCTACCTACTTATACCTTTGTCTCAGAAACTCATTACAAACTAGATAATCAGGTACTTGAGCACTTGAAAGTTAAGTCCTTTGAGATGACAACAGACAAAAATAATCTTGAAAATGTGTCTTCATTGAGAGGCAAATCCTTCATGGAAAGCAAGACCCTCTGGCCTAAACGATAGCATGGAAGGGGCGCTTCTTTGTGTCTGCACACTGCTTATAAGCATCCATCATGTGTAACAGGTCCCAAAAGGTCCCCCTCCAAGCCCAATTATTCCTATGGACAGAAAAAGAACTGAGCTGAAGAACTCCTGGGAGGGGAACATCAGAGGGAGATAACCAATCCAAACCGTGAAATCTCATGGGCAAAGAATGGCAGGGGATTGTGGGCATTCTCTGCCCAAATGACCTTGCATGACCAGTTTGACGCTCTCGAGAGCGCACGAAACACAGACTGGTTTCCAGGTGTTGATTTAGCCTCTCCGGTTATCCGTTGAACTGGGGTTGGAACCCTTAAAACAGACTGAGAATCCGGGCTGTTACACACGTGGACAAAATTGTTGGTACCCCTCAGTTAAAGAAGGAAAAACCCACAATTCTCACTGAAATCACTTGAAACTTACAAAAGTAACAATAAATAAAAATTATTGAAAATTAAATAATCAAAATCAGCCATCACTTTTGAATTGCTGATTAACATAATTATTAAAAAAAACAAACTAATGAAACAGGCCTGGACAAAAATGATGGTACCCATAACTTAATATTTTGTTGCACAACCTTTTGAGGCAATCACTGCAATGAAGCGATTTCTGTATTTGTCAATGAGCGTTCTGCAGCTGTCAACAGGTATTTTGGCCCACTCCTCATGAGCAAACTGCTCCAGTTGTCTCAGGTTTGATGGGTGTCTTCTCCAAATGGCATGTTTCAGCTCCTTCCACAGATGTTCAATGGGATTCAGATCTGGGCTCATGGAAGGCCACTTTAGAATAGTCCAACGCTTTTCTCTCAGCCATTCTTGGGGGTTTTTGGCTGTGTGTTTTGGATCGTTGTCCTGTTGGAAGACCCATGACCTGCGACTGAGACCAAGCTTTCTGACACAAGGCAGCACATTTCTCTCCAGAATGCCTTGATAGTCTACAGATTTCATTGGACCTTGCACACATTCAAGACACCCTGTGCCAGATGCAGCAAAGCAGCCCCAAAACATGACTGAGCCTCCTCCATGTTTCGCCGTAGGGACAGTGTTCTTTTCTTCCTATGCTTGGTTTTTGAGTCTATGAACATAGAGTTGATGTGCCTTACCAAAAGGCTCCAGTTTGGTCTCATCTGTCCAAAGGACATTCTCCCAGAAGCTTTGGGGCTTGTCAACATGCATTTTTGCAAATTCCAGTCTGGCTTTTTTAGGATTGTTTGTCAGCAGTGGTGTCCTCCTTGGTCGTCTCCCATGAAGTCCACTTTGGCTCAAACAACGACGAATGGTGCGATCTGACACTGATGTACCTTGGCCTTGGAGTTCACCTTTAATTTCTTTGGAGGTTGTTCTGGGCTCTTTGGATACAATTCCAACGATCCGTCTCTTCAATTTGTCATCAATTTTCCTCTTGCGGCCACGTCCAGAGAGGTTGGCTACTGTCCTGTGGGTCTTGAACGTCTGAATAATATGAGCCACTGCTGTCACAGGAAGTTCAAGCTGTTTAGAGATGGTCTTATAGCCTTTACCTTTAAGATGTTTATCTATCATTTGTTTTCGGATGTCCTGGGACAATTCTCTCCTTGGCTTTCTGTTGTCCATGTTCAGTGTGGTACACACCTTTTCACCAAACAGCAGAGTGACTACTTGTCTCCCTTTAAATAGGCAGACTGACTGATTATGAGTTTGGTAACACCTGTGATGTCAATTAAAGGACACACCTGAGTTAATCATGTCAGTCTGGTCAAATAGTTTTCAATCTTTTATAGGGGTACCATCATTTTTGTCCAGGCCTGTTTCATTAGTTTTTTTTTTTAATAATTATGTTAATCAGCAATTCAAAAGTGATGGCTGATTTTGATTATTTCATTTTCAATAAATTTTTATTTATTGTTACTTTTGTAAGTTTCAAGTGATTTCAGTGAGAATTGTGGGTTTTTCCTTCTTTAACTGAGGGGTACCAACAATTTTGTCCACGTGTGTAGCAATACTCCAACCCAAACTTGACAATGAACTGGGGACCCTGCTCAGAGACAATGTCTGTGTACAACTCATGGAGCACACGTTGCAGAGTCTTGGCAGTCTCCTTGGCTGACTGCAATTTGGGAGATTAAAGGATCCCAGTATATGTATCCATGGGAATTTGGATCCATGGCCGCCATGGAACAGACAAAGGTTGAGGAAGCCCATCGGGGAACACGGTGGAACACTTGGTCCAATTACAGTCAAGGTAAGCCATCACATATTCCTAAATGTCTAAGATTGTTTGTAAACAACCTTACTGAGCCTTGGTCCACCACCAAAACCCGCTCCTAACCACTTCCATGGTGCTACGTACTCCTGGATGGGAGTGGAAATGACATGCGTGGGCCCAAGTAAGAAACTTGAAATGAAGCCCTTTTGGCACAGGAAAGCACTCTGAGGGACAATCAAAAGGGTAAGAAGCTGCAAAGTGGCACTGACTAATCTCATTCTAAATGTGAGTTCCATCAGGTAGAATGAACTCTGGTGTGGAAGAGTTCTACCTGATCAATTAGAGACAAGGTGCCAGTTTCAAGTTTCATCTCCTCTGAACACTATTACTGGGTGAACTGGAACTCATCCAAAATCAGAGACCACCGGACCTGACAAGCATTAAGATTCTTAGCAGTGGTGAGATTCTTGGGGATCAGTGGATACAGTGGATTGTGGTGTATTCTGTAATGGTTCTAGAAACACAGTTCTGTGTTCATGATCATGTTAAGTGTTTAAATACATGTGAGATGAGAATAATGTCACTGAAGACCTGTTTGCAAAGTGCATGGCCTGCCACTGTTTTAAGCGAAGTGAAGTGATTCTCTATATGTTTATGATCACAGTAAGCAAAGGGAAAGCCCTCAAAGGATTTGCCATCCAAAACAGCAGCTCCAAGTTTTCATGGAGTGAAAAGGGAAATAATGTGTACTATAATAAAAAGATCAAAAAAGACTCAGAGCACTTAGACGGTCTTATCAGCAATCAGATGATCCAATAATATTCAACAGCATACACACACACACATACACACACAGACATTGCTCCAGAATAAAAGTAATGGAGACTAATTTTCCAGCTATTTTGTTCACTTTGGGGTCCCCTAGAGTGCCAAAATTATCTGCATGAGATGTGTGACGTTCCTAACTGAACATTTCCAGTCATTGTACAAATGGCACCACTTGAAATGAAATTATTTTCACGCAGCATCCACAACATGCTCTATTTAATACAATTGACTCCCTGGTTGCCATGGGAATGAAGACAGATAGAGACAGTGGCCTGACTCTTTAAAGCCTCCCTCCAGAACTGTGGTTCAGTCTGACCAACGGAACCACTTCAACATGCGATTTGTTTAACAAAGTTTAACGATTCATTTAGAAGTATTGTTACTAAAATAGTCGTTCACCAATCAAGTACTTGGACAGCTGAAACCTGCCATCAAAGGAAAAAATGCTCAACTATTAGTTCGAATACATTTTAACAGATCCTGATTCCACACATTAATGGTGGGTTTTATTGCAGTGAAATCTTGACTGTATGTTTTGTGTTTTAAACCACAGGTCTCAAATTCCAGGCCTCGAGGGCCAGAGTCCTACATGTTTTCCAACTAACCTTCCAATGAAAGTCTTAATTGGCTAAACACCAGCAGTAATGAAAACTGCTGGTCATGAAATTTCTTTAAAAACCAGCAGGAAGCAGTCCCTTGAGGGCTGGAGTCTGAGACCTCTGCTTTACAGGAAACTGTCTGTCCATTAAAATGGCAGCCTCCTTAAGTGAGTAGAAACTATTTAACGGAACAGCATCTTTCAAAGACTTAAACTGCGAGATGCTTTGCAGAGACAAACTAATCATGTTGTACGGTAAATTGTGTATTCTCCTTTGCTTTAAGCCCAAGGTTACAGTCACAGTCCCATGCACACACACATTTACACAATGATGGCGATTCCACTGCCAAACACTAGCACCAACCTAAAGCTAATGTGGGGTTTAGTGCCTTGCCCAAGGTCACTTCAACACATGGGCGGAAAGGAGGGAATCAAACTTAGGATCCTCCGATCAGAGGATGCTCGCTCTACCTCTGCAACACGGCAGCCCTGTATTATATAAAAGAATACAAATAAAACAGCAGCAAAGGTGCAAGCATTAATACTAAATCAGCTACATCTTGTTTGAATCAAAGTGTCTTCATCTTATTTTCACAGAAGCAACAAGGGTCATCAGCATGGCTGCAATAGTATTAGTTGGTGGGATTTTCCCTCGTTATGCTTCATCGTCAGTGTCAGTTCATGAGTTTGCTCCATGTTCAAGTGAGTTCCTCATGACACAACAAAGCTCACTTAGGATAAAACCCACATTGCATGCAGTCATTCAGCAGATGCGTTTATGCAAAACAACAACCAATGAGGTGATGATGACAAACAAAAGGCGTCATGAAGGAGTCCTGTGTGCTGGACGCAGGTGAGTAGGAAAACATGCTTTGACAGAATAAAACCTTAACATGACAAAGCCTGAACCACAGGGGATGGAAGGGGACAAGTCTGAGGGTGTGGGGGTCTGAGGGTCTTGTGGCACAGAGGCAGAGCAAAGACAGAACAAATCATGAAACTGTCTGCATGTGTGAAAACAAAAGCAGGGCATGAGAACCAAAGACAGATGCTCACAGAGAGCACTGACGAGCTGTGGCATGACCTGCAGTTTAAAAGCATCACAACAGATCAAACTGCATCGGTTTTACTCAAACAATGTACTTTATTACTTTATCAAGGGACACTTTTGATCTTTTGTTTCAACTTGTAAAATGAGAATGTTTGACAGTTTAAAGGGGAGGAGTCAAAAGAAACAATAAAAGACAAAAGGTTGTATTCATACTTGTTTAGCTGTTTGAAAGGTATTTCCACTATTTGCTGCAATGACAGCTTGACAGCGACGTCTCGTGCTCCTCACTAACCTCATGATGTTCTGAGGCCTTCCACTCTTCCACAGATACAGCTGCATGCAGTTCTACCAGGTCACTTGGGGGGTTGGGGTACCATCATCCAGTCTCTGCTTCAGCTGATCTCAGACGTGCTCTGTGGGGTTCAGGTCAGAGGTCATTGCTGGCCATACCAAATGAGGAACTCCCACTTCCTGAAGTCCAGCTGTGACACGATGTGGTGGAGCGTGATCAAGTTGGGGTGTGCTGGTGGATGAGGAGAATTATGATGGTTCCATTATGTCTCTGAGGTAAGAACGGGCAGAGACTGGACCATCTGCAAGAACCAGCGCTGACTGGTGATGTCTGCCCAGATTGTTGCACCCACTCCACCAAAGTGAACCTTGGGGACCATGTTGACCTCGACGTGCCACTCACCTCGGTTTCTCCAGCAACACTGATGACCATCATTTCTGTGTAAGGTTGTGGTAATCTAAGGCCGAATCTGAATTCTTCCCCTACATTTAGCCCTCCTAACGGAGAGTTACGGAAAAGTAGTGTCTTCAAATTCAGAGGACACAACCCCTCGATGACGTCATCATTATTTGATGGTCATCTATGTTTGTGCGGAGCTGCCAGTGCTTGGAAAACACAAAACAACATTGGTTTTAGTACTTTAAAACGTCAGACTAAAACAACAGGTCTTTACTTACATTTAAATGTAAACATCTGTGTTTCAGAGCACACCCACGTGAAGAAATATGTTTCTACTCCATTGAAGAACATGACGCGGAACACCCTCATACCAGAAGGATACACAAAACCCCAGCACTACAAGGACCCTTAAAATAAAAAATTTCAAACAGCCCAACTCCTCCAAATGCCCTACAATTGGAGGGGTAGGGCAAGAATTCAGGTTTGGCCTAACACTCCTCAGTGAACAGGACGGGGGACCATTGCTGCATTGTCCAGGTCACATGGTCTTGTGTTACCTGTAAACGTTCACGGTGGTGACTTGTGTCAGTGGAGTCACATGCAACAGTCGTCTGCCATTCAGGTCAAAGTGGTGGCGTCGGTTGTGAATATTTGTCTGTAAACTCTGGTACCCTCACATCTGGCAAACGTCCTGCAGCTGTGTGGTGTTTGCTAAACCATGTCTGAGTGCAGAGGACCTTAGGTTCTGGTTCTGGTTGTGGTCTGTCACTGGTGGGACTCCACTGCTGCGTCTGTCATTAACTCTGACAGTAGTTCTGTGTCTGGATGCAAGTCTGCTGATGACACTTTGAGACTCAGCGAGTTCACCTGTAATATCTGACTGTCTACTACCAACCTGAAGGCGCCATGACCAGGTGGAGCTGCTCGTCTGTTAAGTGACGTCATGTGTTCATGTCTGTTTGAATGATGAAATTATATTGATTTACTGACAAAATCAGCTTTTATCATCACAGAATGTTAACATTGATGTCATAATTAGTGTGAATACGACATCCACTGAGTTTTCACAATAACACCAATTTATAGTGTCAATTAAACCAACTTAATTAAGAATGTAGTCATAGACTGAATAGAGAAGAAAAGAAGATATAAAGATGGACGGACAGACAGATAGATTTGTCACTCTCAGTCATGAATAGACATTTGCTCTGAAACATACAGTACACGACACATTGAATCTATTAATTCAATTAAAAGATTAATCTTACAAATATTCCTTTCCTGGGATTTTAATGTGTTCCTCTGGAACTGGATGAAAACAGGAAGTCCTGGAGAAGGTGAAAACCTGTTTCCTGGCCTCAGGTGGTCCCTCTGACGGACTCGTCTCTCCCTCTGGTTCAGCCATCACATTTAATCCCAGAATAACATCACAGCCTTGTTTTGTGCCCCATGTTCTGAAACTGTAGCGATCACTTCCTGCTTTAGTGATGCCACTGAACACATACACAAAGAGCACAGACAGTCGCTCCTGCTTTTGACATCCTTTCCTTATTTGGTCATGTTTCCTGCCTCTGCCTCCTGCCTCATTTCTTGCACATACTCTGTCCAGAAGAGAAGTTCCTGTTTTCCCACCCACAGATTGCTACGTCTTATCCAGCCTCACAGCAGGAACGTCTAGTCCAACTAACCGTGGTTTTGTCTTGATCATGACTCCGGGTTCTGACTTGTGTTTGTCTGGAAGGAGATTCTGCATTAAGGACACTGTTTGCCTTATGAATAGATGCTCTGAGTCTAGCTTGATTTATTCAATTCTGCACACAGAAAACTCCTGGTGACCTATCATTGGACCTTTCTGGTGACAGGTCACCAGTCTGTCACAGGGACACAGTCACACACCCACACACACTCACACACACTCACACACACTCACATCCACACCTAGGGACAATTTAGAGTGACCCATGAACCTATGAAGCATGTTTTTGGAGGGTAGGAGTAACCTGGAGTCCCTGGAGAAAACCCACACATGCACGGGGAGATCATGCAAACTCCAGAAAGGCCCCCATCAATGACTCTGTTTCAGCTCCTCCAGCCGGGACTACAAGCGCTAACCACTGTGCCACCCTGCAGCTCTTCTGTTATTTTAGTCTAATCCAAAATGTCCAAGCTTCTCTCCAACCTGAAACTCAGGATGTAGCCGTAGCATGCTAACACTGACACTAGCATCTCATTGAGAGTTTGCAGCTAGTTTGTTATGCTTCAACATGATCAAAAGCCTTGAACATCTCAGCAATGAAACCTTTCCTTTGAAGGGAGGAGTCTGAGGGCGTGGATGATCTGAGCAGGACAACACAGCTAGACCGGGCCGCAACTTTAAAGACCCAAACCAAACAGATAAATGGATCAAATTAGTAATCTAACAGTTACTCTGCAGGGAGCTTCAGACCTGCATGCACTTTAGAATATATTTTTGTAATACATTATATGACTTCTGTCTTACTTTTGATTAAAAATAGCAGTTGAATCTAACTTTCCTAAAATAGATGATAAAATAGAACACATAGAATGTACTGCAGAGCTTTTTACATCCAGTACTGAGATATGTTTATATACTGCAGGCTGTTTATATTATAATAAGGAGAGATCTGGACATAAAGATGAGCGAGGTTTCTTTTCATCTGTAGCATGCAAGATGATAAGCGAAGTCCAACAGTGGAAGAATCTTGACAAGCTGAGGATCAGGTGCAGAATTGATTGGCTGGAAGAGACAGAAAGCTACTGGAGCAACGCGGTGAGGAAAACCATGAATAAAATGACAACACGAGAGTGACAGCAGCCCAAAGCCCGGATGAAAGGAGGACCAAGACGCCTTCTTTCCTGAAACAACACCAAATGAAGGCTGAAGACAATGGAAGGAAGGACCAGGACTGGAATCAGACCGAGTGGGACAGTGGACTGAATATTATCAGCTCATATAACGTTCCTCTCTTTTAACTCAAGAGGGTCGTCATGCACAGAGTGAGTGACTGATGATCTCTGCTTTTAACCAAACTGTTTTCCTCACAAACCTGCACTGAAGCACAGGCTGCCACAGAGCAGAGGAGGATGGAAAGGCGTCTGTTCGGTCCGGAGTTCAGCTACCTGAGTGTGTGGATGTCAGACTGCTGCGGCCGTCCTACACATTCCCACTGTGTGTAACGCGTTTCAGGGCACAGATTTAGGAAGATTTGGTGTAGGTAAGTGTTCAGGTGAAAAATACTTGACCGCTCCCAAGAGGAAATGAGAAAGGTCTCATGTCAAGGTGAAATTTTAAATTTGAAATGTTCTCCAAAAAGCTTCTGCAGTCTCTCTGGAGATCAGATCTCCAACCTTGCTGCTGTGCATTCCTGTCACGATCACATCTGTGTTGCTTCTTTGATTTCTCTTTTAAGTCAGCTATTTTTCCTTTGTTTCACTGTGAAGTAAGGAGGCCACTGTCTGTGTGATTTACAGCCCGGGGTTTGATCCAGACGCCCTAGAGATGGACTGGTGATGCTGAGGATGGGATGAACGCGCTGCTGCTTCCGTATCTTCTCGTGTGGGCGTTGTTAAAACCTCCTGAAGCAGGGAGGCGTGGGGCTGTTAATGCACCAGGCTACTTTTCCTTCCCATTGGTCCACTGATGGAAGCTACACCAATGACACGTCCGGGGCTCTGCGGATAAAAGCAGGTTCGAGGAGCCGCAGGAAGAGCGAGGTGGTCGGAGAAGAGGAAGTAGGTGAATGATAGATGCACCTCTGAGACTTAACGCGTCTGGAAGTTTCTGTCCAACTCCTGAGGTACCAACTCTAAACTTTCTGTTTTAACTTTTCAGTTTGATTTCAACTCCATTTGTGGCTCTTTTTCTTTCAGTTTTGAGAGGAAGACCACGCGCCATTGCGCAGCGCGCTGTGCGCATTTGAGTGTTTTAATAAAGAGCCTGTTTTTCAGAGAGGACAGATTGAATACAGTTGACAAAAATGTTTAGACTCTGGAGCCTCTCCTGTGTCCGCAAACCTGCTAACCAAGCGGGATTTCTCTGACAGGATCACGGGGCCCGCTGTTGTACTTGACTGCGTGCGTCAGGGATCGGGTGAAGATGGAGTGGTATGTCCTGGTGCTGATGCTGAGCCTGCCGCCCTCCATCCACGCGGACTGCTCGTCTCTGTGCCAGAGGTGCGCGGAGCAGATCCTTCGCCCTGACGCCGCCTTCAGCAGCCTGGTAAGAACGTCACGGTCCAGAAGACCACAGACTCCAAACACCCGTGCTACCTTTACAGAGCTCTGAACTGTGATTAAGGGAAGAAGAAACTATTTGTACTTGTTGCGCATGGATGTGCACGTCTAACATGTGGGTTTGAGAGTTTACGCGTCAACTTAATTTAAAGAAATGTTGGGGGTGCGGGGTTTTTGCGCAGAAGCAGACTTTCACTTCACGGGCAGTTCTGGTGCAGACATGGGCGCGCACAGACAGGAGCGTCAGTTCTCACCTCTGTGTCTGTCTCGAACAGTCCTGCAGTGAGGAGTGCGACACAGAGAGCTGCGAGCCCGCGCCGCGGCTGGCGGACTTCACCCAGGACGTGGCTGCGGAGGCGGAGGAGAGCCAGCAGGCGGACCTGGTCAAACGCTACGGCGGCTTCATCAAGCGCATCGACAAGAAGAAGATCATGACGTCATCGCCGTGGCGCGACAACTACATCCAGAAAGCGGCCACGCTGCCCAAAAAGTACGAGGACTGGCTGAAGCGGCTGGATGCCAGGGACGCGGACGCGCCTGAGTACGCGGACGACTCTGCGGAGCAGCAGCTCCCGCACAGCTCTGTCAAACGCTATGGCGGCTTTTTACGCAAGTTCGGTCCCAAATCAAAGCGGAGTAGTTCCGCGGAGCAGGAGAGCCAGGAGCCCGAGGAGCTCCAGAAGCGCTACGGCGGCTTCATGCGGAGGGTCCGGCCCAAGCTCAACAACCTGAAGTGGGACAAGCGCTACGGGGGCTTTCTGCGCCGCCACTTCAAGATCTCTGTGCGCTCGATGGAGGAGCCCGGTTACTCCTACGATGACCAGAGTCTACAGACGAACTGAACACTGGGAGGAACTGGCGCGGGCTGGCTGGAAAGGTCCGTTTGTTGGAGGAGTTTCTGCGCCCGCCTGACCCGCTTCTTCTCCGCTGCCTTCAGTGTAAGCCATCAGCGCCTCATCCGTCCCGTGGAACCCGAACCAACCCCTGTTTGTCCCACAGCTCTCAGAAATGTTGCTTTGAAGTTTTTCGTACAGACAGGAATCGAGCGAGGCGCGTCTGACGCGCGGAGCAGCACTTCAGCCCGACGCGTCTCCATTCGAACGGTTTCATGCTTTGTGAATTGTAAATATGGAGTTTTTGGTTCACAAAATAAATTATTTTTGAGTTGCTTTGGGGCTGCGTTTCTTTCTGGGTCAGAGGCGTAAAACCAGAAATGCTGCAGGAACTGACGGGAGTTTGAGAAAGGATCGAGTGACCTTGGTGAAAACTACTCCTCTGAATCATCTGAAGCAGGCCTGACATCAGTCCGTTTAAATCCCTGCTTCTGTTCGTTCAGCCAAACATTGCTAACAAATCCAAACGTGCGTAGATTGACCAACTAGATCTAATAACAGATCGGACAGCTGCAGCGCAACATGTGGCCCTTTGGTTGGAGGAAAAAGAAAAACCTCTGCGCCCTCTCGTGGAAGCTTACAGGTCTGCTGGCATCGTTTGCTTTTCTAAACTCGCAATATGAATGCGTGGGCCTCACTGTTGCAATTTGATTCCACAGATTATAAACTCCGCATCCTTTATTTCTAAACATTAAACATAAAGATGTCAGGTGGCAGATCAGGACTCAAATAGCTGTGATCATTCATTTTAAAGTGTCCAAAAATACTTGAAGTTTCATTTTGTCCTCTCACAATTACAGATTTTTGCTCTAAAAATTCCAAATCAGCTGTGAACTTTAGAGACTAAGATCCTGATTTGTCGCGACACTTAGACTGACCTGATGAACAGTTTAACAAATGATGAATGCAGTCAGAAATATCACACCAGCCGCAATGCAAAGATTCACTCTGTCGCTCTGCATCGTGGAGACGACCAAATCTGTGTGGAGCTGAGCCCAAAGAGTGAAAGACAGACGGACAGCGTCCACCACGTACACATACAGACAGACAGGCAGCCAGATCAGGTTAAGAGGCGGTTAACCCGAAACTCAAACCTTCTCAGTGGTCGTCAGAGTCCACTGAGAAGGTTGGCCTGTGATGCAGGAGGTTACTCGGCTGACCTTACACGACCAAACCCACTCTGTAGCTGAAACGTTCTGCACCTTGTGACTATTAAAGACCCACTCTATGATTCAAATGCTGTTTTGGAGGTTTCTAACATGTTTTTGTGACATTCTTTGATGATGGAGGACATTTACAAAGAAAATTAAGATTACATCTGCACTTCTGAGTATTTCTTTATTCAAATCAGTGAATCTGGAGCAGATAAAAAAATGTTGTCAGAAAAAGATCCTATTTGGGATGTAGAAACTACATTTGGGGGGGCCAAAGTCTCCCTCCATTCTGACGTGTCCACTTGCAGACAAACAGATCCATGAACGTCTTTGTTTTCCTCGTCTGAGCTGGAATCTGGATCCAAACTGTACGGCTGGATAGCTCTGATACGTCTCGCCAATTTTGTTGTACAGCTAATGTTATCTTGGGGTTTCTCTAGACACACCAAAGAGCATCCTGGGGACTGCTGATGCTTTAGTGGAGCTCTGCAGGTCTGCTCAGTTCTGGAGGTGAATGAGCAGATCTGAGCAGCAGGACGGGCCGTGTCCGTGTTTCTGGCTTCTGCCGGAAGCACGGCGCTCCGCGAGTCCGGTTCTGCTGCTCAAAAGCCCGTCTGAACATTCAGGAGTCAAACATAAAACGACTGCTCTCAGAAAAGGAAGTTTAATAATACGGAGGGGTTCATAGAGTCAATTTGTACACAAACACACATCAGACGCCCCTCCCACATCTCTGCAGCTTGAGTGACAGTTCAGCAGGAGCTGGGGGGGGCAGAACAGCTGTCCTCCACCTCATTGGTGCTCCTCCCCCACCTGCTCTGGCTGACCTTCGTCCTCTTCATCAGGCGGGCTTTCCTCCAGTGATTCCTCAGCAGCTGTTTCCACAGCGTCCACCACGATGCCGGTGAGCTGGTGCTGCACGGCAGCGCCCTGCGAGGCGGCGAAAGGCAGTGTGACCAGCTGGAACTGGGGGCCAAGCATCTTCACAAAAGCTGCAGAGGAAGCAGAGCAGCCCTCCTGACCCGACGCCAGCAGGGTGACGTTGGAGGCGTCGGACACCAGCTCGGACCCGGGCAGCGGAGAGGTCAGCAGGGTGTAGCCGCTGAGGTTGGCGCCCGGCTGGGCTCCTGCCACGGTCAGCACCTTTCCCAGTGGCAGTCCGCTCAGCTGGCTGAGAGGGAGTGTGATCTGTGTGGGAGCAGCACCGACGGCGGCGGGACCAGACACGGCACGGGTCAGCCGGGGGCGCTTTAGTGCTGGCGGTGGAGTGACCGGAGTGAGGGTCATCAGGACGTTGTTCAGGTGCTGCGATTTACTTTTCAGCTCTTTGGCGCGCTTCCTGTGTTCGTCACACTGCTGCTCCAGAGCTGCACAGACGAGACAAACACACTGATCCAGCAGCTCCCTTTACCATCACAACACCACCTGAGCAGACGGCCACGCCCCCTCAGCGTTCAGGACTGACCAGCGAGGCTGCGAGTGTACTGCTCCCTGTAGTGATCCATCTGGTTCTTGTGACTCGCCAGAACCTTCTTCACCAGGTCCAACATGCCGAAGTTCTGCACTATGTTGTTAAGTAGAACTGCGTCTGAGAAGAAAAACCGTCTGATGTTGGAGATCTGCTTCAGATCATGGACCTCCAGAGTGGAAAAAACATGCCCCTGTGATGGCTTTGAACATCACGAACTCTGAACCTCTGAAGCAGAATTCACTCTGACTCCTGTTCCAAACATATTCAATCTGACTGAAGCTTGAGGCTCTGCTCCAGATGTTGCACACCACCAGATGTTGCACACCACCAGATGTTGAACGGTGTAATTGTGAGTGTAACAGAGAGAGTCTAACCTTTCACCTGAAGAGGAGGATCATGCACCCTCTCCTGCAAACCTTTCAACACCTCCTGCAGCTCCTTTTGAAAGTCCTCCACCACCTCCTCCAGCAGACCTGCCTCTTTTACAGTCCGCCAGAACGTCACAGAGTCCTCTGGATCAACACACACACTCAGGATGTTTCCCAGTTCTCACTCTGCAGCCTGTTATGTATCAGTGTGTGTGTGTGTGTGTGTGTGAAGCTGATCACCTCCAATCGCTGTGACCCACTCTGACGGTTCCTCCATCACCTCCGATAAAGATGCAGGTGCTCCGTTCACTGCAGCACGCACAAAAACAACAGGGAGAAATCGTTGGTCTCATTTCAGTTCATGTTCATTGTCCAGACTTTAACAAGCTCATCTAACTTGATGTTTTTAGATAGCAATAATTCTTATAAATTGAAGTAATACAAAACCAAATCCAAGAGACAATAAAGTCAGCCAATCAAAAAATAGTCATATGTGAAATAAACCAACCAGAGAGCAGAAAATGTCATAAAGAGATGGTGGGAACAACAGGAGGATAAGTAACAGACTAGAACTCAATACGACTATTTTGAATTCATGTTAGAATTAATACAATTATATAATCTTGTATGAAGAAAAGAAGAGATTTTCCTGCAGAAGCCCAGAATTAACTTATAACTTTTCTTTTGTCTTCTGCTGTAAATGCCTGCATAAGTAAAGCACAGCCCTGAAAAACAGACATCAGAGGAGAAACCTAAAGTCCACTGAGGGGTCCAGTCCGGTCTGGTCCGGTCCGGTCCACTATTTTGAGCGTTTGTAAAATGGATCCATTAAACAGTACGGATCCGTAAATCTTGAGGTTGGGGCGGAGCCGCTATAGCACCCACTGATTGGTAGAAAGTGATTTTATAGAAAAATATAGTGCTCAAAAGGTCACGTTTTTTTCCTTCTTACGGCGATATTCCTCTTAGCCACCTGCAATTGTATTTCAAACAAGATGAAATACATGGTATACACGCCGTACCACGAGTGCAGTGTTCTCCCGCATATTCGTGGATTTTTTTCCAGTCACGTGACTCTTCCGGTTTGTCACAAAAACTCAGATAATACAAGACGCATGTATGACGTTTTTTTGTCTGAAGGAGGTACTGCAGTGTATCTGTGCACAACGGAGCCTCCTCTGGAGCACGGAGGGGGTGCGCCTGTCGCCTACTCCCCTCCTGATGGTATCAGCTGACTCAGAAGCAGCCGAAATAAATCCTGAAATGCTGAAGATAATCATCATCCGGAGCAGGTGTTCATTACTTGATGGTTTGCAGGCACAGAGAGACAGAGTGACACTCCTCATAAAGTACGCTGCTGTTTTAAACAGAAATAAACTCTTTCTGTTGAGCAATACTCCAATGTTCTTTCATGAATGTTTTACAAATCATGATCAGAAGTGTTTTGGATGAGTACGGATCAGTAACGGACATTCATCGCCCGCGGGGATGGAGGGGGTGAGACGGGGACGTGACGCAAATAAGCTAGTGGTCCACGCTACGAATGCGCCATGAAAAAAAACGCTCAGTGGAAGTGAGGCTTAACTGAGTGGAAACGCTCGCCAGAATTAACCGGACCGTACCGAACCGGACCGGACCGGACCGGACCGCTCAGTGGAAAAAAGACTAGTGAGTCCAGCTGGCATGCGAAGTGAGCCGGGATTTCTTCAGGACTCAGGATGAGGTCACAGACTCACGGTCAGCAGAGGAGGATGCTGCAGAAACCACATCCGGCTGATCGCTGCTGAGCGATACTTTAGTTCCCACCAGATCTATCTTGGTGCTGCGGCAGGTGTTGGAACAGACCCTCGAGTGCTGATAGAAGTCCAGCTCACCGGAGTCCATGATCTTCCTGTGAAACCAGAACCAGAAACCAGACGGGAATGTTAAGAGAGCTGAGGGGAAGGAGGAGTAGCCGCTCAGACGGAGCGTTTCTGTGTCAGGAGATTAAACATATGCAGCAGCTGAAAGTCCACTTTTACAATCTGAAGGATTTGTAAGGAATTTAGTGAGAGTGGGAAAACCATTTCCAGTATTCATGGCTACGCAGGATTAGTTCTACATAATGTTTATTTTGAAAAGAAAAGTTTGGTTTTTAGTCGTGATTGTTTTAGACTCTCAGGTTTGTTTCGCTGTTCAATATTCCTCACTCGATGTTGTTTCTATGCTTTGAATAAAGATTTATTGAAAAAAAAACGTTTGAAATACAAAACACCTCAACAAATCACTCGACTCAAAAACAAATTTAAGATCACAATAATATTTACAAATAATAAAAGAGCAGCATTCCATTTTACAAAACAAAATCCACAAACCAAAACATTAAAAAAAACATTTTAGAAAACAAAAGTCATTTCCTGAAATCAAAAGGAAATGTAAAAAAAAAGAGAATAGGAAACCGTAAAGGTAGGTAGTGCCATTGAAAAAAGGGACCAAACATCATCATCCAATCAGTGACGTCCCATAGAACCTTTCGTGTTTCTTTTTTTGTTTCATTTTTTTAACATTTCATTTTGATATCTGGAAATCATGTTTTCTGAAACATTTCCTTTAATTTAGTTTCAGCTTTTGGGAATTTTGTTTTGATTTTTAGAATTTTGTTTTCTAAAATGTAATACTATTTTTTTATTATTTGTTTTGCTATTTTAATTGTCACTGTGATCTTTAATATGCTGTGCATTGAGGGATGTCTTATTGTGATTTGTACTTCAGGGCCACCATATTTTTGATACATAGTTTGATTTGATTCTGTGTTTATGCTTCTATGAAGCTGAATGTACTTTAGAGCAGGACTGCCCAAAAGAGCAACAACCTGCAGCATTAACACAGACGCCAACATTTCCTAAACCACCAGAGATCAGACGGATACAAAAATCTTTCATTAAGAAAAACTGTGAAAGTTCAGTTGAGACTCTTCTGCACACTCGCCTTCAGTATTTTTGAAGCCTCCAGTTTAGTGAACAGACTAAAAAAGTTCTGTTTACAGCTGTTACTCATCTATGTATTTTGAAATACCTAAAGTAGCGATTGAAAGTTTGGGCCCCCCAGGTAAAATGTTCTATTATCGTGCATAAAAAACCCAAGAAAAGATTTTACTTTAACTTCCACTGTTCCTGTTGACTGTCATTTCTTAATGACATTCTGAACAGAGGATATTTTCATCTGAAAAGGCTTTACTATCTTCTTATAGCTTCTCCTGCTTTGTGATCAACTATTTTCAGGTTCATTGTTCTGAACAACTGCTGGAAGAACCCGTGATGCTGATTGTTGGGGCGAGGTCACATGACTCGGATTATTTACAATCTTTCAGATTGAAATCATCTGGTCTTTGCAAACCATGACTGTGAACAATCCACGAAACTGCTAGTATGCGGAGCATACTAGAAATTCTGCCAAAGTTTTGCACACGCCGTTATTTTGTTTTTGTTATTTTGAAAGGGTAAATGATGGAAATAAAACACATTTAAAGGATGTCTCATCTGTAAACTGATCTCTTTAGGGGATTTTTCAATCTTTTCTTGGGTTCTATATGCACAATAATAGAACATTTTACCTGGGGTGCCCAAAACTTTCAATCCCCACGGTACTAAAATGTAAAGCAGTGGAGCTGGATGTTCCTCCAGCAGCATCTCTGCATCTTCAGCCTTTAGAAATGACTAAAGCATTTTTTAAGACACTTTGTTTTTCAAAGACCTTTTTAAAGTCCCACTCCAACTATATATTTATTTATTGTAAAAGTGTTCCTGGTTGTATTTTAATGAGGATTTTGCTGTTTTTAGCCAAAATCATTAAAAAAAAAGTTAAATCTGTGTTTTTTAAGACACCGTTGCTGGAGTTCATCAGAAATTCTCATCTGGGTTGTCGACGGGACTATTGGTGCACAACTTAGCTTTGCTAATTTCTCATCAGCCCTCTGTTTATGCACTCTCCTGCTAGCCCATACCGCCTCACAAGCCCAAGCTAACACTAGAATTGCAATTCCTGGGAGAAATTGCGTCTGTTTGCTGAAAGCAAATACCGTTATGAAACATGTCAAAACTGGAAGTGTTAAAGACCTTCTGTAAGACAAGCATGTAAAGTTTCATGGAGTTTGGTCAATTACTTTTGGAGATATGAGTGGAAACACAGTGGAATATGTGGTAGCGCCACCTATTGGAGCATCGTTATGAATGCTCTTGCGCTCACTCACCTTCAACTAATGAAACAGTGTGCACAATTTGGTAAGGTCACGTGCATACGTTAAGGAGCTGCAGGGTTGCAAAGTTGACAACCACTCTCGTCTATGTTTTCAATGGGTGTCGTGCAAAACATTTGTCTTTAAAAATTCATATAAAATGATCCGAATCACTGAATAGTATGAAATTGTAAACCAATGATCTCACCAAGGACCTTTACAAACTACAAGTGGTTGCATGTTGATATCTGCATTTGTTTAGGAGATTAAAGGGCTTATCCCGTATGTGAAATTCCCCTCTAAGTCACCACTAGGTGGCGTAAGAGGGCTCGTTTTTTTATATGTGTTACAGAACCCTAAAGACATCCCAAGTACAAAATCTGAGCATGTTACCTAATGCAGCTTTGGAGAATTTGCACTAAACGCTGTGTTAGCTTCTGCAGCGCCACCTATTGGACAATCGCTACAAAACTTTATGCAACAACTAAGCACACTCTAAGGATGCTACACAACAATTTTGGTGAAGATTGGGTTTACTATAAAGGACTTGAAGCATTGTAAAGTTCACGACCACAGCTACTAACTTACATCGCGTACTGTACGAAAACGGTACATCACTGCGCAAAATGAGTGGCACCATTAGATTCGGGGTACTCCAAATAGGGTAAGTACCGAGTTTTGTCAACTTTGACGAAAGTATGTTGAATAGGGAGCCAAAAACCTGTTTTACGAAAAATCGTAAATAGCGAAAAATCTAGTTAGGCGGAAGTGGGCGGTCCCAATTACAAAAAGTTACTCTAGCATCCAAGGAACCCAAGGAAAAAAAAAACAAGTTCCTACGACAAACGGGACGCGAGATAGACCCAAAACAAATTTTTTTACTACAATCGACCACCTGGTGGCGCAGTAGAGTCACACAGGGCCACAAATCTCACAGAATGTGTAAACCCCTATACCATAGAAGCTGACAAAGTTTCATCAAATTATCTTTAGTACTTTTTGAGATATAACCATTTAAAGGTGCTTTCAATGCATTCTCTATGGGAAAAAAAAATCATAAAAATATTCATATAAAATTACCCATAATTCCAATGGGCGAAAAAAGTAATAGCACAGGTCTCCTAAAGGAGCACTATAAACTACAATTGGTTGCAACTTGATAACTCCTAAACTCTAGGAGGAGTAGCCTATCAAACTTTTGACGGAATAAGAAAATATAATAATAATAACTAGAATTGCAATTCCTGGGAGAAATTGCGTCTGTTTGCTGAAAGCAAATACCGTTATGAAACATGTCAAAGCTGGAAGTGTTAAAGACCTTCTGTAAGACAAGCATGTAAAGTTTCATGGAGTTTGGTCAATTACTTTTGGAGATATGAGTGGAATATGTGGTAGCGCCACCTATCGGAGCATCGTTATGAATGCTCTTGCGCTCACTCACCTTCAACTAATGAAACAGTGTGCACAATTTGGTAAGGTCACGTGCATACGTTAAGGAGCTGCAGGGTTGCAAAGTTGACAACCACTCTCGTCTATGTTTTCAATGGGTGTCGTGCAAAACATTTGTCTTTAAAAATTCATATAAAATGAACCGAATCACTGAATAGTACGAAATTGTAAACCAATGATCTCACCAAGGACCTTTACAAACTACAAGTGGTTGCATGTTGATATCTGCATTTGTTTAGGAGATTAAAGGGCTTATCCCGTATGTGAAATTCCCCTCTAAGTCACCACTGGGTGGCGTAAGAGGGCTCGTTTTTTTATATGTGTTACAGAACCCTAAAGACATCCCAAGTACAAAATCTGAGCATGTTACCTAATGCAGCTTTGGAGATATTGCACTAAACGCTGTGTTAGCTTCTGCAGCGCCACCTATTGGACAATCGCTACAAAACTTTATGCAACAACTAAGCACACTGTAAGGATGCTACACAACAATTTTGGTGAAGATTGGGTTTACTATAAAGGACTTGAAGCATTGTAAAGTTCACGACCACACCTACTAACTTACATCGCGTACTGTACGAAAACGGTACATCACTGCGCAAAATGAGTGGCACCATTAGATTCGGGGTACTCCAAATAGGGTAAGTACCGAGTTTTGTCAACTTTGACGAAAGTATGTTGAATAGGGAGCCAAAAACGTGTTTTACGAAAAATCGTAAATAGCGAAAAATCTAGTTAGGCGGAAGTGGGCGGTCCCAATTACAAAAAGTTACTCTAGCATCCAAGGAACCCAAGGAAAAAAAAAACAAGTTCCTACGACAAACGGGACGCGAGATAGACCCAAAACAATTTTTTTTACTACAATCGACCACCTGGTGGCGCAGTAGAGTCACACAGGGCCACAAATCTCACAGAATGTGTAAACCCCTATACCATAGAAGCTGACAAAGTTTCATCCAATTATCTTTAGTACTTTTTGAGATATAACCATTTAAAGGTGCTTTCAATGCATTCTCTATGGGAAAAAAAATTCATAAAAATATTCATATAAAATTACCCATAATTCCAATGGGCGAAAAAAATAATAGCACAGGTCTCCTAAAGGAGCACTATAAACTACAATTGGTTGCAACTTGATAACTCCTAGACTCTAGGACGAGTAGCGCGTCATACTTTTGACGGAATAAGAAAATATAATAATAAAATAGAATAAACCGGTAGAACACCATACTCTGTTTGCTTTCAGCAAACAGACAATAATAATAATAATAATAAAATAGAATAAACCGATAGAACACCATACTCTGTTTGCTTTCAGCAAACAGACAATTAACATAGCAAAAAAAAAAAAAAAAAAAATCAACAGCGAGCAATATCAGAGCTATCCAGCCATACAGTTCTGATCCAGATCCCAGTTCAGATGAGGGAAACAAACACGTTCACAGATCTATTTGTCTGCAAGTGGATGCATCAGAATGGAGCAGAGCAGGGGTCTTTGGCCCACCCATGCCAGTTGCTGCACCATAAACCTGAGCTTTTTCAAACTGCAGGTTTTCATCTGCTCCATATAATAAAGAAATACTCAGAAATGCAGTTTTAATCCTAAATAATTTAATATATGTCCTTCGTGATAAGAAAAATGTTACAAGAACATGTCAAAAGCACCATTTTCACTGGAGTGGGTCTTTTAGTCTTGAACACAGAGGATTAAAGCCCCAACATTTGTAAGAGTTTTAGGCCAAACTCGAAGGATGCTGAGGGTTCTGACCTGAGCATGGTGCCATTCAGCCGGATGGCCCTCTTCCAGTCCTTCAGCGTGGACTTTCCTGCTAAACACACAAACTCTTTGGGACTGATGAGCTGCTCGTTGAACTACAGAAAGGGCAAAGAAACACACACATTTACGTCAGCTTCACTCACAAAACCTGGAACTTCTGGTCTTTCATGAACAAACCCTGTTCATCAGACAGATGGAGGCCTGCAGTCTTCCTCAGGTTTCACAGTGTGTTTTTTGGTGTGTGTGTGGTGTTCTTCCATTGTCTCTATTCATTAGTCTGACAAACAGAAAAGCCCTTCATAGAAAGCGTACCTGTACACACTTCACATTAATCCCAGGACACACAAACTTCTTCCACACCAGTGTGGCTTTGGCATCCCCACAGGTGATGGGATAGAAGACATCGGCCTCCACGTCCACCTCCTCAGATAACTTCACTGCAGTCAGGAAACAACATGAAGCACGAGAGTCAGAGGATCTGAAACATCCTGAAAGAAAGACGTTCAGGAGGAGCAGCTGACCAATAACTGTCTCTTCCTTTGAGAGCGAAGCTGCTTCACTGGCCTCGGCCTCCACGGGCGCCACGGTGAGGACCTCTTCCCTGAAAAAACAAAGATTTTCCTAAGGAAGGCATTCTTGAAACTTTTATTATTAAAAAACAACATTTCATTTAATCATACTCAGTATATGAACTTGTTTTTATACCAAACATCTGTTACTAAAAATACAACGAAGACCTAAGGGAGGAGACATAAACTGTTATTCCTGTGCTGGAAACGGCAGGTCAGGTCTTTGAGGAGTTTTAGATGGAATCCATATGTTAACAGCTTCAGGTAGTTTCTACAGTACAGATCATCAGTTTGCAGAAAGGAGCTTCAGGCTCTGTCTGCAGACACATCGAATTGAGTTTGAGATCCTTTCATGAAAGAACACGACCCCAGCCAAAAGAAGAAAAAAAAACACAGACAAAAACATTCCACTCCTTCCTTTAATCCGAATGAAAATAAAACCTTACATGACCGTTCCTACAGCCAATTTACTGGAAGTGTCATCAAAGAATTTATTCAAATTCCTATTTTACCCTCTTTGACAAATTTCAGGAGATTATATTTTAAACTTTTGAATTCTGAACATTTTTTTAAACTTCAGGAATATGTTTTAGTACATTCTGTGGAGCATTCCAAAGTTTTACACCAACAAAAGGAGAAACGAATTTCAGTGGTCTGACCAACTACATGTTTGAAATTAAATTTCCATCTACAGAAGGGAAGACCAACAACATGCAAACCCTCTGGCAGTGCTCCGTTTTCAACTTTAACCTCTTCAGGAATGTTATGGCTTTAGGTATCATCCTGTCCTCACATTTACTGTCCAATAGGAATTTGAATCATAAGCTCATCACCGAAGGAACCAAACATTCAGTGACTGAAGTTCACTTCTACCTATGGTTCACTAGTTAGAGGTCAGATGCTTAGAGACAAGGCTCTGGGATCCGCAGTGTTGTGGGGGGGTTCTAATGCTCCAATCAGCCTTGTTGTTGTGCCTTACCCAGCCTGAGCCGCCAGCTCTGCAGTCACCAGCACGGCTTTGTCCTCCTCCACCACAGACGGGAGGTCCACTGCCTCTGGGAGGGTGACGATCACCACCTCACTCATCTCCTGCATGCCGACGTCTGATGAAGCCATGCAGGACCGGCGCCGCTCTGCAAAACAGAGCGACTTCAGCGTGTCACTGCTAGAGCACTGCAACCAAAAATGCGTCAAAAACACCACACGCATGGAGCTGAGACGCATGAACTGACTCATCATTTTCAGGAGATTGTCCGTCTTCTCTGAACAAACATTCTGGACGCTCCGCTAACACCTCTGTGAGCTGAACCGGGCCGTGTCCCAGTCTGACCCTCATCACCTACATCACCAGGGCAATGTTTTCAGATTTACAGACCAAAAGAAAAGCAGGGACTCTGATGCAGAGACAGGAAGCAGAGATGAAGACGAGGTTCAGTCTGACTGGAAGAGGAGCGGGGAGATTCATGGAGCTTCTCAACTCACATCTTAACGTTTTAAATCCCTCAACCTGTCAGATTGTTGTTTTAGCTCAAAACACATTTAAGATCTTAACCATGTTTGCCTTATACGAGTTTTTGGATCTCACAGTGACTTCAGAGAAAACCCAAGGAGCCTTAAATGTCTCAGATATCATTTATTCATCGATTCATTTGTATTTATTAAGTTAATATTGACAAAAATGTCAGAACTCGTGCTTTTGGTTTACAAACTTTCACTGTTAAGGTCTTCACGAGCAAAAAACATGCAAGAGAAAAGATCATTTTCATTTTATGAACACGAGTTCAATGACAATTCTACATTCCCACATGAATTCTTAAAAATGCATGTAAATACATGTTTACCTTCAGTTGTAATCGGTCTTTTTTTCTGTATTAAGGATGCTAGCTTGTAACGAACTCAGGTCAAACCAGTCCAGACCAAAGACACCGGCATAAACCCATATGTCAAATAGTTTTTCTGTTGTTCATTTGAAACTTTAAAGGACGAAAGAATAATTGAAACCTTAATGAAAGGTTTGAATTTACTGATGCAGCCTGTACCTGCTGTGCGCTTCACCTTCTTCTTCTTTTTCCTTATTATTTTTCTTCTTCTTCTTCTTCTTCTGTTGACAGTTACTGGGCACACGCGCCCCCTACAGTCTGGGCGGTGAAAGTGCAAACGCGACTGTCAGTTCATGCTGAGTTTTTTCTCCTTTCTCTGGACAATAAGCATTCATTCATTCATTTTTTGAATGAAAAGGATAATTAGCAGCAAATAGAATCCAATGTCTTTTACCCAACCTTTTCTCAAACATTTCAATTTTCACATTTGTCATTAAAGTTATGTCTCAATATATTAGAACATCACTAAAGCTCCATGAAAAGCTCCAAAATTGCTCACCAGTTTTGTTGCACCACTGATGTTAGCTGGGGTTAGTGAGGGACTATAAGCTAGAGGGAGAGAGTGTAAACAGACAATTGATAGATAGTAAGTGGGGGTGGGCTTACTCTGAACCAACAGTCACAACTAAGAGGTGATATTCTAGTGAACTCCTGCCGCTCTGCAGAAACTATGTTCTAGAAAACAACACATACCGTATTCAGATTTTGGCTAAAAACCGTATAATCTTAATTCAAAGACCACTGGGACAGATTTTACAACAAATCAAAAGATGATTGGAGTTTAATCTAATGCCTGAATAATTTCACTACGAATGATTCAGGGAATTCCTGCAGTTTTTTTAAGTAAGAGTATACAACAGAATTATCATAGTTTTTATTAGAGGTGTAAGAAAAGATTTATTCCATAAAATATTGCAAAATTTCATTTGGCTGTACTTGTAAATGGTTAACGGCGTAAACTTGTAAAGTGCTTTTCTACCTTGCTTGAAGGCCCAAAGCGCTTCTGTGACTGCACAGACCCATTCGCACACTGATGGTGGCTCTGCTACCAAACACTGGCGCCAACCTTCCATCAGAGACAATGTGGGGTTCAGTGTCTTGCCCAAGGACACTTTGGCACGTGACCGGGCAAGGTGGGAATGGAACCTGCAATCTTCTGATCTGAGGACGACCGCTCTGCCGCTGCACCATGATTTGATTTAATACGCTGCCAAGATGATATTTTATTTTCATAAGCAAAAACGTAGTTGTGCATTTGTTGGCAGCGCATCACACTGAGTCTCTTTGAGCAGCTCTACACCGCACCAAAACAATCTCACCAGAACCATATTGTGAGCTTACATGGCATAACTTAGGATGAGTACTCTACCAAAAAGCAGTGCCAATCTGATACCGTATAAAAGCATGGATTTTGGTGCTTGGTGGCTCATTTCCGGGCTCTGCGCAGAGCTTCAGTCAAAATACTGTGGACGAAGCGGCTAAAGTTCTGTTGAACTTCACAGCAAAAGGTTCTAATTCAGCGACCGGATGGATCACATGTACAATGCTTTGAAAAAAGACAGACGTCATGAACTTGTTTGGTTAAAATCAACTTTATTATAATTTTATTAGCATGAACGGTCTATTCATGTTCAGATAAAGTCACACTCTTTAAAAAATAGTGAATGATTTTCCCTGGTCCTGTCTTGGGATACATCGGGATATGTGCCGTATCGTGACACGTGTTTGGCGATGTGTATGGCCTGAGTTTTTATGTTTGTGACAGGTGTTATTTCCAACAGCAGCTCTTTCTTGTTGTCAGGAATCCAGCTCAGCTTTTGAAATAGACCTAAACTTCAGCATCCTGTAAATCCTCGACAGCTTGGCGATACGCAGAGATGGGAAATTGGTCTCAGATCCTTTTCAGGGAGCAGGATTCCAAATCCTTTGGGAGTTTTCTTGTTTGTATTGGTGACTTTTGCAGCCACAAGTGTCTCCATTGTGGCGAGAAGTTTTTCAATAAAGTCTGAAAGAAAAAAACCGTCGTGGACATGCGCAGTTCGGGCTGTCGTCTGCCCCTCTCAGGCTGCTGCTTCTGCCCGTGAAGCTGCGCAGGCGGTGCGCTGCAGACCTGCAGGAATGGCTGCAGCTTCCTGGTCAGAGCGGGTCCTGCATCTGCTCAACCGCATGAACAACTTTCATTCTGCAGGTATCTGGACCGGGTCCGAACTGCACGCAGTCTGCCGGCAGTGGGGCTTGTCCTGTAAGGGTCGTGCTTGTCTCCCCAGGCTCCTGCCGGGCCAGCTGCGTCCGGTTTGAGGTGGACGGCGCGCAGGTGGGCTGGATTCGACCCCACGTCGCTTCGCTGTTATCGCGGTTCCCGCAGGTGTTCACCGCGCCGCGCGGGGGCGCTGTTTCCCTGTCTCAGAGTCTGGCCTCGTATGAGGGGAGGTCGGAGGCCGTGCACGGGGTCCTGCTGGCCCTCAGACAGGAGGACTCTCTGACCTGCCTCAGAGGATGGAGGGATGAGGTGACGTGCCTGCGCATGCGCAGAGAAGCATCTTCAACAGGTTTTTGTTTCCAAACAAGCTCATCCTGAGTCACAGGGATAAAAAATGAAAACGGATCTCCACTCCTAAAAATCCGTGTATTCGGTCATTTGTTTTTCAATTAACTATCAAAAATGAAAAAAAAAAACGATTTGTTTTTGAATGATACACAGATTCATAAAATCCAGGGATGGGTTTGAATGCCACCTGGTTTTTAGGCAGAAAACTTCTTATCTGTTGAGTTTTGTTGCTAGAATTCACCTACTGGATAAAGAACGCTCCACCCGCGATCCGTTTACATCACTACTCTCATTAAACCGAACAAAAGTGTAAAAAACAAAAGAAATCAGACATGGGATTGAAACGTGAGCCTGTGAATGGACGACGGTTGGGATGCGGAGTGGTGGTTCAGGGTCAGTTCTTTTGAAAAATCCTCCCTGAAATATTGTGGGCTGTAAAGGAATCCTGACCCATCCTTACCTGATGTTTGTGCTGCAGCTGAATTCTTTCTGAATTTTCAGAAGTACAGCGTGATGCCCAGGTTCTCTGACCCCCCTGTGATGTGGATGGAACGAGCAGCTACCAGTACGTTGAGCAGCCGTCTGCCGGTGCGTTGGTGTGCTGTGTGCTGGCGGAACTGACTGCTGCTTCACTGCAGGTCTATTTGGGGTGAAACGGTATGGAGTGCATGTGAACGCGTACACCGTCAGTGACAGCGGGGAAGTCAGCATGTGGCTGGCACGCCGCTCCAACACCAAGCAGACGTACCCTGGACTGCTGGACAACATGGTGGGCAGCTGGGACCGTTTCAACAGTACCAATGAAAACATCACAGATGTGTCTGAAGGCTCAGAGCTCTGCCTGCAGCGCAGCTGTCAGAACTTTGATCTGCACAAATGTGTCATCGCTCTGCACGTTGTTAGGCAGCTGGCGGCCTGGCTGCAGGGGTCAGCATCAAACACACTCTGGTGAAAGAGTGTCAGGAGGAAGCGTGTGTCCCAGAAGAGACCGCCATGACTGCCCGACCCACAGCGAGCGTCAGGTGAGCCGGGTCATGTAAACACAAGAAGCACTGCGCCATCGATGACACAATCAATGTGTCCAGAGACAATGCTTCATGTTCTGCAGGTAACATAGCTCATCCATCCATCCATCCAACCATTCATCCATCCATCCATCCATTCATCCATCCATCCAACCATTCAACCATCCAACCATCCATCCATCCATCCAACCATCCATCCATCCATCCATTCAACCATCCATCCAACCATTCATCCATCCATCCATCCATCCATTCAACCATTCATTCATCCATCCATTCATCCATCCATCCAACCATCCAACCATCCATCCAACCATTCATTCATCCATCCATTCATCCATCCATCCAACCATTCAACCATCCATCCAACCATTCAACCATCCATCCTCACTCCTTCCCTCTATCCCTCCCTCTCTACCTCTATCCCTCTTTCTCTACTTCCATCCATCCATCCATTCAACCATCCATTCAACCATCCATCCTCACTCCCTCTCTACTTCCATCCATCCATCCATCCCTCCATCCATCCCTTCATCACTCCAGTGGCACATACAGTAAAGTTGCTCAAAAGGCTAACAAAGACACATAATCCTTCTGCGAAGTCCTGGGGCCTCCATCTGGTGACATTCTGGGTTATCTCCCCAGGGAGGTGTCCAGGAGGCATCTGACAGGTGACTGTGTCGCCGTAGCTGTCCTCTGTGGTAGAGCAGCGGCTCTACTCGGAGCTCCACACCCTTTCTCAAAGGAACTTCATTCTCCTTCTGGCTCCTGGCTGCACCTAGAAATGCTGACCATATAGATTATAAACAAAACCAGTGACGAAGAGCACTGGAACAGGTTGAACTTACTGCTGGGAGTACAAACCAAACTCCTGCTCTGCTTGTACAGAGACGCCGCTTTGAGTAGGGGTCCCTGGAAGCCCATATTCTCAGAGCACATCCCACAGCTCTTTATGGGTCCTGTTGATGCCTGACAAAGGTCAAAGGATTTTCATCTGAATTTACCCTCCTGTGAAATAGGAGCGTGTCTGTCTGAAGAAGTTTGGTTTGTGAAGAGCTGATGAGGATTCTTCTCCTTAGTGGTGATCAGAACATTCAGGTACAGAAAAGAGAGGACGAATCTGATGGGAGAACAGATGAAGTTATTCAGGTCTGCTCACAGAAAAACTTTTAGTTCACTTTTTCGTTTCCAGATGCTTGCAGTAACTTTGTAGTATTCCTACACTCCATGAGCGCAGCTTTAAAATATAACGATGCACATTACAATAATGGTGCTGTGTTTTAAAACTTCACCCACGGTGGAGGAAGGCACCAGAGACCATTACTAAGACCTGAACTGTTTTCTTTAAGCTACACGTATGAAGATGAGGAGGGGGTGTTCCCCGAGAGCCAGTTTGTCTTTGATCTGGAAGTTCCGGTCGGGTTCAGGCCCAGAGTTGGGGATGGAGAAGTGCAGGACTTCTACCTACTGCCGATCGAAAAGGTCAGTCTTTTGCGGTTTGTTGATTTCTCCCTGACCTGACAGTGGTCAGTGAATTCTTCGTCATGTGTGTGTTCCAGGTGAAGGAGCTGCTGGCAACCGATGACTTCAAACCCAACTCTGCCATGGTGGTGTTAGACTTCCTCATCAGACACGCGTTCGTGGAGCCAGACTCAGGTTTGTGGCTGAGGTCAGTCAGAGGATCAGCTGGAGGATCAGTCTGATGATGCTTTCATTTTAGAGCCGTACTATCAGGAGTTTGTGGCAGGCCTCCATCAAACCCTGTAGAGCAAAGGACCGGGCACTTCTGCGTCTGTTGATGTGCCACTGGAAGCTGAACCAGAGACCAGAGAGAGCTTTATGAAGCAATATTTGTGCCACGAAATAAGATAAATGAACCTTTGAATTAAAAACACTGTCTCAACTCCAGCAAAATGTGTAGTTTTGAAAAGAAACTAAGTTGCAAATGAAAAAAGTAAATGCTTATAACTTCCTGTCTGTGATTTCCAAATCGTTTTTTTTTTTTTGGTTACAAAAGGACGTTTGCATTTGTGACTTTCATAATGTTGGGTTACTTCCCAACTGTCTTCAGATGCAGTCTCTTTGAAACTCTGAGCTCTGTTTAAATGTTCTACAAACCAGCCAATCACAGACAAGTGGGTTCACACCGATTGGTCTGGATTGACCGTCTGGATTCAGTCTCTGGCCACAGGATCGGTTCTGTTCAACCAGGGTTCTGAAGCCTTCAGCCATGCTGGCCTGTTTCTCACTGACCAGAACCCAGAAGGAGCAGCGTTGTCATTGGTGTCATCCTTTCTATTGTGATTGATTTAACTAAAGCTTTTATTGTTGATAAAGCATTCAAATATAAAGAAAAATGTCCTTTTTTAAACTTTTGTCAACAGCTCGAGTACATGTTGAACAGGTCAACACAGGACTGGACGCTGTTGACGCTAAAGCTAATTACCTCCATAGAAAACCTGTTGAGATGTAAAGAAAGTTTTGCTGTCACAACCTCAGGCGTGGACTTTTGCTTTCAAGTCTTTTAACAAGATAATGATCCAAATGCTTCAGAAAGCAGAACTTTGGTTGCGGATTGTCTGGGATGGCCAACCGAATCCCAGGACCTCAATCCAAACAAGAACATGCGCAGATGAGATGCTGTCCTGAAAACTGCTTCTGGGATTCACAGGACAAAAGATCTTCTTTCACTTGTGCAGTAAATGTTTAAAAACACACGTCTTTTCCTCGCCGTCAGACAACAGCAGTTAAAATATCTCCAGATGAAAACATAACCGGTGAAAAAAGTACGCTTTATGAAACTTTAACTCTTGTCTACACTTCTTAAAATCACAAGGGGAAAAGTACTTAGCAGACTTTGGTTCTACTAAAACAAGTTTTTGGATCTGGGCTCTGCAGAACCACATGAAACTACAGGAGGATGTGGACAAATGTAACCTGATGTAACTTCACAAATCTAATGAAACTAAACTTTGAAGTTTCTGAGTGAATGTAGCTGTTCCCACCCAGCTCTGCTTTAGTGTGTGTGTCCATGGATGTGAGAGTAGTTTAACCCTCCTCTTCTTCATGTCTTGGCAGCTGGAGTTCAATAAAGGTCAGCACAGAACTGCATACATTTATTTCCTTTAGATGACATAAAAAAGATGAGAGCAGAAACATGACAATGTGTTACAAACAACTTTCAAAGAATACAAGACCTTTAGTTTCAATGTTTGTGCAAACAGTACAAAGGAAGTCAGAAAAGCGACACAAACACACTTAAATGTAAAGCTGAATGAGAGCAGCAGCAGAGGACACGCGTTTCACATCAGAATGAGGCTGTGTTCCCTCATGGTCCCACAGAACACACTTCACTCCCACCTGCAGGAAGCGTTCCCAATGAAGTGACTGAGGAGTCCCTCAGAGGAAACACGCTCCCATGAGTCCAGCACAAACGTGCCAACACCAAGGCTTCTCTGGAGGGAATAACTCCAGACTGGCTGCTGATGTAAGGAAGAGCGGAGTCTTCAGAGATTTCAAACGCTGACGTTTGTATGTGATGAGGAGCGAGGTTAGTGCAGCTGATGGGTGGCAGCACTGCAGCCGGCCCACAGATGAGAACTGTCCTTGTGTGTTCAAGAGCAAACACAAGGCAAAGTTAGCATCAAATACTAGATTCTCAACTGAGAGGCGGGTCCAAATGATCTGGACAGAAAACTAACAGGAAAACGGAAAAAGGCATCAAAGTTTCAGAGGTGATAGAAAATGACCTCGCTGTGATTAGGACACTAAATGACGAACAGAAAACAGGCACAGCTAACGAGGCAGAAGAACCGCTGCTGGTTCCTTCAATCCAGTGCTGCAGCTCGGTCAGGTGTGCGGCTGAACCGTTTGGACCAACACCGGCATGATCGTCTGCTCAAACTGGTTCTGGTGCAGCTCCAGTAACAGCGATCAGACCGGCCACTGTTATTCAGTTCATCTGGGAGCGAGACTGCAAGCCCATCCGAACTGCAGCAAACGATGGAGAAGCATCACACACAAGCCAGAAACACGGAACTACCCAGCTGCAGGATGGGAGGGGCCTTCCTTCTGTGTTCTCCGGAACCCTCATACTCACAGCGATGATGAATGACCCCTGACCTACAGATATCCTTTCTCTTCGGTTTTTCTTCCTGCTTTGATATTATTTTCACCTTTCCCCCACCCCCCACCTGCAACGCCAGGCTCCTTAAAGCAGAATGCAGAGATTCTTCTTCATTTTCCCTTTAGATTGCAGCGCCGCCCTGGTGGCCATCTCGAACACTTCCCTCACGCCGTCCTTCGTTTTGGCTGAGCACTCCAAGTAACCACAGGCGTTGATCCGGTTATACATGTCCCGGGCCTCCTCAGGTTTGACCGGCTCCTGCGCGGATGAAACAATCTCAGTTTGAATTTTTTACTTTTCAACCCAGTGCTGAGCACTGGCAGCCACGGCCCAGAACCGCTTTACTGAGAGGATCCCTGAACTGCCCTTACTTCCTGCACTCACAAACTGGATGAAAGCTTTCATCTCTATCACGTTTAAAGAGACAAAAGTGACGTTTATTTAAAACAACAAAGAGCAACAATGAAGAGAAACAGCTCAAGTGTAAGCTTTGATTTTATTTCCAGCCTCTGTAAAAATCACATCCTTTGAGCTGACTTCAACTAATCCATACTTATCAACGCTTTAAAAAAGACTAAACATTCAGTTGGAGCATTTCATAAAAGATTACAGGTGAAATATGAGCACAGAATTGGTCTTTTTGCTCCACAGATGTCATCTCTGCAGCGTGTTTCTGCAGACGCTTCCTGAGGCACTGCCGCCTGAATGCTTCACTGACCTGCTTCATCTTGGCCAACTCTCTGCGAGTGTGCTCGTCATTTCGAAGGTCTTTCTTGTTTCCCACCAGGATGATGGGGACATTGGGACAGAAGTGCTTGACCTCAGGGGTCCACTTCTCTGGAATGTTCTCTGTAAAGAGCAATCGGTTTTATATTTGGTTTTGAGAGGGAACACACAGATGTTTCAGAAAAGAAGGAAGAGCGCACACCTAAGCTGTCAGGGCTGTCAATGGAGAAACACATGAGAATGACGTCTGTGTCGGGATACGACAGCGGCCGCAGACGGTCATAGTCCTCCTGACCGGCTGTGTCCCACAGCGCCAGCTCCACCTGAACAAACCGAGCAACCTCTCAACAAACTTCTCTACCATGAAAGGAACATCTATCTAATGCACGTTTGATATTTTCCACTTTGCTCTGTCTTAGAGAGCTGGGTTAAAAACATTCATCAAAATTCATGGAAGAAAAACACTTCATCAAATCTAAACACAGATGTTTTATGCACACATGTAACTTTTTTAATGTAACCTTCATGTTCAGCCATGTCAACTGCTTTGTGTTTAGTTTTCATGTTTTTTTATTCTAACTTTTTTGAAGAATCAACAAATCAGTGGAAACTCAACAAATAACTGTAATCGAGCTATTGCACTGAAAAAAAATGATTTAGTGGTTTCCTTGTGTGATCTGATAGGTCTGGAAATTGGAATTCTTGTGGTCAGAGTCTGTTTTAGGGAACTTTTGCTCTGAATAAATGTTCTGTTTATGTTGCTCACATTTTTTTTAACCCAAAATTTTGGCTTTTGTTTTATTTACATTTAATGAGAATGTATTCCTGTCCAACCATTTCTAAATAATATATAGTTCATTACTTAGAGTGCTAATAAGATTATTAGAATTTTCATCATCACTGTAAAATATTTTAGTGTCATCCGCAAATAATAGAAGCGTAAAGATAAAAAAACAATAAATAAAATACGTAAAATATATAATTTATGTACAAGTTTAGAAATTTCAGTCCTAATACACAGCCCTGAGGAACACCACAAGTAATTTTCACATTGGTAGATGCATGTTGCCTAATGTTAACATATTGCTTTCTTTCAGTTAAATAATTTTTTAACCACTTCCATGCCAGTCCTCTAATTCCATTCTGTTCCAGTTAATTGAGCAGAATTTTATGGTTTATAATAGCAAGTTAAATAAGTCTTCATATTTCATATTTAGCTCCATTACTTTCTGCATCACAAATGTCCTTCCTGTGAAATCTCTGACTCACCCAGGTTTTCAAGCTTCCATTTTCTGATCCAACACAATTTGAATTAAGAAATACATTGAAACACAGTTTTAATCACAAATTCTTTTTTATAGGTCCTCGATTATTAGAAAAAAGCTACAAGAACAAGTTAAAAACACAAAAAGACAATTTTCATTGGAGTGGCTCTTTAATCATTGACTCTATTTAAGAACTGAGTGACCCCTCCTCTCTGGTGTTCTAACAGGAAGTACCCACTGGTTCCCAGAAGTCAAAATCCCATAGACTTCCATAGAGAAATAAACTGCTGTACTCAGTACTTTGTCAGAATAACCATTCTGGCTCTGATACATTTTCACATGTTCTTGATAATCATCTTTTTCTGTAGTGAAAATCCTTCAAGTTATAAAATGACCAATCACAAACCTGAATAAAAGTATATGCTCTCATGTTGAGTGTTTAAAACGTTTGATTGACAGATTCTCCTTGTTCATTTTCAAGTGGTAGGGGTGTGGCTTTGTCACAAACTCACTCCTGACTGGTGCGAGTGACAGTCTCAGACTGACGTGGACCAATCACTGCTTAATGGCACCATAATGGTCCCAACATGGCGACATCCGTAATGACTTCCTTTCATTGGTGGTGGTAGTGAACCATTTTCTATGGGTGACGTCACACTCACTCGCTGCAGTTCTCATATGCAATCAATGGTTTGAATACATTTGAAGCTGAAAAAGTGAAAAGCTCAAAGCATTTATAAAACACATTTCGTGCTCTGTCAGAGTGTCTCTCTCCCTTTCAGCAAATGAAGAAAACAACAAAAAGGAACTGAAACACTGCAGTTAAATGCAATGAGGATGAAGATGTGGGAGAATCACATGATTTATTTTGTCCTTCCCAACAATATTTATTCAAAGTGGAGTATCTGTTCATGGTGTCTGAGGCTTGAATGGTGTAAAAATGAAAACGTCTCAGTGACACGAACAAGCAGCTCACCTGTTTACCGTCCACTTCAATGTCCGCTACATAGTTCTCAAACACGGTGGGAACGTAGACCTCCGGGAACTGGTCCTTGCTGAACACGATGAGGAGGCAGGTCTTCCCACAGGCTCCATCTCCCACTATCACCAGCTTCTTTCTGATTGCAGCCATCTGTATGATAACAGACTGAAGTCATTCACTGAGGCTGAGAAACAAAAAGAGATTTTGGCGTGCAGCCTCGGTTTTTCTAAAATCATGTTAAAGAAGCTGGTCTTTCTAAGCCATGAAGCTGGAAAACCTTAACAGGAAGTGCTGGTTTACCTTTGAGGCTTTGAATCTACTGTAGAAAACAACTAAGACAGCAGTATCTGAGCTTTTCAAAGTCTGAGGAAACCGGGCCACTTGTTCAACCACATCAAGTTTCTAAGATAACTAATAGTAGCTTCCAGAACAGTTCTTCAGAAACAGTGGTCTGATAAACGACTCAAATCAATGCACTCTGCTGGACTCTGAGTACCAGGAAACTGAGAAAGTATGATAAAGAATTTGAGCTTCTGAACAGCTGGATTTAAAACACACAAACAACACCAAAAAACGTAATCAATATTTACCTATTTTCTTGTAAGAAATGTTTTATTTTTTTAGGCAGATACAAGTTTTCCGACAGAATTGATGAGTTTATTCATTAAATTTCTGTCATTTTGTAGGTAAAATCAGCAGCATGTGAAAACTGTTCTCCTTAACCAAACTAAAGTAGAGCTAAAGGGAAAACTGAAAGCAACTTGAATAGTATTAAATATGAAATGGTATCCAGTTGTTAACTTGTGAATGAAATTTTTTTTGATAGACATTCATGCTTTCTGACGACACATAGCAAACGGAAGAACAACCTCCGGCTGCGCCACAACCGCAAAGACTTTTTAAATCCCTGTAAGCTAAAAGCAACTGTTGCATCTCCACTGAGGACCATGACACAGGACGAATCAGATTCCTGAAACCAGCTAAAGCTATAAGAAATCAGTGCAGGGCTTTTTCCTCCACACCTCAAAATCTTCTCAAGTTAATCATCTCAGAAGTTTTGCTGGGAACCAAAGTGAAAATTACTAAAAAGAGATGCAATCCATCCCTGTCAGGAGAGACAAACCATAGGAGACATGAAAGCTGTAAGAAATACTTAAATCTCCTTCTACTCCCCATCCGTGTTTCCATCAGTCAGAGTTCCCAAAGTGGGTTAGAAAGCATTTGGATCAGCACTGTCATTTTACTGGGTTGCTGTTGCTGAGATGACACTCCTGTTACACCCATTATTATCTACTCTGTCATGGAAAAAAGTTTTAAATCCCTGAAATGACATAAGGTTGCTGATGTGTGAGTGCTTCATCCTCCCCTGTCCCTGTGACAGCTGTGACAAAGGAAAAGAGAATGCAAGAACTTTGTCACAACACTTCCAAAAGTGCTGGAAGACAAAACAGGAAAAACAAGAACAAAATCAAAGGAACTCAAAAAGAAGATAAAGAAAGTCAAGAATGAGAAAAAGATAGGAAAGGAGGAAAGGCAAGCAGAAAATGGTCATGTTTAAATATTTCTATATTTTTAATGATGCCACGCCATAGTGTTGTGCTTTGTTCTATAATTCAAGTATTTGTGGGTTTGTTTGTTTTTTTTATCTATTAAAACCTGACAAAACGACAAAAAGACAAAATACTCATTGGCTCCTACCAGAAAGAGAGTAACAAATTAGTGCATTCAATGATTTCAATATTTTTTCAACTAAGCTGATTAGCTCAGTCAGATGTCTCCACATCTGATTTAATGAACACACCTGGTCCAGGTAATCAGCAGCAAGCAGTGCAGGGAGATCTGCAGATCAGATCGACCCCTGCTCTAGACCAATCAGCAGGCTGTTTGCTGGCACAAATATCACACAAAAAACAAAATTCATAGAGTGAAAGCGAGATGAGTGTAAACGCATCTCTAAACATTTGTGTTGCAAATGCAAAAAGATTTTTAAAGCGAAAAAAAAAACAGTTTGCAAACGCAAGAAGAGTTTTTAAAAGCAAATAAAAAGCTTTTGTAGGGAAATATTACATATTTTCTTTGCAAATTATGAAATTTTAACCGTGACTTTTGCTTTAATGTGGTGTCAGCAAACGGAGGAACGTGGACTGAAAAGGTTCCAACTGCCCTGAAGGTTTCCAGCAGTCTCTGACTGAAGCACAGCCTGCAGTTCAAAACCAATGAGGGTTTTGCTTTGATTAACACACAACTGACGCTTTTTCAACACGTGTCCTTATTAACACGTTTACAATGTTTTAAATCAACTCATCTCAACATTCAGTTTGGTTTCTCCTCTACAAAAAAAGGCAAACTAACCATTCAACAAGGACAGAAAATAAGAGCAATGACAGCGTCTTGTCTGAAAATAACTGTAGATTGAAATGCTTTCCTATAAAGTCTTTTGTTGTGTTTATGTGGACGGGATTCTATCAGAATCACAGCAGCAGCCTGACAGAGGCTCTGGGTGGAAAGGTGGGCGCTCCCGAGCTTTAGTTAACTTTCGTTTCAGAAAATAGCAAAACCTATCACAACTTCTCGTTCGGACTCATAGTTTTTAGTGAAAAACAACTATGCGTCCACTAAAGCCGCTGTGAGGAGGAAAAGGTTACCTTCATTTAAGCCAACCGTTATTCTACATTTGTTTTTTCTTAGATCGTCAATCCTGACGGAAGTAACTAGCCTCGCCCGGCCAGCCGCGGGAGCTAACGGTTAGCTTGACAACTTTGAACAGTTTCAATGGACCGCCGGCCTGTCACCACAGCAGAACAAACTCACACTAAAGCTCTTAACACCGGACACTCAGTTACAAAGCAACTGGACAGAACCATGAAACACGCACGGAACAGTTTTACGAGGAAACGCACAGACTTACTGGCTTTTTCTTCAATTTTCCTGTTGACCTGAAGCTCCGCCCCAGTGATTGCGTCACGAATGAACCCGCCCCCTCTGCGAGACTTCAGCCAATAGGAAACGGAGAACACGAGACTAACACTTCCAGCTACCAAGCAGACTTGTGATTGATTGATTGATTGATTGATTGATTGATTGATTGATTGATTGATTGATTGATTGATTGATTGATTGATTGCATACCTTAAGTCATTCAGGTATAGTAGAACAAAATACAAGTACAAATGAGGTGTAAACACTCAAACCTTTAGTGGACAAAAGTATAACAAACATATTTCTTACATATTAAAAAGTTCTCAATAGATATGTTTTCCTCAACGGTAAAAGAAGAACACTGTTTTACGTTATTCAACATTTAAAGACCTCAGACATTTAAAACAGGCCTTTGAAAAATGTTAGGCATTGCAAAACCAAATTCCTTTCAGAGGGGAAACAAACATGCACAAACCTTTAATTGATCATATATGGTAGTAGAGTTTGTGGGGGGTGTTTTGCTTTCTTTATATATTTGAAAGCAATTTACTTTTATGTTTTTTAATGCAAATCATAGGCATGCATATCCAGGCATGTGTTCCCGTTCTTTGTATTCAAAGAAATATTATCATTTATTATATTAATAGCTTTTTCGATACAAAGCTACGACATAATACCTTGAAAAGGATGGATGTTTACTTTGGGGAAAACAGTAGTAGCTTTCTTTATATTCAAATAAATGAACAAACACCTAAATATTATTATTTATAGTTTAATCCGCAAAGGATATGTGTATCAATAATATGCAGGTCCATGTTCCTATCTAAAATTGTTTTGAAAGAGTTGAAAAAACAAATTCCGGAGTTCCGGTTGTTTCCGCACAGGGTGTTCGTCCTGTATCACGTGGCCAGAAACCTATCACGTGGACTTCTTGTAGCCAATAGGCGTCGGCCTTCTTACCCAGACGTTTTCCATTGGCTGGTTCAAAGTGGCGGCATTTTAAACAACAGGGAGGAGCTCTTCCCGACGGTTGCTTTTGTATTTGCGACGTTCACCGAAAAGAAGTCTACGTTGGGAAATTTGACGAGTTTTTCGTGAGTTTTGATGTGTTTCTAAGGTAAATGTACATAAAAAGTAGATTGGTAAAGCTTCGGTTTGTGTTTCTTTCCTGCTTCTTCATTTGTGTTTGTAGCGCTAGCTTTTATCTGTGTATTCCCGAGTTCTTCTTCGTGTTTTCTTAGCCTCTACGAGCGGTTTGATGTTCTGCTCAGATGCTTGACTGAAAGGCTGTTTTTGGAGGAATGCAGAGTCCTGGTTCTGTGTGAGTTGCTCGAAGTGTCCGCCTCTTTGGTCCATTTCAGGCGGATTCTGTGGAGGATACGTCGTCTAGAATGACAGAGAACGAGCCCGAGGCCTCCCAGCTCTACGAGTTCGACGCTCCTTCTCACGTTGTGGATTTCATGGAGCTGGTGAACGCCGAGACCGACGACAGGTGGTTCGGTGAGGTTCTGGTTCCGAAAGACTTCAGCCGCTCGCGCTAGTGTCAGTCATGCTATAAATTTGGAAGCTGAAGCCATCTTCATCATGTTAATGCATTTCACTCACAAAGGAAGGCTGGTTTAGGACTTGACCTGCATTTCATACAAGTCTCCTTAAATCTGGAATATATTTACGAGCATTTTACTTTCGACTGATTCAAGTTGTCAGGTTTTTTCACTGGTATTTGCAGAAGAATGAAGTTTTTGGGTAGCAGGCAGTGATGAGCCAAAGTTCTGCGTTCTGTTGAGCAGATGAACGGGCCTGTGGGGAGGATGGGAACCTGGTCACTCCTTTAAAACCGGACCTCACGCAGGGCGAAGGACCCCAGACTGAAGTGATCCCTCAGTCTGTTCCAGGCTGCAGCTCTGGTACATTTCTGAGTTTTTGTTTGCTCTTTTCACAAATCGCTTTTATCTTTGCCTCCAAAAACAATTCCTGTTGATTTTCCAGGTCAAGACCAGTCTCCACCGTCAAATATTGTGAAGTCATGGGGGGCAGAAACCAAGAAAACATCTGGAGCGAGGGGCACCGTGAAGGAACACCCTGCCCAGCCAAGCAGGTGCAGTGCTGCTGATCTTATAGTCCCACTCTGACATCTTTTGATCAGTTTTCAAAGCATTCCCAGTGGTCTTTTAATTATGATGATGCCGTTTTCAGGTAAAATCTAAGAGCTGTCGTTTTCTAGAACATAGTTGCTGCAGAACAGCAGGAGTTTGTTAGGATTACCTCTGAATCTGAGGAAGCCCACTTCCCGTCTGTTCAGTTTCTCCTAATAACTTGCAGCGCCCCACCCCAACATTCCTGAGGCAACAAAAATGGCGAACATTATTGCAGCCACACAGTTTTGATCCAGATTCCAGCTCAGACGAGAAAAACAAAGACATAGACAGAACTATGTGTTGTTTTTGCACCGAGCTGCAGCAGCTGGAGTCAGGAGAGACTTCTGTGCTTTTTCTGTTGCATACTAACTCCCCGAGTTAAATTATCTGGAGCTTCTAGATTAACCTAACTGTTCTTGGTTGGTCTCTTTTGTTTTGTTTATTTTAGGGTTTTAAAGCGTAAGACAATGACTACCACTCAGACTGCACCACCATCAAAGAAATCCAAGGAGTAAGTGGATGTTGAGATTTTCAACATCGTGTAACAACTGGTTCTGTCACCAGCTGATCCCTGCTGTCGTCATTCCAGAACTCCTGTTGCTCAAAAAGACTGTAGTGCACAGCTGGGCTCTCGCAGGAGTGCACGGCTGAATCCTCCGGCTGCAAATGACAACCACGGTGCCGTTCCCTCCGCTGCAAAAACAGAGTAAGTCCACATTAACAAGACCTGCCGGTTGAGCTGACCATCACAGAAACGTGCCTGGAAGACTTTGCTGGGATCCCAGCTTCAGCTTTCAGAAGTCATGGATGTTTTGTCCAAACAGGTTGGTGTCCTCTGAAGAGTTGGAGATGGAGCGAATCAAGAACCTGCAGAGGGTGGTGGCCCTGCAACGCATGAAGAATGAGGCCAGCTACAAGGCTGCCCTGGCAGGCAGTGAGTAGTCCGACGGTTAGAGATCAGATGGAAAAACATCAAATGTTCATACCACCTGCTGGTTTTTATTTAGATCCTCCTCCAAAGAAGGCGGTGCTATCCACGACCGTGCCCAAAGACTTTCACTTCAGCACAGATGGCCGCATCAAAGCCCCCGCCCCTTCACAGTCCTCCAAGAAGGAGGTGGACTTCGTCCATCAGCTCCGCAAACCTGCGTCTCCGGTAAACACTTGACTTTTTAAAAACTATTATTAGAAAAAAAAAACATTTCCAATGAAAAAAGACGACTCGTTCAAGCAGACTTTCTGCCTCAAGAATGACGGTGAACTAAAACATTTACAGGATAAACAGACTCGACCTTTCTGATGCATGTTTGTAGGAAATGAAAGGAAACTTTTTTATGTAAATCTTTCAGGGAAGTTGTGATTTGGAACACTTTACATTCACTTACATTTCCAACACACTGACTGCACATGAGAACCTGAAACACCTTTTGTTTTTAAAGGCAAAGACCAGGAGAGGAGCCACCATGCCCAAACCTTTTAACCTGTCAGCGGGTCACAAGAAGAAGGAGAACGAGTCCGCTGCCTACGTGCCCATGGCCCAGCAGATCCAACAGTACCAGAAGAAAACACCTGTCCGCTATCACATGCACAGCCGCAAACTCCACGAGAAAGGTAAGAACTCTCCTAGAATGTGTGACGTCCACTCAAACACACACAAGGAGCAAACGAAGCAGTTTAATTTTTATAATCCTAAGAGAACAAGGTGGGAGAACTCCCTACTGAACCTGTGAGGCTGATGAAACCTACACACTTCTGTTGTGAAGCGTTAAAAAACCAAACACATGTTGGGTGTGCTGTCTCCTCTAACGTAACAGTACATTTTTTTCTGAAGGAAAAGGTGCATCTGTGCATTTTTGCCACATGTCTGACTTTACCAATGTGTGTCGCAGTGAAAGCGAACCACCTGAAGCTCACCCAGCCCCACTCCCCTCACCTGATGACGCGACAGAGAACCAGAGCCACCTCCGTGAAGAGCAGTGCTGAGCTGGAGGCAGAAGAGATGGAAAAACAGAAGAAGTAAAAGTTCACGCCTGCTGGTGATGCACTCTAAGGATGTGATCTATGTTTGAACCATATGTACGGGTCGTGTTTCCTGTCGGCAGGTTTAAAATTAAAGCTTTGGAGCTGAACAAGAAAATCCTGGAGGGAGCAGAGGAGCTGAAGAAGCCGCCGGTGAAGGAGCCAACAGTACCTGAAGGCTTTGAGCTAGAGATTGAGAAGAGGCTCCAGGAGAGGCAGGCCACCAAGCAGACCCATGAAAATGAGGAGAAACCCCACAACTTCAAAGCTAACCCCCTGCCCAAAAAGGTCCTAGACGGGGTCGTGGTGAGTGCCGTGAAGGGGACTGAGGGACTCGGCCTTTGCACAGGTCGCCCTGGTAACATCAGGGCTGTTGCTCTGTTGACAGGGACTGCCTGAGAAGAAAGTGCTGCATCCAACAGTGCCAGAATCGCCTGCATTTGCCCTCAAGAAGAGGATCCGCCTGGAACGAAAGGTTGAAGAGGTAAGACGGCAGAGCTGTCCTTTCATTCAGCATCAATTCAAGCCACTGTGACTTCATGAACCTTTTCACCTGCCGTTTCAGGTAAAGCAGCCCTCTCCTGTGAAAGCCCCACCGGTGCCTCACTTTGGCCTTCCGTTCCAGCCCCGCCTCCCAGAGAACCACCACCTGGATGTGTGTCCCTTCTCATTTGAGGAGAGAGAGCGGGAGAGGCGGGCTTTAAAGGAGAAGAGGCTGGAAGAGATGAGAAATGAGGAGGTAAAGCCTTTGAGTCTGATCCCCAGGTCTGAGCAAAGCAACAGTCCATTCATGCTGCTCCGCCCACCTTTCCAGGTCCCACAGTTCAAGGCGCAGCCACTGCCAGACTTTGACACAGTGGTTCTTCCAGAGAAGAAGAAGCTTGAGCCCACTAAGCCTGAACCTTTCAAGCTGCTGATAGATGAACGTGGAGCTGTGAAGAGCAGCCGCTGGGAGCAGATGGTACAATCAGATCTGATACTCTTCATATTCCTGTTCCCACTGAGCCTTCATGTCTCCGTCTGTGTCCTGAAGGTGAAGGAGGAGCAGAAGCACCAGGAGGAGGCGGCGGTATTTAAGGCCCGGCCCAACACTGTCATTCATAAAGAACCGTTCAGGCCCAAGAAGGAGAGCCGGGCCCCACTGGGTAAGAAACAGTTTGATCTGCAACTTTCAGCGTAAAGATTTATTCTTAAGAATGAAGGTTTTCACATGTGAAGAGTTTTCAAAGGAAAGATTAAAACTGAGTTTTATTGAAAATGAAAAATGAAATGTGTGACTAGTACCTGAAAGGTGTCGCTCACTTCTGGAGTGGAGATGGTTACGCAGTCATGTTCAGGAGAGCGCCTCTGCCGTGGACGGGCTCAGGCGCTCTCCAAGTTTGTGTAACTCACGGTGTTCTTGTCTTCACCTCGGTTCTCCTCAGACCTTCATTCTTCTGCAGTGGTGGAAACCTTTGAGCTGGCAACCGAGCGTCGGGCCAAAGAGTGGCAGGAGTACGAGCGCATGGTCAGCGAGAAGGAGGCGCTCAGAGCACGTATGGAGGCGGAGCAGCGGCGAGAGGAGGAGCAGCGTGTGAAGGAGGAGATTGCTGTACTGCGGCAGGAACAGGTGAGGGAAGAAGCTCCTCCCCCTTCAGCAGCTGAATGGAGTTTTTCTTGTTGGTCCAGCTTTAAATTTTATTATCTGTTTTTGCGCTTATATTTTTGCCATGGCAACAAGCTGGTCAGCTCATTGGCGTATAGACCAAAGCGATCTGCAGAATGTAGCTACTCCAGAGAGATTAATCCAATTTGGACCTGCTGAGGCGTCTGAGTGCCGTCTATAGCACAGAAACAGGCTGCGTAGTCCATAAGAATGCAGTCAGAGTGTGGATTTTACCATCAATCATGTCTGCTCAGCGGTTTGAAAGCGTCTCTGTCCTCAGGTCCACAAGGCTCAGCCCATCAGGCAGTACAAACCCGTGATGGTGAAGAAGAGCGAGATTCCCCTCACTGTTCCAGAGTCGCCCAACTTCTCCGACCGCTTCCGCCTCTGAAGTCCGCCTGCTTTTGAAAAAAATCCCAGACGATCTCCTGCAGACGCTGTTTATACGTTCATGTTTTTACTCCCAGCGTGGTTTATGAACACTGCCGCCACGAGTTTTAAAGTCGAACCTTTCGGATGTGACTTCCGCTCTGGAAGGTTGTAAATTGTGTACATTTACTTCTTCAGTTTAGCCTTTCCTGTTGACCCTGTGAGTGCAGTCTTTTCTTTAGTGTGCATACATGTATTACTAGTTTATAAATAAAATATGAAATCTTCCTTCAGTCTGATGCAAACACAAACATCCAGGTAGAAACAGAAAAGTGGGTTGATCCACTTTTATTTAAAAAGAACTTTAATGTTAGGATAATGCTTTTGACTGGAAGCACAACAGTGACGGAACACAAGGTTTCAGATGTTGACACATTTTCTTAAAGGTATATTTTACCACTAGTGTCTTTACAGTAAAAGAATGCAGTCATGTAAACAGTGGCTTCTTCAGGGTTAAAACAGAAGAAGCAGCATTTGTAGCACTAAAGAAATGTTCTTTTTGGTTAACATTTGATGATGTTTGAGGATCCTGACATGAAATGTGCTTTGTTACCCATTAGGGCTTCACTCCAGAGCTCTTAGATTAGTCAAGTATTACAGCTAAAAGTTTAGACTGATATTTTCTTATTGGAACATATGAAGCTAAGCCTTAGATGATCTCCATCTGGATCTCCAGCAGGTGGCGCTCTACGGTTCACCTGCTTTATTCCGCTGCAGGTGGAATGACAGCGGACTGTAGTACAATGCAGCGCTTCTGAAATCCCACCAGAAACTATCCCCTGCAAGAACAGCTTTGATCAAGTCAAGCGTTAATAAATACATGGCCTTTGGAGTGTCATTTCAGCTCTGGAGATAAAAAAACATTACAGATCTGCAGAGAGGACCCAAATCCAAACAAAACAGAAGCTCGAACAACAAAAATCATCACCCAAGCAGGTCTCACTGGACTTGCTCCAAAACTACATTTCATAATCCCATAATGCTCGTAGACGGCGTTGGAACGGCTCTGGTTGGATCTCACTGGTTTCTGAAGGGTCCTGGGGGTTCCTGAACGAGAAACAAACTGGGAATCTCTGAGGAGACTCCCTTTCCTGGAGCGCTGCTGGAGTTTGATCATTCCCAACAGAAGGTTCAGGATTAGTTTGCTATGATGGGAGTCGGGACTTGATCTTAGTTTAGAGTCAGTGAGACCAGTGACATATTTTTTTTGGGGGGGGGTGTCTTCATCTAACATACATAATTTGGAAGCAGCCCAGAGGTTCACCAGCAGAGATGACATTTCCTGCAGAAGATGATTGAATGGAAGCAGAGACATGTTTGGAGCTCCTGTTTGGTCTGGAGTAAAGAGTGGCAACTTCATGGATCCACAAAGGACACGGCGATGTAGCGCGTGCCGGCGGTAGTGGGCAGACCTTCGTGGTAGTGGGTGAGGCGGCCCGGATGCATCAGAGCCCAGCCTTTCCGAGGAGCCTGGATGGAGCAGTCGTACCGGAGGAACCTGCAGCCGCCGCCCTGCAGGAAGCAACACAGGTGAACTGCTGACACACACTTTAATAAAGACTCTTTAAATCAGCTTTGATCCGTTTTCAAAGGATTCCCCCTGGCCTTTTAATCCGGATTTGAATTATGTACAGTTTGGATCCAGCTCAGACGAGGAACACAAAGACGTTCATGTTTGTTTGCAAAAGGATTCATCATGATGGGGCGGAGAAGGGGGCTTGTGGCCCACCCAGCATCATTTCTACTCCACAAATACTATCTTTTTCAAACTACATTTTTTAGGTTTACAACTGATTCTCAACGATTTGAATAAAGAAAAACTCCATTATAAAGATGCTACATGTTAAAAACACGCTTTTCATCTGAGTTTAAATGTGTGTCTGCTGTTTGAAAAACACTGAAGACCAAACTAGAATCCTCCATCTTGACTGTCACAGCAAGAAGTTCAGAGGAGGAAGCTTCAGACTAGCAGCTTAAAGGGGTCTGGATTCTTCTGTCACAGCTCCTGGCATTATGCCTATGAGCCAGAGCAGCATGCGGCTTCTGGAATGCACAGAGTTATGCTCGGTCCTAAACCCAGTCTGGATGAGTCAAAGTAAAGCAGTGATCCACACAGGAGCAGAAATGGTCCGGTCTTTGAAAGAGGTTTGAATCCTTCAGCAGAAACGTCTTCCCCTGGAGTCACACAAACACTGAACATGTGCAGAACCTTCCTCAGAGAAGACGTTTCTGTTTTCACAGAACCCAAATCAATCAGACCTTAAAGAAATGTCTGCATTCTGATTAGCAAACACGACGAGCTGCAGCTTTATTCAGAAAGAGTGATTCTCTAAAAAGATTCTGCAACATCTCAACCAGTTCCAAGCCCTTCAGCTTTGATCTCTCTGCTGTTTCTGGGTTTTAAAGGGAGGCGACAAGAGGTTTTGTTAGAGCTTACTCTGTCACATCTGGCGTGGCGCTGACACTCACCTGGTAGTCCTGACCCAGCTGATTCAGAGCGATGTTGATGGTGAAGGTGGAAGCGTCGTGGTGCGGCCTGAGAGACGGCTGCTCGTCGGGCTTATATCTGACCACAAAGGCCAACTCAAAGTGAGCCTGTGAACACAGAGACAGGAGTCTAGCACGGGTGGCAGTGACCGCACCGCCACTGCAAGTTCTGTTTGACGGTTGAGTGGCGGCTGTGGAGATGAGCAAACAGCCGCTGCTCGTCAGTTCCTCTACACCAACCAACTCAAAGAACCGGACAGGAAACAGCAGACCTGAGACCTCATTCAGTCACAATTCAAACATTTGTGATGGTCAGCCTTCACCACCAGGCAGGCTGGTTAGAAAAAGCACAGAGGTTTGGTTCTCGCAGCTCTGAGGGGGTCAGCAGGTGGCCAGCAGGTGGCGCTCTGTGCTTTTGTAACATGAAGACCAGGAAACAAAGGAGCAGGAAGGAGTCAGTAAGAACAAAAGCAGTTCAGTTCTCCACCCAAACAGAAACAGAGACCTTTAGGTCAATGAAACCTGAGTCCTAAGAGCTGCAGAGGAGGAGTTCCTCTGTTCTTCAGGTTCCAGGCAGACCATGAGCAGCAAGGATCATCAGATCCTTCTGACAGAAGCTGCTGCAGGTTAATTCTACCAAGACTCGGCTTAAGCAACGAAGAAAGGAGGCCCAAAGTGGACACTCGCAGATGTGAGACCTTTGAGCAGGGCAGCGGTGGATTCAGACGTCTCACCTTGGTGTAGTAACCGGGGTACATTTTCTCCGTGATGGGAGCCACATACTCCAGAAGGAACTTCTGCCACTCCTTCTCATAGTTGACCTGGTTCATGTGGATGTCGATGGTGGGGACGTTCTCGTAGCCGCCCTGGATCCTGGTGTCCTGATGAGCGAGCACACATTTGGACATGCACATCCGCCACAAACATCTTTAGATTATTCTGGAAGACTGCTGCACTCACCACGTTGCCCCCCCCTGACCATTTCCCAAAGTGCTCCATTTCTTCAACCAGGTGGTCACAAGCGAGGTCAGAGAAAACGGGGAACCAGTAAACATCTGGACAGGGCTGCAGGACAGCAGTGAGGATCTCTGAGCATGAGAGCTTCAGTTGTTCATGATCGAGTCAGTCAGGAGAAAAACTCACAGTCTCAATCAGTTTGTCTCTCATGATGCGGCTGTAGTTCTCATGAATGTAGCGCTCCTCCCAATCCTGGAAGAAACAGGTTAGGAACGTCTGGTTCTCCTGCTCTAAGCTGTGCTAACAGATACTACATTTACTGGCAAAAAGTAATCTATTTAAGTGTACTACAGTATACTTAGTCTGCACAAAAAGTGAGGCAGTATCCTGATCCTTGAGGGTGTACAAACCAAAATCTTGTACATATTCCAAAAACCCCCAGCAGAGCAGGAGCGGATCGAAGGGTTCACCAGGCGACCTTTCAAACAGTCATTGCTGGTCTTTGGATTTCCTTTACTTTACCACTACGTCAGATCAACTCTGTTGAGTGTTTTAAAACTCAGGTCAAGGTGTTTCTATTCAAAAAAGCTTTTAGTTGATCTCACCCTAAATGGATTTCATGTGTACTGGATCCTGTCAATACCAGGCTGTTTTTGGAATTGGTTTAATGTTGTCTTTCATTTTTGTAAAGCAGTCTGTGATTCATTCTGTAAAATGTGCAACATAAAACATGAACTCGTTTACATTCAGCTGCTCTCATTGAAACTCTGGTAAATCTCTATAAAAGGGAAACTCAATGATCATGAAAGGATCACTGACATATGTTCCATGTCAGGTCTACAACACTTCACTAATTCTTTATTTAAAAAATGCTCTTTTTGACCAGCAAGGAGCAGCGCCCCCTATTGCTTACACCATACAGTTCACTCTCCAAAGCTCTCATCCTATAGCTTACCACATACTGCTCACTCCCTACAGATCCTTTCCCACAGGTCACTCCCTTAAGATCCTTTCGTACAGCTCACTTCCTACAGCTCACTCCCTACAGATCCTTCCCTACAGCTCATTCCCAACGGATCATTACCAACGGATCATTTCCAACAGATCATTCCCTACAGCTCATTCCATACAACTCAATCCGTACAGCTCATTCCCAACAGATCATTCTCAACAGATCATTCCAAACAGCTCATTCCCAACAGATCATTCCAAACAGATCATTCCCAACAGATCATTCCCTACAGACCATTCCCTACAGATCATTCCCAACAGATCATTCCCTACAGATCATTCCCTACAGATCATCCCCAACAGATCATTCCCTACAGATCATTTCCAACAGTTCATTCCATACAGATCATTCCCAACAGATCATTCCCAACAGTTCATTCCATACAACTCAATCCGTACAGCTCATTCCCAACAGATCATTCCCTACAGATCATTCCCTACAGATCATTCCTAACAGATCATTCCCTACAGATCTTTCCCAACAGATCATTCCCAACAGTTCATTCCATACAGATCATTCCCAACAGATCATTCCATACAGCTCACATCCTACAGCTGACTCCATCCACCTCATTCCATACAGATCACTCATAAATGTATTCATGTCCATTCAGCCATCAAAGGGTCTGCTAATTCCTGACCCAGCATTGGTTAAGCGGGTCAGGTGTGCTCTACAAGCTCCTCACCACTGGGTTTTCAAAGATCTGCCACAGGTCGTTGTGCAGATGAGTGCTCTGGTAGTTTTCCGTGGACAGGATGCGGCCAAAGGTCTGCATGTTGGTTACAAACATGAAGACTCCCTAAGAGAAAGACACAGGTCTCAGATGAAAGCAAATCGACTTCCTCCTGTGAGTGTGGGGGGGCTGCTCTTCTGACCGCGCTGCGAAGGCTGTGACAGAAAGCCATGTCGGGGTCTAAGCTGTGCGACGTGAACACTTCAGAGGCTTTCAGCTCCGATCTCAGGAGGTCGGCCTTCAGCAGGTACACGTTGGAAACATAAGGGACGTTCCACACCCCCCTGCGGAACAGCACACACAAAAGATTCCCGTTCAGCATCAGACAGCTTTTGTTACAGTTCTTGACCTATTTCCTTTTTTTTTTTTTTTTTTTTTTTTTTTTTTTTTTTTTTTTTTTTTTTAAAACTTGTCCTGTCCAACAGCTGAGCAAACAGATATGAGCTGAGAGCCTCTTGCATTAGACAGATTTTACTCTCACAATCGGGGGTTATAAATCATTGGGAACACAAAATGTATGTTGGTATAAGCCCCTTTTGTAATTTCAGCGAAACTTTATTAATATTAATTTTGTTTGTGTTCTTTTTGTTGGACCGGACGGAAAAAGAAAGGGGGAAAAGAGGGGGGGGGGGGTGGTGGTATAGATTCCAGAGGATGACCAATGGAAGGAGAAAGTAGAATTGCAAGTCTACAGGCAACAAAATGCTGAAGCTTATACCCATTACAATAGTGAGTGTTGGTCTAAAATGGGCGGGGCCTGTCCACACACTCAGCTGTTACAAACATACCTGCCGGCTCCAAGAGTGTTCACAAACTTGTCCACAACCAGTTTACACGCACACTTGTGCATACCAACCCACACATGTAAAGCATTACATTCTGACACGCACACTGTTTGAAGGTGCAAATGTGAGCTGACGCCTGTGCTCAGGTGAATGTTATGTTAAGCTGAAGTGGATGAAGGAATGGAAAGAAAAAAAGGAGGGAGAGCTCCCAGACATCCCCACACCAAGACCCCCGCCGAGGCAGCAGCGCCGACCAGGGCCCGCCCCCGCACCCATACTGTGGGGTCAATGGAGGTGATCCGCCCGCCAGGTAGTCCGGCCAAGCACCCAGACCAGGGCCCGCAGGACCACCACATGGGCCCCCAACACCCGAGCGCAGTGAGGTACGGAAGCGCAGAGCGCAGGGCCCAGCCCAGTCAGGAGAGCAGCCCCCCCACCGCGCCGGGCGGTCCAGCGCGGGGCCCCACCCCCGAGAGCCCCACCACCCCAGACAAGCCGCCCACCACCACCCAGGAGTTCTGAGCATCCCCCCACCCCAGCCCCAGGTACGAGCCAGGACCCCCCAAGGGAGACCCGCTCCGAAGCTCCAGGCAGTTGCGGAGATCCAGAAGAGAGCACAGCAGGGGTCGGCTACCCCCACCTAGAGGAGGGATGACCAATAGAAGTGGGGGTCCCCGAAGGAGTACGTAGCCTGACCAGGCTCTCCTATGTTGTGACTTAGAAGGGGCCCGTCACCCGAGGGTAAGGACCAGAACCCGCACCACAAGGACACAGACACCCCCCCGGCTCAGATGGAATATGATCCCCCGCTCATGGACTTGCCAGAGGACTGAGGGATCCCTCTCCCTGCGTGGGGAGGGGGCCGCCGGGCCCAGGAGGCCGACACCCAAGAGACAAGGCCGCCACCGCTGAAGGCCCTGTTCCCCCACCGGGGATGGGGTAGGGGACAGAAGATCAGTATTCCCATCTTCCTTGTGTAATGTATTTGTGTGTGTATGTTGAGGTGTGTTTCTTGTGGTTGAAGGGTGTGTGTCATAAAGGGTGCAGTTAAAATTGGCGAGCAGGGCACTGGGGACATCTCCTGATTGCTTACAGGGATGTCCAATCACCCTCTCGCCAAGGAGCCCTAAATGTCTACGGTGCAGTTAAAATTGGAGGGTTGAGCACTAGGAGGACATCTCCTGCTTGCTGGCAGTGATGTCCCAGCACCCCCCCACCAAGGGTCCTACGTGTCTAAGGTGCATTTAAAACCAAGAGAAGGGGGCGAAACTGTGCGGAGAGGGGGGACCACTGCCAAGTGGCTCGGCCCCTCGAAGTATTCCGCAAGCACACCCCCCTCCAACCTAATAAGTGTTTGTATGAGGAAGGAGGGGAGGTCGGGGACAGCTACCAGACTGACCCCCGATGGTGAAACAACCGTCCCCCCGCCCCCCCAGCATTGGGCCCAAGTCTCCCCAGGGCAGAGGCCCCACCGCCCGGAAGCCGACCCTCCAGGCCCCACACCCCCCACCCCACACAAAGAGAGAGGAGCCGAGAGGGGGCCATCCCCCAGGCGCAAGCCCCGGCCCCCCCCCCCAAGCACCGCCCCTGTGGCTGCCTGGCCAGGTACCAGCGGGCCCGAGGAAGTCTCAAGGGTCCCATACTGGTGGTGGACCCCCCTTCTTATTCTGGACCTATTTCCACTCGCAGCCTCATTTAAGGTCTGAAAGCTGAAACCATTTTAGAGGCTGGAACTGGATGATGATCCAGGAATCACAAATGTGCTTCTTCAACTGAATTTAAGCTCAATTTTGGTCTAACATGGTTATTACTCTGTTATGAATAAGTATGTTTAACTCCAACTGGGATCATTTCCTGAAACTAAGATAATGTTCCAGTGTTTGTTCAAACGTGCGGAAGAAAGAAGCTGCAGAAGGCACTGAGGTCCTGACGGAGAGAGTGGATCTGAAGAGAGCACAGCAGCAAAAACAGAACAAACTCTGCCGAGTTACTTCTGGAGGAAAAGTCTGTGCTGAACAATACATGACATTGACCGTCTGAGGGTTGAAAATGCTGCAAACCAGCAGAGTTTTAACGTCATCACCTTTAACACAGACTAACAGTTAGGGCATGAGGAAGGGTTTCTGAATCTACTGAACCTCCTCACTAAACCGTTGTGCTAAAAGTCCTTCCACTTTTTGACTTAATTTTGTCTAACAAGTTTGGTTTGGTTTGTTCTTAGACAAAAACAGACAGGAATCTGACTGACGTGGTCTTCTCCATCAAGAACACAGAAGGAACCAAATAAAGTTCAGAGAAGCAGGTGTACAGAACAAGATGACACAAGACTCCCTAACCCCTGAAAGACTGTAGTGCTGGACTGTCCAGCGGCCTGGATTTTAGTGTACTTCAGACAGAATGCTCACTACTGCTTTTACGCCAAAATATGATATAACTGAGTTCACAAAGTTAGTGCACTGTGGTTTATATTTGCTTATCTAGTGAGCATTAGTGCACACTAGCTTTTTGCAGAGACTTCTGGGAAATGTCCATGGCAGTGGAGTTTAGAATTTTAGATCTGCTCAACTTGACAAACACCCTTTTTAGTGCACAAAGTAGTGAGTAAGAGCTGGTAGAGGCGTTCTAGAGTCGGCCACATCACCACTCTCTCTGTGAGGTTTAACATCTCAGACTGGTGACCTGCCCCTGGGCCTTCCTGAACCTCTGAGTCCTCTTTCCAGGAGAAAATCTGTTGTCTTTAGGCTGTGAAAAAAGCTCTGAAGACCTCCTCTGATGTGCGCCTGTATTCCTCATGCAGCTCAGACCCACAGAAGTGCTTCCTTGGAAGAATATTTCCTCATCAATGTACTGATTGAATAGGAAACGATCGAGGAGACCTCGCTGAGCTTACACTCTTCGTCCTTGAACGATGTCCACGTAGTCCTCCGACCGGGCGTAGTATCCGTCAGCACTTACGGCTCCCCAGAAGTTGCTCCACAGTCGGCCCGCTCGAGTGATCATGGGTGCCACAACTGGACTGCAGAACAAGCCCAGAAGCTGTTACTCAACATCCAAACAGCACAATGAATCATGGACGAGTCTCTGCAGATCTGAGAATGAGCTCACAGGTTTTGTTCGATGAGGATTTTAAGAGTGTTCTCATTCTTTAGGACCACTTCAATGTCCAGGTTAAAGAAATATTCGCAGTCCTTGTCCTTCCGGCAGAAATCTCTGAAACACATGACAGACACACTCAGTGCAGAAGAACGTTTCTCAGCGGCACGTCTCCACCAGAACAAACAAACACGCAAACAAGGCGGCGGGTTTGGGGAACATATTTTTGGCCAGGCGGTGAGCAGCGAATTCCCCGCGAGGCGAAGGAGGTGTGGGACACGCAAATTGGCCACGTGAATCAGTTTGGTGTGAATGCACCTTGAAACGTGTGTTTATTCAGGCATCACACAGCCAGTTAGCCAGGAGGCTGAAGGACACACCTGTAGATCTATGGTCTCAAACCTTTTTCAGGCCACAGAGTAGTTTCTTATCTGAACCAGCCTCTACGAGTCCTAAGTGGGCGTTTCTGTTTTTTTTTTTTTTTGCTTCCAGTTTCCTTTAACTTTTGAGGGTAAAGTTTATCTTCATCCTCTGTAAAATATCTGCAGCTGCTTTAAACTTTATCTATGCTCTAGAGTTCATGTAGGAACAGTTAAAATGTGACATAAATTGTCCCATCATAATTTCATTATAATGACATGTAGGCTGTGTTTGTTTTTCCTCATGCCATGAACTAGTACCGGCCCAAGACCTGGGGGTTGGGGACCACTGCTATCTCTGATCCCACCAGAATCATCATGTGACCCCTGAAACTGCTGAAAGGTCAAGAGGCTTGTGGAGTAAAGCGAAGATGAAACTGGAACCAGGCTCCATCTACACTGGAGCTTCACACAGAGAAACCAAAGCAGGATTCAAACCCAGCAGCCACGTTTTCTGAAATCTAGGACTGAGGTACCAGGTGAACGTCCATAGACAAGTTTGAATTAGGCAGCAGCAAACAATCAAGACGTCACAAATGAGAAACTCACAATGCCAGGTCACGCGCCGCAGCCGAGTCCATCTCCTCTTCAGGCGTGATGGACTGCACATCCTGATAAAGACCTCCATTATCCTGCAGGAAGGAGCTGACCTGATGCTCATGATGAGGTTCCTACGGGGAAAAGATGCAGCTTCAACCGCATAACCAAAGTCTGGAGCTGCTTTTACCACACCGGTCTGTGCTGGAGTTACAGGGAAAACCATCCTCGGATGTCTGTTATTACTACTGGAACAGCCCATTGGTCTGGATTAAGTCCTGGACCATGTCTTTGGTCTGTATTCAGACTGCCGTCAACCACAGTGTTGTTTCAAAGCGACGCTTGTGAACAAAACCACCTGGTTAAAGATCTCTTCAGTCATTAGCCTGGAGTTACGAGGGTGAAACAAAGCAACGAGAGAAAAAATAATGGAAGTTCTGCATTTTGCAATCCTTGTTGGAATAGTTCACTTATTCAAACTTTATATTTCGCTGACCAGCCTTTAACGTCTGTATCAGCGTCAGGTACTACACGGTTTCCTGCTGCTTTGGTACGGTGGAGGCATGCTGCAATGACATACAGACCGTTGGGAAAACAGTGTTAGAATCAGTGTGTATCAGGTTCATCTGCATTCATCACACCACATTTCAACAACTTGTTGTTGCATTGCTGCTCCATGTTTGTCCTCGGCTTATGGATCCTACTCTATTTACATCCGTAGTGCTCGGCTACATTGGCTGTTTTTGTCCAGTTATTCCACTCAGAGCATCATGGCTTTTCAGACTGAGGAAACTCATGGCTCAGTCCGATTGGAAACGAACCAAGACCACCTCAAAAGATGGGTCCCAGAGCGGTTCCTGGCCTCAGACCAGGGTCTGCATGGATGTATGCAGAGTGAAGGTTTGTTTCACATTTTTGTGGGAAACGAACTCCGGTTCACTTTAGGAGATCAGATGTGTGCAGTCGGAACACACCCTGTTTCAGTTTGTAGATAAGAGTTCTACAGGTGTGGAGCACTGTGACAGGTGGGGTTAAAACCTGGGTGGGATAGTTGCCCTGGAGTGTGTGCAGTGCTCCACCCGTGTTGCCTCTCTTTGGTGCCCTTGAGCAAGGCGGCTGAGCTGGTTTTCTCCAGCTCAGCATCCACAGGTGGATCAGCTCCCATGACATCAATGGCATCTCCCTCCTTTACTGTTGTGTGTGACCATCATGTGTTTGAATCTGTGGGCACAGACAATGTGATACCTGGTTATAAATGAACAGTTTGAGTCTGTTCTTGGGGTACTGGAGCTTCACAAGACGTTCAAAGAACACTGAGACAAACGGGGTGGGCTGCTGGATGAAGATGCCAATGCTGACCAGAGGGTATTCACTGTCCTGCAACAGAAACACGCGCCGTTAGAAGCCCGAAGGAAATCCAGAACAAGCCCTGGAAAAAGCTGCAGACCTTCAGAGCGGTCAGTGAACGTAGATCCTCCTGGCAAACCGTGCATCCGCTCTCAAACGTCCACGAGTTGGGAATGTAGTTACCCAGATAATTGATCTGCAGCTGGAAAACAAGACAAGAAGATTTGTGATGATGCTTGAGAACTGACCATCACAGCACAGCACAGGTAGAGATAAATGGAATCTCCAAACACACAGCTGAAGAGAGCAACACTGATACGACCACCAAAAAGAGAAGTGTTGCTTTGAAGCAGACCTTCATGCACGCTTCTGCATCAGGGACGGAAGCAGACTGAATCTCTTCACAGAGACCGGGCATGAGCTTCACCTGATGAATGCTGGGAAAATTCAGCAGTTGTGAAGGTAAACTGTAGAAATCCAACCTGCTTCCACCAGAGAAGAATCTCCCCTTTATTTGCAGTGGAGACCTTCAGAGGAAGATCCTGAACTCTGTCACACCTGCAGCGTTTGCTGCTGCTTCCATCATGCTAAAAAGTCCCATTAGCTGTTAAGCACCAAGATGTGACAGGAGCAGTCAAAAGCAGAGAAGACTTCATGCTCAGGTGTGGGACACAAGCTCTGAAGGAAACCAAGAGACAAACTTCTGTCACCAATGACGACTTCGATGTTCAGATCAGGTCTGAAAACATTCCACTAAAGAGGCAGTTTCTCTACAGCAAACATTTCCTGTTCCAAAGCTGATTAGAGATGAGATCAGCTACGTACGGTTCAGTGGAATGAACCAAGCTGAAGGAACTGAAAGCGGAGTTTCAGTGACTGTGAGGACTGAGGTCTGCATGTCTTCTCATGCAGGTCCTGCCGTCCAGTATGACCAGAACCTGGCGGAGTTTGAAGACCTACTCCAATGAAAATGGTGTTTTTAACATGTTCTTGTGTCATTTTTCTGATGATAGAGGACATTTATGAAGAAAATGAAGATTTTAAACTGTTTCTTAGTATCTCTTTATTCAATTTGTTGTGACTCAGGAGCAGATGAAAAAATGCTGCTGGAAAAAGAGCGTATTGGTGACAGAGAAAATGCACTGGGAGGGACATAAGCTCAGCAACAAGGAGGAGAACAGGGGACGGGGTTGCTCCACACCAATGGTCCCGCCCACAACCCAGAGGGGAATTTCTGATCAACTCCTGCTGCTCTGCAGAAACTATGTCCCAGAAAACAACACAGGTTTTTTTTTATTTTGACTTCAAACAGCATCATCATAGTTAAAAGATCACTGGGAACACTTTGAAAACAGATCAGAAGATGATCGGAGTGAGACTTTAAGGTTCGTCAGGGGACGGCTGAAGTGAGATGTTGATGGAGCAGTAGACAAAGCTGTGGGTTTAGCAGCTGGTGCATGTTCCCACCCTCACTTATGACCATGAGCTGTGGCCTAGAAGCAAACTGACTGCCAGGAATCACACCCGGACGCCTTCTTAGAGAGGCCTTGTGGGCGTGTCCATGAAGTAGGAGGCCTCATGGCAGCTCCAGGACATGCTGGACTGATGATAGAGTACAGTTAGCAGAGCACACCCGCTAGCATGAATAAAAGCAGCTCTAGTGGCTAAATTGCATTGACAGTAATTGAGAACTGGACTGAGTGATGCAATGTTGGAGCCAGACGTCATCAGTAAGCAGTGATTGGTCAGAGTCTGTCTGAATCAACGTTGTTAAGGCAACCTCTCTCACCAATCAGGAGTGAGCCTGCAGCAAGGCCACACCCCTTACACTTGAGTGGGCGACACGAAATGAGTCAAATGCTTTGAGCGTTTGACGCAAGATCACACACTGCTACTGGGGCATCTGATGGGTCAGTTTATAACTTGCATAGCATGAACTACAGCAAAAATATGAGAAAAATGAGGATTATTAAGAACATGTAAAATAATGCATCTGAGCAAGAATTGTTGTTCAGTTCACTTCTCCTTAGAAGTCTATGGGACTTTGACTTCTTGGAGCCAGCAGGTACTTCCTGTTTGGAACATCAGGGGGACGGGATCACTCACTCCAGTAGTCAGTCAGTGTTAATGCTCCACATGTTGGTACCTTGGTGGGTCCGTTTCCATGGATCAACACAGGAAGAGTGTCATACAGCACATTTCTGGCTCGAACTCGTCCGTCCTCAAACTTCAGCACCACATCATCTGGAAGCACAAACATCCCTGAGTCCAGCTAACAGGCTGACCAGAACCATTATGATGCATTCCACCAGGCGTGGGGAGGGAATACTTTCTGTTGTCATGCAACCACTGATCAGCTGTTGTTCACATGCTTTGGGCTGCACCTTAGAAAGGCTGTTTTTGTATCTGTGAAGCAGCAGCAGACGCTTTAGAAAAACTCCTGGGTATTTCTGTCTTCCCGATTCTTAATAAACAGAAGTTCCTTCAAAAGGTTTTATGATTTGGAGGCTGTTGTGGTTTAAATGTGTAAAATACCACAGTTCAGTTAACATGACACTACTATGACTGTACAGCTCAAAAGAGCCGAGTCCTGTACAGGAAGAACCCTTTACTCCCCTCAAGGAGACTCCAGTCCTGCCAGACCCGACTGTTTCAGAGTCTTTGGTTGATAGTCCTGTCCAGCCAGCTGCTGCTGTGTGCTGGAGACACAGTGATGGAGGCAGGATGCACAGCATCAACAAGCCAACCTCCATTTCAGAACTCAGCATGAATGCAGCGCTGCGTGCAACAGGTCATCCTTTATGTCTGCAGCCAACACCTCCCCACCATCACCCCGTGGCCTGAACTCTAGTCAGGTGTTCAGTCTCCACAAAACAGATTTTATAACCACATACCCTTCACTGGTGTTGACCAGCACGCTTTAGAAAGTGTCAAAGTCCAATGAAAATTGAGTTTTGGTGCATTTCTGAGTATTTCTTTATCCAATTTGTGAATCAGGAGCAAACAAAAAATTGCTGTTTGAAAAAATGTAATGTAGAAAATGCACTGGGCTGGCCACAAGCTCAGAGCTGCACTTAAAGAGAGAGCGCTCAGTTATGGGTGACGGGAAAGGGGGTCGGGTTGCTCCGTGCTAAAGGTCCCACCCAGAAATCCAAGGTGAATTTCTGCTGAACTCCTGCTGCTCTGCAGAAACTATGTCCCAGAAAACCACACAAGTTTTTAGATTTTGGTGAAAAACAACATACTCCTAACTAAAAAAAAGAGTGGGACTTTAAGGTATCGGCATAAATCCAGTTTTGATCCAGTGCTCACCCAAAGCTCCACGGAGGTTCTGGAACAGCCTACATTTGTTGTCCACGGTGATGTTGAAGGATCTCTGGAGAGGGGTGATGGGAAATATAAACCCCATTAGTTTATAGCAGTTTTCATTTGACAATCAATTTCAATCACATCAGTTTTATTTTGAAAGGTGCTCTATAAATATAGTTTACTATTCCTATTAGAGGAAAGGCTGAGTTCCGTCAGCAGAATCCCTGACTGTTCCCCCTGTGTGACCAAACTCACCCTTTTGTCTGGGTCAATGTAAATCTTGGTGAAGAACAGCTGATCGCTGTCAGCGTCCTCTCCTGTCCAGTTTGCAACCATCTCCTTGATGTTTGAGAGGTAACCCATGAAACCTGACAACAGAAGAAGCAGGACGTGTTCACAGCTCGGAGGCACAAGCGCCACGCTGGCGATGAAGCCTGGTGTTTAACTTAATGAAGATCAGTACGTTCACATTTATGGGCTTGTTCCTGCTGTTTGAAGCTGCACCAGCAGCTCCATAACACACAGGCTATTGTGCACGGCTGTGTTAGTGATGCTGCTTTAGGATGAGGAGAAACGCAGGTCCAGACAGGCAGGAGCAACCAGGAAAAGACTTCAGCGTCACCAGTGCTTCCTGTCAGTCCTGTCTCTTATTCTCTCAAACCATTTGCACAGCGATGTTAGGACCAGTCCTTGCCGACGTACCCCCAGAGCCCAGGAACCTGTTCCCCTCCCTGACGTGGGGGTGTTTGTCCTCCAGATGCCTGTCGGGCCAGATCAGCTTCTCAGATGAGAACACCACCTTGTGGTTGGCTTGCTGGAACTTCCGGAGGAGCTCTTTGGGCCCCGAAGCGAAAACCGCATCATAACTGTGTCAGGAGGGATGAAAAGGGAAATTTATTGCAGTGTGTGAAGCAGAGACCTCAAATGAGGGGGTAGTAGCTGTTAAAAGACCTACAGAGTTTACATGTTAATGGTTATGTTTACATCAACTTCAAACAGAAGGAACTCTTAGGAGAGTGTTTCATCACATCTGTGGGTCTTATCTTCAGATGAAAATGAACTATATCTCGCTCCATCCGTTTGCCTTCAGGGAGAAAGCCACTTCCATCTGCTCTGAAAGTGATCTGGAGCAGCAGCTTTTTCAGGGTCGAGATCTGCTCAGGACTTTTGGTTGGATGAACCAGACTCCATACCTGTCAGTAAAAAGGAGCACTTGGTCCTCGCTCTTCATCTGCTGCAAAGCCTCTTTCAGCAGCTGCACCTTCTGTCCTCCCCCAGGAGCCGACGTGTAGTCGCTGCCGCTCCATTTCTGACCTCTGCCAAGAACCTTCATCACAGAGATTTACTGTTATCAACCGCAGCAGCGATAGAGAGGGACGACCTTCACTCAAACTTTTCTTTGCAAGTTCTTCAAGGACGTGATAGAGCCTCCACCAGGAACTCTGCAACCTTCAACACTTACGGACTGATTCAGCTTGATTTCTCACTGATCACAACCCAGTCTGACCTCACCCTTTACAAGATGATAACATAGAGCATCATCTAAATGCAGCAAATGTGTAGAATATCAGCATTGATTAAAAAAAAGAAACTGGTTTTTTTACCATCCGCGGTGAACCTCTGCCAAAAATGTGTCAATCTTACAAACTAAAACAAAATCAGAGCTGACTGCATGTCCATTATTGTATTTTTCTAATCATAAGGTGAAATTCAAACCCTTGAATTTGTTCAAATATAGAAAATCTGTTTTATAACCCAGTGCACCTTTATTCTGGTTGTGCTTACTGACCTCCTGTTTGTGAATGACTGGAATAAAGTTAGCTGAAGATAGTTTACCTTCCGTTTTTTTAACGTCACTACTAACTTTAAAATCACTTTTTTAAATTCAAAACATTTGATTTTACTTTAACCAGAGAGACTCAATGGAGGGGCCAAAGAGCCACATGTGGCTGTGGAGCCTCAACTTTCAGACCCCTGATCTGAAGAGCTAATAAAACACGCCCTGCTGTGCTTGTGTGTGCTCATGTGTGTGTGTGTGTTTGTGTGTGTGTGCGGTTACCTTCACAGTGTAGTTAAAGGTTTTAGCAGACTTTAGAAAGCGCCTGAAGCCGTCTGTCTCTTTGGTTGCAACAGTCAGAACTAAAAGTTTGTCTGGAAGAAAAAAAATAAACATTTTAGATGAACGTTAAAGACGATCGTTGTGAAACTACATCAGGTTTGTGGGGAACTGATGCCTTCATGGAGAAAAACAGACAAATGCAGGATTTCAACAGGTCATGTGACATTCCCACAGGGATGCCACAATTGTGTTCCAGTTTCTGATCATTTTCCATAGATAGAAATGACAACACAAAACCATCCTCACCTGTGACTCATTTGCCTGTAAATCAAGTAAACACAAAAGGTCTCTGAGTTTCTGGAGTCCCAACAGGAACCCTTCATCCAGTGCTGCACTGACATTTCTGCATTCTGAGTCACGAGGAAAGCTAAAGAGCGGTCAAAAGATCTATGGGAAAAGGTAACTGAACTGGACTAAACAGGAAAGAGATTCAAGAAGAAGTCCAAGGAAGTGAGAATGCCAGTCAGTAGTGTTCAAACTTTGATCAAGAAAGTGAGACGTTCTCTTGAAACCAAACCACGGTCAGGAAGACCAACAAAAGTGTTTAGGGATGCAAAGAAAAAACACAAATAACTTCATCTGTGATACAGGACTCTGAAAACTGCGGTGAGGATGTTTCAAAATGTACAATAATGAGGCACCTGGAAGAAAAATGGGCTGCATGGTTGAGTCACGAGAAGAAAGACTTTTTTTTTTGTTAAAATCACACAAAATAGCTCGCTTACAAGACGCCAAACAGCACAAAGACAAGCCTCCAGACCTCTGGACCAAAGAAATGTATAGAGATGAGACCAAGATTGAACTGTTTGGCCACATTCATAAACACTGCATTTAGAGAGGAGTCAGTGATGAATATGACAGTACAGTGAAACTCAGAGGCAGATCGATGATGGTTTGGGGAAATGTGAGCTACAAAGACACAGGAAACCTGCTCAAAAGCGATGGCAAGATAAACGCAGAGTTATCACAAGAGACTGGAGGAAAAGCTGCACTTTCAGCTCGCAGCAATTTTACATTGTATGACATACAATACTCAGGAAATGTTATGTCCAAAAACATAATAATGATGTGGTGGTGAAGGAAATTCTGTTATTCTGAACAGAGGACTTTAAAAATGTGCATCATCTTTACATCAGCAGGAGTGAGATTTCATAAATTCACTTCTTCCTGTTCCTTTATAATAGTAATAAACCAGGCTCTCCTTGACTTCAGTTAATAATCCCTGTATTTATGTAATCAAATGTGATCTAAAAGTGTTTTTGTTTGTTCTTTGTAATCCCTGCATTCAGTTGTTTGTGTAATGGGTTCAATCTTTGTCATTTTCTTCTTGTTTTGTCTACAATTAATGCTTGAAATAAACCAAATGAAAGAAAAAGCCTCGAGCTGCTGAGCAACCCGAACACTGCCAGAACCAGCAGCAGGTCCTGTCCAGCTGTTTCAGAACACCTCCGTACAGCCGTGTGTGTGCGCCCAACAGAACCCAGGTTCTGAAGGAACCCCAAACATCAGAACCTGCGGGAATCAAACCCGTCACTTCAATGGAACAGGAGAACAGAGTGAAGCTGTGGTAACTGCTCGGGTAAGAGCTGGGGTAAGAGCTGGGGTAAGAGCTGGGGTAACTGCTCGGGTAAGAGCTGGGATAAGAGCTGGGGTAAGAGCAGGGAGCTGGGGTAAGAGCTGGGGTAAGAGCTGAGGTAAGAGCTGGGGTAATAGCAGGGGTAAGAGCAGGGAGCTGGGGTAAGAGCTGGGATAAGAGCTGGGGTAAGAGCTGGGGTAAGAGCTGGGATAAGAGCTGGGATAAGAGCTGGGAGCTGGGATAAGAGCTGGGGTAAGACCTGGGAGCTGGGGTAAGAGCTGGGGTAAGAGCTGAGGTAAGAGCTGAGGTAAGAGCTGAGGTAAGAGCTGGGGTAATAGCAGGGGTAAGAGCAGGGAGATGGGGTAAGAGCTGGGATAAGAGCTGGGGTAAGAGCTGGGGTAAGAGCTGGGGTAAGAGCTGGGAGCTGGGGTAAGAGCTGAGGTAAGAGCTGAGGTAAGAGCTGAGGTAAGAGCTGGGGTAAGAGCTGGGGTAAGAGCTGGGATAAGAGCTGGGGTAAGAGCTGGGAGCTGGGGTAAGAGCTGGGGTAAGAGCTGGGAGCTGGGGTAAGAGCTGGGAGCTGGGGTAAGAGCTGGGAGCTGGGGTAAGAGCTGGGGTAAGAGTTGGGGTAAGAGCTGGGAGCTGGGGTAAGAGCAGGGGTAATAGCTGGGGTAAGAGCAGGGCTTTCCTGAGTGGCCCCGCCAGTCCACGTCAGCGGCCCCGAGCCTCAGCGGCCGACCGGCGAAAGTTTCCGGCTGGACCGGCCCGGACAAAAGCGATCGCCGTTCCCGTGAGAACCTCCCCTGTTCTACCGGGTTTAGCTCAAAATCACGCAAAGTTCACGGAGAGCGAGCGCGCGCTAGTGCGCGCGGACGCGCACGTGCCGGCCCAAACTTCCACCACAGAGACGGGGACGCGTACCCTCCGGGATCCGCTGCTGCTCGCTGTCCTGCAGGAGGAGAAGTGAAGAAAACGCCAGCAGAAGCGCGGATCTCATCGTGGCGGTTTGAGAGGAGAATCCCGGAGCTCCAACACCGATGTCCGCCTGCTGCTCTATGACCTCCCCCTCCCGGAACACCTGGTATTTGGACGCTCTGGGCTCAGCAGCATGATCGCGGGGAGGATCCAGGCTGGGAGCGCGCTCACTGGAACTCAAACCGCCCACCGCCGGGATGGGTGGGCTGAGGGGGAGGACATGAACTCCAGCACGTAGCCAGGACCCGTCTGCTCCGCGACACAGTGGAGGAGAGAAACTCCAAATCTTTGTTCTGGAGGTGGCTTTGCTTTTCTGAACCTCACGCTCTTCACATCCTCACACTGATGCATGCATTCACGCATGCATTCACGCATGCATACACGCATGCATACACGCACGCATGCACGCGGCTGTTTAACTGCACAGGTTTGGATTCTTACTCAGAACATTTTCATGTTCATGTTTGATGGGCCCATCAAGACACAGAAACCCTTTTTACTGGTGTTTTGTGTTACTTTTCCTTTTCCTCCAGACATAAGAATGTAAGCATACATCTATAGTTACTGGAGCAGGCCAACTGTGGCTCCAAAAAGTTTTTAAACCTTTATGAATAAATTCCACAGACATAAACAACTCTCAGCGAGTAAGGAATATTGTGGAAAACGTAATGGATGTCATACAGATCTGGTTCTTCGATGGTCCAGTCACAGCACGGTCTTACCTCAGAGACATGATGGAATCATCATCATCCCCCAACCCCACCGGAACACCCCAACCTTCTGTTCATGGATGATAACGCTCCCCCACATGATGCCAGGACTGTTACAGCTGGACTTCAGGAGGTGGGAGTGCCTCATATGGTATGACCTCTGACCTGAACCCCACAGAGCACGTCTGGGACCAGCTGAAGCAGAGACCGGATCGCACCCTATCCTCACGTGACCCGGTAGAACTGCATGTAGCTTTTGTGGAAGAGTGGAAGGCCTCAGAACAACATCATGAGTCTAGTGAGGAGCACGAGACGTCGCTGTCAAGCTGTCACTGCAGCGAATGGTGGAAATCCCTGCGGTTGACATGGTCAATCCTTTTTATTTAGAGTTATCTTTGTTGTCCTCATTTTTGGGGTAATAAACATCAAACAAATGAAAATGTTTTTTCTTCTCATTCATTATTAGTAACATCAGAGGGAACTTTTATGTATTTCACTCAAATTCAGACCTAAAAGGAAAATAAATCATATCTGGTACCTGTTGTGAGTAGAGTATGGCACGCTTGGATTCAGTAATGCTGCTGAACAGGAGAATGTTCTGTGTGGTGCAGGTCTATGAATCTTTTTATCTGACCTTCAGGATACTCAGTTATCCTCAGTTTTGTTCAGGACAGATAAATACTGCAAACAAATCAGGTTTTTATCTTTCTCTAAACTGTGACAGCTCTGGTTTTAGTAACATATTAATGTTTAATGAACCTCTAAGAAAATCAAACATCACACTGTGGAGTCAGAATTGATGAAACATGGTGTCAACTGCTTCATCATTTTTTTCAGGTTCATTTACTTTTCTAAATGTGTTTAAGATCAACCCTGTGTGAGGTTCTTACCTTAGGGGTGTGGAGCATCATCTTACCCAAAGACACGATTACCGCACAAACTAACTAGCAGTTCAACTTCTTTACTATCACTGGATTGAATCTAAAGTTCTGTTTGTTGTGAAAGAACAAGTCTTTGGCCCTTTTGGCCCCCAGAGTCTGATTCAGGCACTGAGGGTTTTCCCGACACTTCTTCTGCAGAGGAACACCCCACGAGGGAGAGGAGGGCATGATGGTTCCTTCCTCTGTTCTTTTGCCATTTTTTCTGCTGGAGGTATTCACTGTACCCCTGTCACTGATACCCCCCTTTGCTTTGTGTTCGGTGACATGTTCAGAGCTACGTCAGACCTCAGAAGGATGACAAATATCACAAGCCTGATAGAAAGAAGTCAACATGTAATCTAGAAACTGACACCAAAGACACCAGAGATCCTAACAGAAGTCCAGACCTTCTGGAGACGGTGATGACACACATCAACATCCAGGTCCTTCATCAGGAACACACACATCCCTTCCAGCTTTTTAAAGTCCCACTCCAGCCATATTTTTTATTTTGTAAAATCGTTCCCAGCAGTCTTTTAATCACGTCTGTTCATTTTTTAGCCAAAATCAAAAAACTTTCTTGTTTTTTTAGGACTTATTTCATGCCCAGCAGCAGTAGCTCCTTTTAGATATACGATTCTGGTTAGTGGGCAGGACTGCTGGCTCAGAGCAACCCCGCCCCCTTTCCCCTCCCCGTCACTGAGAGCTCTGTTTAACCTTGTGCTATCCTAGTTATGTCCTATCCTATGTTAGCATTGGGAGTGCAGGGGTCATCTGGAACCCACAAGACAGCGCTGAACTTCAGAAAACATAAATTCACTGGTGCCCCTGGCAGACATCAAATCATGTAAAGCTTTGTCATGGGAGGGATAACGCATCAATGTAAGGGAGGGTCATGTGGACCTCATAGAACAAAGGTTATAGTCTCAAACTAGCATTAGATTGAGAAAATAATGGCGAGCAATATTGGATCATATTGGATCAATCTAGCTGTACAGTTCTGAGCCAGAACTGAAATTTGCTGCAGCACAAGTGTTAAGTGCTCATCGTTTCTTACACACCTAAGCGTGAGAGGACCAGGGCGCACAGCGAGGACAGGATACTTTGGCGCGCCCATTTCAGTACCTGTATCATTAGTCTGAGCTTTTTCAAGCATCAAGTCTTCTGGTCCAATCAGATTTTAACTAAGAAATACTCAGAAACACAGTTTGGATTATAAATATCTCATATAGGTTCTCTATTACGAGGAAAAATGCTAGAAAAGCATGTTAAAAACACAAGACCATTTGCATTGCAGTGGGTCTTTAAGTCTGTCAGTGTTCGACTAAACTCTAATTATTCCTTTCACTGAGACTCTTTTTTCCATGTGGGATGGGACAGTATCCTAACCCCAGTGGGGCTATCTGATGACAGGCACAGGTTCATGTGACCGTCAGGGTTCTTCTGTCCACAAAACCAGCGACTCTGAGCACACACACCCACACACACACACACACACACACACACACACACACACACACACACACACCGTTCAGAAAGGGTTCAACTTTGGCTGCTTTTCTGGTGGCAACTTCAAGTTAACAGTCGCGCCTCGATCACATTTCCATCTCACATCTTTTCCATGGACTGGGTGTCCATCAGTGCTCTGAAAAGGGGTTGGGTTTTCTTTTTTGAGGGACTGACATTGATGGCAACACATTTTGTCAAATGTTTTGACAAAAATGTCACATGTAGCAGTACTATCTAGTTTGGTTGTGCAGCTTTATTCCCACAGATTTCAACATACTCTGTTTGTTTTAGAGCAAACTGGGATTCTATGGTAGCAAAAACAAATGTGCTTGCTTACTGGAATGCTTCATTGTTGAATTATTTTCCTCTGCAGTCTGCTACAGGAGCAAAAACATTTAATAACAATAAATGGAAGTGTTTGATAGAATTTGCTGCAAATATAACAATAGCATTATCAGGAAAGTCTCACTCAATGCGTCACGAGCTGGAAGAGTTTTTTTTTTTATCAGCAGTTCTTATTACTCTTGCAGCACACGTGCTTTTATAAAAGATGGATTTCGTTTTTCAAAGGTGTTTTTGTTTTTAGCGTTTTGAGCCTCCTCGACTTCCGTACAAACGCTTATTTGAAGTTTTGCGACATTTCCGGGTTTCGTTCACCACTGCGCTTGACGGCAGTACTGACAGATCAGAGTCCAGTCGAATTCAGACGGTTCTTTTTTCGAAAAACCAGCAGAACTTCAGGTCTGATTGTTGCAGTTCGGAACCCGTTAATGCACGCGCAGAAACAGGATGCGACAGGTACCGTTTATGCGGAGTTTGTTCACAGCGTTAGCTGGCTAGTTAGTAAGCTAGCTTAGCTTCCTTCAAGAAGTCTGCAGCTCCGGTCCTGTCCCGTCCCGTCCCGTCCGAACTCCCATGTGAGTCCGAGGACAGAGTACTCGAGCACCCTGGGCGCCATCAGAGGAGACCGGCGCGGATCAGGGTCAGTGTCGTTCCTCCGGAAGATGTGGCTCCAGCAGAGGCTGAAGGGGCTGCCGGGCTTACTGTCGAGCAGCTGGGCGAGGAGGCTGCTGGTGGGGCTGCTCCTCTTACTTATCTTCTACTGGTACCTGGGGGCGGACTGGGCTCTCCTCCGTGGCTCTGGTATGTCCGGGGGGGCGGCCGGACAGTGCCTCTTGGCTGAAATGCACCGGTGGCAGTCGATAGTGGAGCGGGGAGAGGGGGTGTACAGCTCCCCCCAGGAGCGGCTGGACGCGCCTTTCGTCTCAGGGAACGGGCACATTCTGGTCGACGTCGACTCCAACAAGCTGTGGGTGGCGTCCTCCTCACAGCCCGGCTCAGCGCCCGTGCACCAGACCGACTACTCCCCCAGAGTGGGCATCCACCTGGAAGGGAAGCGCGCGGAGGCGCGTGCCAGCATGCTGTGGTTCCGGAAGGGCTCCGTGCTGTCCGTGCGCTGCGCCGCCGCGGAGTCCGCCCGGGACTGCGTCTCCATCCGGGAGGAGTTCGTGGTTCACCGCAGCAGACCCAACGTGTTCCTGCAGCGAGTCCACATCACGAACCCCACGGACGCCGCGGCGGCCTTCGACGTGTCCGCGGCCAGCTCCTCCTTTGGCACCAAGTTCTCTACCAGCGCGGAGAAGCTGGAGGACAGGGAGGTGCTGCTCTCCTCAGGCAGGGTTCCTGTGGAGAACAACCGGATCGTGCTGGTGGTGGTGGTGACCAAAAGGCTGAGCAGCAGGATCCAGGTCTCTGCGAAATCTGAGTACAAAGACAACATCCTGTCAGTGGTGTGGACCTCCGAGCCCATCGAGTCCTCCAAGCTGGAACAGACCTTCAGCGCGCTCAGAGATGGAGCCAAGCAGGAACTGGGGGACCTGCTGAAAGCCTCCACGGAGGACCTGGTCAAGGATCACCAGCAGGCCTGGGCAGACCTCTTTATTTCAGGTAAGCAGGTCAGCGTTGGTGCATGACAGCATTGAGTCCACCAGGACAGCAGCATCCCTTCCTGGGATCTTAGTCTTTAGTAGCGCGTGATCACCACCATGTTGAGTCTGTCTCTGGTTTGCCTCCTCACGCCAACTCTGAAGGTCATGAATTCCACTCAGTTCAGTCACCTTAGCTGTGGATGCTGCGGCCCCGGAAAGGCATCACATTCTGCAGCTGTGAGCTGCACCTCAAGGGCTCTGAACCCACATTGTGCTTGCTTCAGAGTGTGAATGCCTTGCTCAAGGGTCCTATAGCTGAAATGTGTCAAACTTCAGGCCTCAAGGCTCTGCTGCTGATAACCCGGATCTGATGTGTTTAGCCAGTAAGGAACATCAAGAGGAGCCAGTTGAGTTGGCTCGGGCATTTGGTTCGGATGCCCCCTGGACGCCTCCCTAGGGAGGTGTTCCGGGCGTGTCCCACTGGACGGAGGCCCCAGGGAAGACCCAGGACACGCTGGAGAGACCATGTCCCTCGACTGGCCTGGGAACGACTTGGGGTCCCCCCAGAGGAGCTGGAGGATGTGGCCGGAGAGAAGGAAGTCTGGGCATCTTTGCTTAGACTGCTGCCCCACGACCCGGTTCTGGATAAGCAGAAGAAAATGGATGGATGGATGGATGGATGGAACTTAAATGGCAAGTTAGTTGGAAAACATGGAGGAAAGCAGACCTTGAAGCCTGGAGTTTGACTCCCCTGCATGAGAGTTACAACATCATGAAGCCCAGTGACTGTTTTCAGTTTTTGTCTGACAGAGTTTCAGATTTTGGGGAAATTCAAATTCCGTTTTTCAAAATTGTTCCATTCAAAAGTTCTGATATGATCGTTCTGAAAATGCAGTTTTCAACATTTTCTTGTAGCGTTTTTTTCAAAATGAAGGACATATATATATATATATAGAAAAAGAAGATCAAAGTTCAATTTCTGAGTATTTCTTTGTTCAAATCGTTGGATCAGACGTAAAATACAGTTTGAGAAAGATCGTGTTTGTGACGTAGCAAATGCAGTGGGCGGGCAGCAAACTTCCTGCTCCGCTCCATTCGGATGCATCCATTCAATGACAAACAGATCCATGAACGTCTTTGTTTTCCTGGTCTGAGCTGGAATCTGGATCAGAACTGCACGGCTGGAGGCTGCAGGCTGCAGGCACTACGACACATTTTTATTTTGACAAGGAACAGCATAACCACAATTACAGACCACTGGGAACGACTTAAAAACGGATCAAAAGATGATCCAAGTGGGTCTTTAAAAGGTCAGGAGCTTTTATTGCAGTGTGAAGCAGAGTTTAGGGGATTGGGTCGGATCTCTCCTGTCATTGTGCTCATTCCTGCTTAACTGAAAAATGTTTCTGCTTTTGAATCAAAAGGTGAAAATGTCCACTTGAGAAAACAAGTTCTCTGAAGTTTTCCTTGTGTGTCCTTGTTCAGGTGTTGAAATGAGGAAGATCACAGACTCCCACACTCCATCCAGCCACACAGTCAACACCACCCTGTACTACATCCTGTGCTCCTCGTGGGCCCCCCTGCTCGACCGGCGGTTGAGCCAAGAGGAGCGAGCTCGGCTCGAGTCCAGTCTGAACTACGCTGACCACTGCTTCAGCGGCCACGCCACTATGCACGCGGAGAACCTGTGGCCCGCCCGGGTGAGCAGCACCGCTCAGATTCTGCAGCTCGTTACGTTGTGGACCCTGACCCTGCAGAAGAGGGGGTGTAAGGTCCTGGTGGCGGCCGGCGCCCATGGGGCCATGCAGGGGATGGTGCTCAGCTTCGGCGGCCTTCAGTTCACGGAGAACCACCTGCAGTTCCAGGCTGACCCGGACGTGCTGCACAACAGCTACGCTCTGAGAGGAATCCACTACAACCAGGACCTGATCAGCCTGGCGGTGCTGCTGGACGTGGAGGGGAAGCCTTTCCTCCACGTGTCGGTGAAGCAGCAGGAGCAGCCGGTGAAGCTGTACGCCTGTGAGGCCGGTTGCCTCAACGAGCCGGTGGAGCTCACGTCCGAAGTCAAAGGCCACACCTTCCCCGTCATGGTGACCCAGCCCATCACGCCGCTGCTCTACATCTCCACAGACCTGCGGCACCTGCAGGACCTGCGCCACACTCTGCACCTCAAGGCCATCCTGGCCCACGAGGAGCACATGGCCAACAGATACCCGGGCCTGCCCTTCCTCTTCTGGTTCAGCGTGGCCTCCCTGATCACACTCTTCCACCTCTTCCTCTTCAAGCTCATATACAATGAATACTGCGGGCCTGGCGCCAAGCCGCTGTTTAGGAGCAAGGTATAAACGGTGCTGCCGAAGACCGCAGGCTGCCCTACTCCTTCCTCGTTTGCGGTGTCATGGTTTCTTTTTGCGGGTGGGGTTTGACTCTCTGAGTGAACTACTCATTTTCCCTCATGCAGCGCGTTGTTTGGAGCAGGATGGCAGCAGACGTGCACACTCCTGCCTTTTACTTCTGTCAAAAGATGACTCAGCAGTTTTTGGCCTGTGCTGAGTCATTTGATGAATAGTTTGACTGTAGGCAGCACAGAGCAGCAGCCTTCGCTCCCATCAGACACCTTAACGCTACAGTTAGCTGTTGGCACACCTCTGGTCTGATTGCACTTCAAGTCCATCCAGGAATGTAAAGCGCTGTTGATCACAGTGGAAGATAAACAAGCACAAACCTCCTGAGTTGTCCTTTTGGTTCCTTTCATTTCTGATCGTTTTATTTCTGCTGAAAAAGTTGACACCAGCATTCAGAGCCTGATGTCTGCTGCCTGAACTGGGTTCAGGTTTGTCCTCTGAAGCCTCTGCTTGCAGTTCCTCCTGCTCGCAGGGGCATTGCTTTAACATCTGCATCACCTCTCAGTTCACGTGTGTGAAGACCATCAGGTTAGAGGTTCCTGTGCTGCAGTGTGGCCAGCAGGTGGCACTACTGGCCCACTCAGTCAACCCGATATCTACTCAATTCAAAAATACATAAAATTAGCTGTTAAAATAAAAAAAGATGACAGTTTAGTTGAAAATACAACAGCATGTCCTCATATTTGAAACTGAGTATGAAGGATTTAACCACCTGGTGCATTTCAGCAACGACCCATTTATAGAGGAGGCTTTCTGTGAAGCTGCTGGAGGTGCAGCTCCACACCAGACCTTAGCGATGAGGTGAAACGGGAACGCTGGGGTTGGGAATGTGCGCAGGTAATCCATCCTGCCTGTTGGTTGGCCTCTCCGGCGTCTTACCCGCGGTCCTTCTCCTGGTGGAGATGAGTCATAACACAGAAGTGCATCTTTCAGCCTGTTTACAGCAGTTCTAACACAGAGTTGCTCAGAAGCTGCAAGTTCTTCTGTTTCTCAGACCAGCATGGACTGTGCTCTTACTCTGGCGGAGTTTCTTTCTGCTGTTCCTTTTTCTTTCTGCCTTTTGATGATGTTTTATATTGAATCCCTCAATTAAACGACCAAGAAATCAGTGGGTTTGGCTCATTTCTCTGTTTCTGTGTCTGCAGCACGTCGTTCCTCCTCAGCTTGCTTTTCTTTCCTCTTGGGGGGTGGGGGGCACGTTCCCATCAGCCCTTCTAATTTTTCTCTTTGACTTCACCAGGTCTCCAGAAAGCATCAGGACGACAGCTCTGACAGCCTGGATGCTGCATGACAAAAGCTTCAGTCTGTCAGTGGTTCTGCTCTTTCTAACAAAGCTGAGCACACTCGCACACAAACTTACATACACACACACTCACACTATCACATACACCTCAGCGCTCCTCACCTGTTGCATCATTAACCCCTGAATCAGATGAATCTCTTCATGTGGATGAACGCAGCAGACTGACCGCCACACGCCTGCATTAAAGCATGATGGGGGATTGTGTTTGCACGTTCTCCTGTGCAGGCGTCCTCTCCAGCTGCTCCGGCTTCCTCCCACCGTCCAGAAACATCTATTCATGATCAGTAGCCAGCGGCTGATTACCTGCATCAGGTGTGTCCAGGAAGCAGTAGAAGCTTGAGCCCCCCAACAGCTAGAGCAGTACACGGCCCCTCCCTCATGATGGGTCAGAATGACCCAGCTGGGTTAAGGTCTGCTTCATGTTCTGTCACACCTGTGGAAAGGTGGATTTGAAGTAGATCTCAGCCTTCAAAGCGGCGTTCTTGTGGCTGCTGGCGCCTCGAGCCTCCTTGACCACTCTGCTGATTTTCCTACTGACCACAGATCAGAACGTAAACATGGATCTCCTTTGCTGTGAGATAAGGTTCTGAAGGAGATCCAGACTACAGGAAGCTTCTGGGGCGTGAGGTTTCATTGAGCCGACCCGTGGAAACATCTTTGGGCCGTACAGACTGTATCCTGGTGTTTGTTCCTGGATCTGGTCTAAACAGGACAAATTCAGGTTATCTGGATTGTTCACTGCTTTGAAACAAAGAACCGGGCCCGGACACTTGAAGAACTCTACAGATTTTGAATGTGGCTCCTCTGCTGTCAGGTAATGAAGCCCAGTGCTGGGTGATGGATCTTCTAACTACTGAGCCTGCCTTAATGAAGAAGTCATTTATAGCTGGGAGCGTTTGTCCAAATGAAGCAGAGGAAGGGTTTGTCTGTGGGGAAATAAATCACTGAAAAATCAAACCTTTCATGGAGCTTTGACACCCACTGATGAAAATGGTGTTTTTAACATGTTCTGGTTGCATTTTTCTCATGGTGGAAGACGTGCATAAAATAATTTATGATTAAAACGACATTTCTGAGTATTTCTTTATTCAAATCGCTGTAAATCAGGAGCAGACAATAGATGCTGTTTGAAAAAGAACTTATGTATGACAGAAAACACACTGGACGGGTCACAAGTCCCCCTGCTCTGCTCCATTCTGATGACTTACAAACAGATCCATGAACGTCTTTGTTTTCCTGGTCTGAGCTGGAATCTGGATCAGAACTGCACGGATGGAGAGCTCTGATACTGCCCACCGCTTGTGTTTATCAGTAACGTTAGAGGGAGAAGGTGTAAACAGAGAGCTCTCAGGATTTTCTCTTTTTGGGGAGAGCAGGGTTGCTCTGCAAAAACAGTCCCTACTGAAAGGTGACTTTCTGATGAACTCCTGGCGCTCTGCAGAAACTATGTTCTAAAAGCGACAGGTTTTTGATTTTTACTAGAAATGGAATAATCATGATTAAAAAACCACTGGGAACTTTGAAAAAAAGATCAAAAGACGATTGAAGTGGGACTTTAAATCAGACTGCGGCTGTTTTATAGCAGTGTAACAATAAATCTCTATTCCTACAATCCAACCAGATCGATCTGTCTGAGGCAGAATCAAGCCACAGCATTATCCAATCATTTCACAATGAAATCATTTGATTTGAATTGATATTGGAAAACACCATTTGGATTGATCGATGTATTTTACTATAATATAAAAACAACCAAGTACCATCAGTAGAACAACACACATGTGATGCTGTAAAACTGATCAACCATCATTCCAGTCCAATGTGTGGAAACACTTTGAATTTACAAAGTCATGTGACCATACAGTGTTGCTAGAATGTTCTAATAATATTCCTTTGGATTATTCTGATGTGGAAAAACAACAGTGGAATGAACTTTATCAAACTCATATGTGAATGGATTTGACATTCATTCTTGTTTACTTATTTGTTTGTAAACATATTTATTTACACTTGATTATCGTGACGAAACACAAGAATCTGGAAAACTTGACTGTTCAGTAGCAGGAACTTATCTCTGAGTCTCACTGATGAAGTTCTGGATGAAGATGTTCTGATCCATTTTAGATCAGAGAATTGGATCAAATAGGATCCTTCAAAATGAACCAAGATCAATTGTGAATTGGGTCAACATCCACAAATGATAAGAATCAAATAGTTGGTCAAATGAATGGTTACCCCTGTTTTAAGATCCCTAAGATGATGTTGAGCCGCTGAAGGAAGATCTGGCTCACAGCCGAACGAGGGTGCGTCTCCCAAAACCCTGGTTCCCAGAGATGTAAAGTACTTGAGTAAATGGACTTTGTTACTTTACTTCAGTATGTTCTTTTGGCTACTTTGTACTTGTGCTGAGTATCAAAAATATAAGCAAATTTTATTCTCTATTTGGCTACACGTTTTGATTGAATATTTGTGCTCTTTACTCCACTACATTTGAATGGAGACTCGCATTTATTCAAGTAAATGTAACGAGTAAATGTGTCTGTTCAAATGTAGTGGAGTAAAGAAAAAGTCAATTTAATCAAGTACTTTACATCTCTGATTGAACAGAGCATGGATCTAAAGCCAGTAACAGCAGACCAAACTCAACCAGAAAAAATCCACCTCTACCTCGCCCCCTGTGGTCCCTCAGAGGAACGGTTTCAGAAACTCTCGTTCACCAGCAGGTCTTCCAGCCACATGCAGGGTGGTTGCTGTTCAGCTCCAAAGCTTCATCGATTCCTTTCATTCTTGTCTTTTGTGTGGCTGTGTCACAGAGGTGAAGAGGTCGACCTCTGACCAGAGGATTGCAGGTTTGGCTCTCGTGTCAAAATGCCCTTGGGCTAGCCACGGAACCCCACTTTGGACCTTCCAGGAAGGTAGTAAAGCACTATGGAAGTGTACATCATTTGTGTGGGATCAGTAAATAAAGGCTTTTCTTTACAAATACACGTCTTTCTTGCTGCCAAACTGATGAGGCCTTTCTGCAGGACGTGGTATAGTGGTAGCATAGCTGCTTGCCATACGTTCCGCTGGGTTCAATTCCCAGCCAATGCACCCAATGGTCCTGCCCCAACAGGTAAACCCGTACCAAGTCTAGGGGGAAGCACAAAAAGGGGACCATGACATAAAAAACTGGACACCAAGCGTAAGTTTGTTAAATAAAGTCAACTCTGTGTCCTGTAGAGAAAGAAACTGAGTGAGACTTCCTCTGTCTGAAACATCTGGCAGAAGAGCAGAAACTAAGACAGAGCAGCATGAAAACGAGGTGCAGCACAGCAGCAGGACGGGCTGACATGATGGTCCTCTTTCTGTGCTTCACGTTTACCTGCTGTGGCTGTAACATACAGTCAGGACTCTGGCAGAGCGATCATGACAGACGCTGCACCACAGCAGAAACCAGGAAAACGTCAGGCAGGCTGCGGGTGCCCTTTGGACCCCAGGTCTTTCAGGCTGGAGGGGGGCTTTAATATGAGAAGATGTGAGATCGAGTCCAGAAGCACCTGAACATCTCATCCTGAGAGCCACATCTGAGCAGAATGCACCCAACACCCAGTCAACCCAGGAGAACCCAGAATAATCGAAAGGATTTATTTACAGTTTGCATTTTTCAGTGTAAAAAGTAACAAAATACACAGATTTTTGCAGCGAGCATTGACAACAGTCAGGCTGGATGTAACTGTTTTCCAGCTTGGGTCCAGCTGCGGTGTTTTCTCCACACTCCCAGTCCTTTCCTGCGTGCACAGACCTGATCACGGAGAGCAGCGCCGCCCAGCGAGAACCTAACATCAAACAGGTGCTTTCATTTCCCAAGAGACAAAAAAACTAAACTCTAGAATCATCCAACATGAAAAAGAACTGGAGGAAAACCAAAGCTGTGGATTCATTCATCTGTTTCTTCAAATGTAAAGCTGTTCTAATTCCTTGTCTGGTCTGAGAAAAGAAGATGTGGTCCAATACATGAAAAGATGAATCTGATCTGTTTGATCCTGTTTTAACAGCATATTCAGAAAAATGCTGAGCTGTAAAAACCTCAAACTACATCGTTCTGATGTTTACTTTAGCATTTAAGGATTGACCACCAAACCCTTTGATTCTCCAGCCATCACTGTTGCTCCTTTTTGCACAGAAACACCAGAAGACAGCGATGTTTCTGTTTTTACTGATTTGAACCAAAATGAAGTCAACACAAACAAACGCAGGTCCGTTCTCTCACAGCCCTGGTTGTGGCTCTCTCATGGTGTCTCCAGTTCTGGATGTTCTGCGACATGAGGTCGGCTGCGTCCCTTTGAGCTCAGCATATGTGCTTGACCTACATTTGAAAGCCGGCTCTCCTTGAATGTTCAACTGCAGGCCTCAGTAGGATGTGTTAGCCCACGTCCAGGATGACTGATGCAGATGAAGAGGTTTCCGTGGAAGGAGCAAACGGTGAAGAACTCTCAGATGACACTGCAGTCTGAGCTGAACGGCGAGCATCGCGCTCCCGAACCACAGACAGCCACCCAACAACGAGCTTCTATGAAAACTACTCAGCTTCTCAGACTAGCTATGAGCTTTTGCTCCAACATGAAGTCGCGTTTCCTGAAGGTCAGCCAAACATAACACATAAGGAACCGTGGCCTGAACTGAGGTTTGAAGTGTGGGAACCTGAGTGTCCGTTTGTCTGCTAACAGCAGAGCTGCCTTTCAAACACACCTGTGTGCGAGCGTGTGTGTGTGTGTGTGTGCACACAGTGAGGTGAGCTACGAGTCTCTGAGCATGCTAATCTGAGCAAAGATTTTGAGCGCTGGGCCCAGTTTGATGTTCATGGTTCCCATGAGGTGGTCCTCCTTCAGCAGCAGCAGGGCCTGCCCGTCGATCTCCTGCGAGCGGAACTCCTCTGCGCTCTCCAGACAGCCTGCAGCCGCAGAGACAAAGTACTGTCAGCTAAAGTCACGCAAAGCTCCGCCTCCTCCTCTGGCAGCATCAAGACTTCTTTTAGTCCTTCTACAACTGCAGGGATGGAGGTTACTGCTAACTTCTATCTTAAAAATCAATGTCAGCAGTGAAAGAGAGCTCTGATCCACTCATTCACCCTCAGCGACGCTATAGAAACAAACCCAACACTGCTGCTGTAACGAAACACCAAACATTACACTGGGAAACATTCATGAGGCAGAAAACATCTGTTGTGTTTTTAAAAATGTTAACATTTTGAAATGATTTTGTTCTGAATGTGTTGTTAGGACGGATCCATCTGACCGCTGCCGAGTCCTCATCAAGCAGCAGAAACAAACGCCAAACACCAGTCTCTGTCACAAGAAAAGTGTAATACTATGTTCCAGCAGTTTCTTCAGATGATCTAACTCAGAGGTCTGCAACCTGCGGTCCTGGAGCCACATGTGGCGCTTTGACCCTTTGGCTCCTTCTTTGTGACTCTCTGAACAATCATAACATTTTTTTTTTTTAATCAAAAACACGTTTTTCTTTTTTATTAAAAACATGTTTTTTGGACCATACGGCGCATCAAGCGAACCAAAACAGTCAGATAAGAAACTTTATTCAGCTCGTCTACAAACAGTTTAGACTGCGGACTACAGTACCCATAATGCTGCAGCAATCCATCGAGGGATTTGGCTTCATAGTTTACCAAAGCTGAACATTTGGACCACCACAGACTGCTTTCCTAAACTGCTCTGCAAGTTAAGCTGACTGACTTATTATTGAACAAAATTTAAGATATTAAAAAGTATGGTACGGTCAGTTCATTAGCTTTGATTTATTAGGAGTTAGATTTACAGAGTTCTGTCTGAGATGCACTAACAAAGATCCATTATACTAACGACGTCCCACTACCTGCTTTATTTGCTGCTTTGAGATGATCCTCTTTTAACTTGAAAGAAAGTAATGTCAATCTCTGTCAAAAGTTACAATTTTAGATTTTTTTAAAATGTTCTCTTTAGAAATATGTTTTATCTATGTAATAAAATCATAATTGTAGGCAATCTGTGTCTTATTTTTCTAAAGCCAGACTTTGTGGTTCCTACTGGGTTGTGGTTCAGAGACGGAAAGCTTCAGGAAGCTTCTGCCCTTGAAGACTGAAGGATTTGGTCAAACCGAGTCTGTGCAGTTCCACCTCATCGTCTCTACACTGCTTCAGCAGCACACACCTGGCAGGGAGGAGATGAACTCATACACGTCCTCCATGTTCCACTGGCCCGGGTCGCTGGGTAAGAAGGCGTGAGGCAGCTCAGAGCCCAGCACGGCAGGAATCTGCTGGGACGGGGGGGACAGCGGTGACCTGTAGCCAGACAGGTCAGAACACTGACTGGACTCTCCCTGAGCGGGCTGGACTAACGGAGCGGTGGAAGGAGCTGCAGGCTTCTGCACAGGAGGAGCCGTCTGACAGGAAGCAAAGGAGAACACGACTCAGAGGAAGCAGGCCGCTGCTTCACGGTTTCATGACGGTTTGAAGGAATCGTCTACTGTTGAAAGACTGAGAAACCAGGAATGCTTCACAGGTTTACAACAGCTGTTCTGGTTTTATTCCGTTTGTTTCTGATCTGAAGACACAGGTTTAATCCAAAGGGAGTCAAACCTTTGCAAACAGATGAACATTAGAAGCACAGCACACTAATAGATCAGAGAGTATGAAAACATTTGCACTGATTAATCCAAAACCTGTCTGCCTTCTGTCTCACCTTCTTCCTGGGGTCCATTTGGGCGTTTCCATTCAGCACCCGCTGCTGCTTCTTCAGGTTCTCCAGAGTGTACTTGCGGTTTGGAAACAAACCCATTCTCTTTGTGCATCCCACATTGTAGCTACAAAGACATTTTTGGCACGCTGGTTAAACTCAGACACTGAGGGGGGGTAACAGCGGGGCACCTGAGCCTCCTGAACCCCCGGATCAGGACTGCTCACACAGTACCATTGGGTTGTTTTTTTGCTTGACATTTCAGAATGTTTCAAAGGAAAAGCAAATAGTTCGAAGTAACTCCCCTGACGTGTGCTCCTGAACGTGTGATCTTTGTTCATTTACTGAGATAAACGTGTCCGGCTAAAGCCATGGCCTCACTGGGATCTCTTACCGTTTGGCACACAAGGTGGAACAGAACCTCTTGGACCTCTTGAACACGTAGGCAAAGTCCACCCTGCCGCACAGCTCACAGGTCAGCATGGGCTCCTGCTTGGCCTTGATCTCTGATGGACACAGCAAGCACAAATGTCAACAATACTGAAGAAACCTCTCCTCAGGTTTGAGGGACTCTTCTGAAGTCCAGGGGAATGTCATGATCCCTGGCTTTTCCACTCGCCACCATGAGGGGCGCTGCTGTACAAAAACAGCATCTGTGGTTCAGGAAATGCTTCATCTGCAGGGTTTACTGGAACATCTTCCTCCAAACCAGCACAGAAGATCTGAACTAACTGCTGAATTTGGGTTCCAGCAGGAGCCAGAGTCTGCTGAACACAGTGAATCAAACATCTGCATCATAAACGCTGAAGGAGGAAGCTTCACCTTTGGACAGGAGGCCATCTATCTTTGAGTCAGCTGTGCTCCTCCTCATGCTCTCGATCGAGAAAGACGGACGCTCCACCTACAGAGAGGAAGAAGGTAAACAAGCATCAGAATATCAGTAGAACACCATGGAGATCACTCCTCAACTGAATGTCTGAGGATGAGCAACGTTCAAGAGCCTGAAGTTTCATCTGTTTTCCTTCCTGCTGATAAACCGCAGCAGAGAAACATCACGGAGACGCCGTGAACTTCAGGAAACGTCTGTTAGCAAAGGTCTTCAACAATCGAAAGGCTGATCCGACATGCAGCTTCTATCAGGTGAGAAGCTGAAATGGGAGTGAAAAAGCAGCCAGTGCTCAGGACTGACAAGCCTGTCGTTCTAAACCAGGATTCGGTCAGTTCTGGGTTTCCAGTCAGGTCCAACCTTCATCATATTTAATGATAGTTGGGGAAACTTGATGACAAACATTAAAGTTAAGGAGAAACTGCAGACTTTGAAGAAGCTCAGTGGTTTGCCTCCATCATCATTCTCATGCGGTCTTCTTTAGAGAGTTAGAGAGACGGTTGTGACCTTCTCTGACCCCTGCTCTGACCCACGCACTCTGTGTAGATTGATCATTTAGGCTAACATCTAATTGTTGTTCAAGGAGCGAGAATTGGACTGAAAACGAGAGACGGAGACGAAACAACACGGAGAAGAGCATCAGCCGTCCCTGAACGCACCGTCCTGGTCTGCACTGCATCTACTGAGCACAACAGCATTCAACTCTACAGCTCAAAGCAGAGCATGTGCGGTTGACCCGCACTCGTGATGGTCGTACAGAGGAGCAGTTGCATCTTAAGACAGCCCAGATGCTTCTAGCAGGTGGCTTGTGTGACCACCTTAAGGGTCAACATGACGGTCGAATGTACAGTTGTGTGTGTGTGGAAAATGCAACGTGAAGTTTTATAGGAATAACATAAGTTAAACACAGTTATGACGTACGGGTGATGCTGCCGTTAGTGAGGTAAGCGGCCTGTGCACGGAGTGCGCACGTGATGCATCAATGCCCATAAGATGTTCCCAAACCACGCTCCGTTTTCATTTCCTCATTTCTAACAGTCACGCTGCAAGGAGTGAGCACCAACAGGCTCCTTGTACAATCGCAGATTTTGCGCCACGCCTGCGTCTCACCTACTTCACCCTTACGTGTTGCATAAGTGTTCACTACGACCTGTCGTATGCCCTTTTGGAATAATGTGCATGAATCTTTTGTCTCTACAGGCTCATGGAGCGGTCTGGCGCGTGTGTGTGCCACCTGCGTGAACATTTTTCACCCACAGACAAAGGCTTAGGGTTCATGATCATGTGACATAAAAGATCTGGAAACACGATGTGGTTATTTTGGTTTAAAGGAAATAGACAGTCAAAAAATAGGGTAAAAAATAAAAAAAGACACACCACTGTAAAAGACAGATTCATTTGGATTCCATTTAAAAGCTGAAACATGCACATGCAGCAGAACACGAACTGTTCCGTTTCGCTGCAGTACTCACAGGGAAAGGCTCAGCCCCTTCCTGGATCACAAAGCCCTCGATCAGATGAGTGAGGATGTGAGACTTGTCTATGGTCTGGACTGATTTGCTGTCTCCATTGTGATGGTTGCTGTTAGTGTTCCCATTCCCAGAGATCATGACTGGAGCGCCGGCTACACCTCACCTGTAAAACACAGCAGCAGGTAGAATCATGGAGGAGGATCAACGCCAGAGGCTGGGATGATGCTGACGCACAGACACACTTTTGAGTTCAGAGGACACAATCACAGCCCCTTAGTGCGAGCCACAGGCTGAAGCTGCGCCTGCAGGATCAAGCTGCGCCTGCAGGATCAAGCTGCGCCTGCAGGATCAAGCTGCGCCTGCAGGATCAAGCTGCGCCTGCAGGATCAAGCTGCGCGCAAAAGCAGAACCTGCATCATACGGGTTGGAGCTGCACAAAGTAAAGGAACTTTGTGGCCTCGCACATAAAGATGTCACTTTTCGGAGTGAGTCCTTTAAAGCCTGTCGATTCCGTGCCAGAACTCAGCCCGTTCTCTCAACCCCACAAAGCAGCATCCGGGTTGGGCTCGGGCCCCCGGGCACGGCCGCAGTGAAACTCTTTCAGCGGAAAAAAATCCATAGGTCGTAAAGGGGGATTCAAAAACTTTCCTCGGCAGATCTGGCAACATTTCATCAGCGGGTTCCAGCTAGTTAACGGTTAGCTTCTTACTGAGATGATACAACTTTTTTAAACTTTCCTAGTTTTATTCAATTCATGTGTTTTCAGCTGAAATGTTTCTGCTTGGCCTCCTAAAAAGTACATTTAAGTGAACTTTAGACCTTTTATTTCTCGAAGCTTCATTCTGGTCCTAGATTTCTGTGCAGTAGAACTAAATCTTAGCAGAACCACAGAAAATCAAACGTTCTGTTCATTAGTTACATGGATCAATTAGAAATGCATTTGGACTGGAGGAGAACGGTCTCACTGTGATTCGCTTACTTCGAGCGTCCGAACAGCCTCAGTGAGTTTCAGCGCTCCACTCGCTAACAATGAAGAGGGAAGAAAAGCCCTTTGTTCCGCGGCTGCAAACCAAACAACGCCGTCGTTCACGTCCACTCCCTCCGCCGGAACGGCGAGGAGAACGGCCCGCGCGCCACCGAACTATCCGAGGGAGAAGCGGAGCCGCCGTTCCCACTAAACGTCCTCAGCGAGGAACCCAGTCATCGCCGCGCCGTGCTGTGCGGTTCTCTCCTCGTTCTGAGCCTCTGAGGTGATTCCGCTGCGACTCAGGGCTACGTGATCAAGTGCCGCGTCATGATGGAGACTGCATCCGGCTGGACCTTCAAAATAAAAGTTGATGTTGGTGACATCTTCGATGGGTTTGGAACCCTGACCTACAAACGTCTGCAGATTAGTATTCTTAACTATAATATTTACACAAAAACGGAATGATCCAAAAATGTATCGCCTAAGGTCAAGTAAGAAAAATGTGCATGGTCATGACGTAAGTCGGACATTTTCCAAAGTGTCACTAACTGACCATGGAGAGCTTGTTGTATGATGTCATGAACCTTGAAGTGATTTTTTTTTTTATGTCAGGAGAGCAGAAGAGCAACGACTGACAAAGTGTAATTAATCTATGTACACAAACTGATTATAAATCTCAACATAAGTAAACCTGTTGGAACAATAAAGCCATAACCCAGTGTTGGGGTAACAGATTACAAAGTCACAAATTGCTGTAATGTAATTACTTTTGTCAGTAAAGTAATGTCACAAACAGGCAGATAGCTGGTTCCACTTGCAGCAGGTTTGTTGACAGAGACAGGCAGACAGGAGCAAAGCTCAGCTAAAAGTCCAGAAAGCTAAACCAGAGCCAGGATCCAGGGCAGGTGGAAAAAAGGTGGTCAGGTGACAGGATCAGGATCAGGATCAGGATCAGGATCAGGAGAACCGCTCAGTATGCAGGCAGGAAGGCACAAAAAATGCTTCACACTGAGTGTGGCTCAGAGCAGTGCTAACGAGTCCTGTGGCTGATTAGTTGATGAGAGCCAGGTGGTTGAGTGCCTTCAGTACTCTGGAGCAGGAGCTCCTGCCTGTGACCAGCGAGGGGTACAGAACGCTGACCTCTGACACGTAACGAATTACTGTTTAAGTTTCGGTAACTAAGTACAGTTACTGGACAACAGAAACCCTCGTTACTTTGTTACTTAGGTTCTGTAGGCTCTGACATTTTTGGTTAGATGAAACGAAACAGAGATTAATTTAAAAAAGTGGAGTAACTTGCATGGGGACAGGGATCAATCAAAGGACAGACATGCCCTCATTGCTGCAGTCACAATGCTTCCAAACAAGCTCAAAGATGAGACGAAAAGAGATGCTGCAAGGAGTCCTCTCCGGACTCAATTACTTTTTCAAATAGGTAATAAGTAATTTAATTACAAATTTGATCAAGTAACTAAGTAAAGAAATCAATTGCGTTTTATAAGTAATTCAACTTGTATAGCCTACACCCAACCAAAGCCTACCACAACTTCATGAACTAATTTGATTAATTCTTGCTGATAAGGTCTAAATTCAAAATCAAAAATGTACATCATATCATACCATTACAGACGGTGGTACAAGGAAGGAATGCAGTTCCCTCTCACTTGTAGGGGTTATGTCAAGAAGGGCATCTGTTATAATCAGAATAACACATAACCGTCATCTACTTTTGATCTCCACAGTGTTGGTGAAAACTGGAACGTTGTTGGTCAAAGAAGAAAAGAACAGCATGTTCATGAATACAATTTCTGTAATGTTTTAGTAGTGTTGCCCTGGTGTTTGTCATGCTTTGTGTTTTTCTCCAGTTCGATTACAGCTGCTGATCTATGGAGCCCCAAACTCTTCATAATTAAATAAATATGGTCTTGTGCAATCAGACACTCAACCAATAAAGTCCTCATAAATATATGAAAAGATCATTCAATTGTGAAAAACCAGCATATTTATATTAAATTAGCCATAATAATTAAATATATTTAATTCAGCTTTAAAACCAGCTCATTTCAAGACAGCATTTAAAAAAAAACATATTTAATCATGTTGAATAGTACTATATGGCTTTTCAGAGACTCGGATTTCAAAATCAGTATTTTTCGAAGTAGCTTTTTATTAATTTCACATTACTGTTTTTCAGAAGGACTTATTTATTTCATGAAGAGCTTTTTCAGCAGAATGTGTCTGTCTGTCAATTAGTGAAAGTGGGAGGGAATTTAAAAGCTCATTGGCTGATTCTTTGTGATCGACTCATATTTCTAGACACCCGCTCTGCTGTGTCCCAGTTAGAAAGATGACATATTTGTGCAGCATCCATGCAGGTTTGCTGGCAGTAGCTGATCAAATAGGGACAATCTGTCAGCAGAGGCTATTTTGAGTTGTTTGGTTAATATTTCTGAAAGGCTCTGCTTGATAATTACTGCAGAAAATGCAAACATCCACAACTCCATGTGTGAATTTCTTTCAAACTTTACCGAACTGAGCAGTTGAGCACCGGGTTCGTGCGATCTTTTTTCTTTTAAAATGCACTTGTAGGTCCCTGGTATGAAATAATGAGCAGGTTTTAAAGCTGAATGAAATATATTTAACAATATTATGACTAATTAAAATAGAAATGTGCAGGTTTTTCACAATTTAATATTTTTATATATTTATGAGATATTTATTGGTTCACAACTGCTTGCACAAGACCATATTTATTGATTTAATTCTGTACAGTTTGGGGCTCTGTATTAATCATCCACATCTGTCTTCACTGCCTTCAGTGTTTTTAAAAATCTACTCCGATCATCTTTTGTAACAGTGTTCCCAAAGATTTTTTAATTATGCAAATGCATATTTTACACACATTTTAAAAACCTGTGTTGTTTTCTAGAACATAGTTTCTTCAGAGCAGCAGGAGATCATTAGAAATTCACCTCTGAGTTGTGAGCAAGAGCGTTGGAGCAGGGTAAGCCCACTCCCACTTCCCTTCCCCGTTACTGAGAGCTTATCACTCGCCCAACATATTTTCTACATCATAAATAAGTTATTTTTCAAACTACATCTACATCGTCACTCTTGTTGCTCTCTCAGATCACAGTTTTGTCATGTTACAGTTAATTTAATCAATGTTTAAGTTTCTGATACCAATTTCAGTCTTTATTTAGGGTCTTTCATCCACCAGTTCCTGACAGAGGGAGTAAGAGTGTGTCTGAGAGCAGGGGCTTTAAATGTTTGCAGCATCGCAAAAAAGAATTTTCTGACAAAAAGAAAGAAGAAGGAATAAAATGCATCAGCATTTAGAAATAGATTTAAAGCCACATAGACCACTCACTCTGGGCACGTCCAGAGAGAAATGCTTTGATTTTGTGTGAGGAAGTCTGAGGTGACAGAGAAGCATTTTGATTATTCATCATGGAAACACTTCAACTGTGAGAGACAGACTGTATACAAAGATTCCAGGAAATCACCTGGTTTGATGTTCAAATAATCTATTTGTATAACAGAGCAGAAGATAAGAATCTATCGCCTACAAACGAACAAGAATTCTGACCCTCACAGACCTGTCTTCTTTGAGAAGCTCTTTTATCCTCTACTTGTTACCTGTATTTGGTCACCTGTTTGAATTGGTTTTCTGTATAAAAGGCACCTGCCCACAGTCTTCACTATGGCCGTGACCAAAGAGCTGTCAAAGGACACTAGGCACAAGATTATAGACCTGAACTGGAATGAACCATTCTACAATAAGCAGTAGTTTGGAGAGAAGAGATCCACTGTTGGAGCAATGAGTGGAAAATGGAAGAAATCGAAATCAATGACAGTCTCCGGATAAGAACACAATAAATCTTCATGGGTTGAAATCCTGAAGTTCTCCAAATGTCCGTCTATCCATCTATCCATCCATCCATCCATCCATCCATCCATCCATCCATCCATCCATCCATCCATCCATCCATCCATCCATCCATCCATCTTCTTCCTCTCATTCAGAACCGGGTCGCATGGGCAGCAGTCTAAGCAAACATGCCCAGACCTCCCTCTCTCCGGCCACTTCCTCCAGCTCCTCTGGGGGGACCGGGCAAGCCGAGAGGCGTAGTCTCTCCAGTGTGTCCTGGGTCTTGCCCGCGGCCTCTGCCCACTGGGACATGCCCAAAACACCTCCTCAGGGAGGCGTCCAGGAGGCATCAACCCAACGGAGTGGTACACTGACTGTATAACGGTGGACACTGTACCAATCCATCGATCTCGCGCTCCGATCTTCCCTCAGTCATGAACAAAACCCCACGATACTTAAACTCCTCCACTTGGGGCAGGAACACTCCATCCACCTAGAGAGGGCAAACTCAGACTTAGGGGTGCTGACCCTCATCCCAGCCGCTCCAAAGGTCACCCCACTTAAACAAGAACAAGTCCAGGCCCATCTAAAGTTCTCCATCTGAATGATCCAGAAGAGGATTTGGAGGAGGTCAGGAGGTCAGATGAAACAAAAACTGAGATCCTTGGAATAAATGCCATTCGCCATTTTTGGAGGAGGAAGTATGCTGAATTTCATTCCAAGTTCACCATACCTACTGTGGCGCATGGAGGTAGAAACATCATGATTTGAGTCTGCTTTTCTGCAAAGGAGACGGGATGACTGATCTGTATGAAGAAATAGAAGAATTGATTCATGTTTGGTGAGATTTTGAACAAAACCCTACTTCCATCAGTGAGAACACTGTTAAAGTCCCAGCAGTCACACCAGTGAAATGTGTTTGACCCATCCTCTGAGGGAGAAGTGAGCTGCACTCACAGCCGCACTCGGGAACCATTTGGTGGTTTAACCCTTTGTTAGTCTCTGGACCTCAATGCAAAAGAGAATCTGTGGAGTTGCATGTTGACCAGCAATAGACCCCAAACCCCCCCAGTCCTGAAATCTGTTTCTGAGGTGATAGACAGATGAGTTCAGAAAGAAGTCACAGTGGACCACGATGTTTGTAGATTGCTGTGTGATGAAACGTATATATGAATATGAAAGACATTTAAAACAATTAAAATGTGAGTTTTTAATATTGAGAAATTATTTTTTTTATGACCAAAGCATTTGGCCTACTAAGAGAAGGTTACTAAAGAATCCAACCACAGGAATCTAGTTCTTTCCTTTTCATGCAGAAGGTTGTGCCAGAAAGAACATTCAGCATAAAACCAAAGCCAAAGCAACCAAGCAGATCCAGAATAGAAGTTTCCTAAACTGGATCGTTATGGCCCGGGCTCAACAGCTACAGCCAGCAGGGGTGATAACTTACAGGAGGGTGCCGGAGGAAATTGGACTACTATTACAACTACATCTTAAGGCATCAGGGAGGCTGAGAAGACTGCACATGTCATCTGGAATGAGGAAAGCAGATTAAGAGACTTGGTGGAATGAAGAAGTTCAAGAGAGGGAAAAGTTTACCAAAAAGTGGGACGCTGAGAAGACAGGAGTACAGAGAGATGCTGCAGAAAGTCACGGTGAACGTTAAAGTAGAGGTGGTATCCAGACCAAACAAAGGGCGTCTGAGACTCTGATCCAGAGACAGGAGGCAGAGCTGGAGGTGGCAGAGATGAAAATGTTGAAGTTCTTTTTGGGAGTGACCAGGATGGATCAGGAATGAATCCGTCAGAGGAACAGATCCTGGTAGATGTTCTGGAGATACATGCAGGGAAGCAGATGTTTGGACACGTTGAGAGGAGGAACAGTGATGATGCTGGTTAAAGGATGCTGAGGATGGAGATACCAGGAAAGAGGAAGACCGAAGAGGTTCATGGATGCAGAGGAGGAGGACATGAGGGGGGCTGGTCTGAACAAGAAGGATGCAGAAGATTCTCCACAGACCCCGATGGGAGCAGCAGAAAGACAAAGAGGAAGAAGATTGTTCCCTTTAGTTTGGTTTCAGTCTTTTTTGTTTGGTTCCTACCATGTTTTCTGTTCTCCTTGTCTCCTTGTCACAGTCTTTTCTCCACTAGACATTTGGAGTTTTTATCAAGTTTTTAGTCCTTGTCATCGGGAGCACCGCGCTCCTGCCTGTGCGCGTGAATGACCATTTGAACTCATCCAATAAGATGCCGTCTCTGATCGGGATTATTTGTTCAACCATGAATGAACATTTCTGTGTGTGTGTGTGGGGGGGGGGGGGGGGGTCGTGACGTCACGTCTGCTCGCGGGGCGCACATCCCTCTCGCGCTCTGCAGGTGCAGGCAGCATGCGGACTCCAGCTGACCGCCGCGCTGCGCCTCACTGGACCCGATGAAGGCGCAGCGCCTCCCGGCCGGAACCGCACCGCCCGCCTCCCTGAAGAGGAGCCTCCTGAGGAAGAGGAGGAGGAGGAGGAGGGTGGCTCCGTCTCCGCAGGATCCTGATGATGACTGTGAGCTGTGCAGGTAAAGGAGAAAAGCCAAATGTTTGATGCTTTGCTTCTATGTGTAGCGTTTTAGTTTGACCGAGAAGGTCCATTTCTACTCTTTCAGAAATATTTCTATCTCATTTTTACTCAGGATGAGGAGTTTCATACCAACTAAACCCAGCAGAGAAACAGGGTAAAAAGGATGAGGATTTTTGTTGAGTTGATGAAGCTTCAGCATTCCAGGTTGGACATGTCTGCTCCATGAACTTAGACCATTTATGAAGTTAGAAGGTTTGTTGGAGCTTGAAGATGGAGCTCAGATCTCAGAATGAGGGCTCGGATCAAAGGTTATTTTCATGAACTTTATTGACAATCACACAATTACAAATCCCTTCATCAAGAAAGCAACGACCAATGCCACCTTTAGGTAAGGAGAATCATATATTAAAAAAAGTAATGGGGGCATAAATGAACGAAAAAGAACTACTGCAAGTAAAATACATACATAAACACAAGAACAAAATCATTTAGCAAGAGAAGGTGTTACTCAAAAAACCCCACAAATTGTTCAATTATTGTGTTAAATGCCCTGGATGGGTTCATCTTTTAAAAAATATTTGTGAAATCGATTGACCTCTATCATAAATCCAGTAAATTTGGGAGTGTTTTTTTCTCTGCATTACATAAAATTTAGACTGGAGAAGTAACAGATTAATAACAATTCCTGCCTGTTTGTCATCAGAGTTCAAATATGTGAGAATTTGTAGGAATAGAAAATGTATCAGGCAGCATCCACGGCGTTCTTGAATCAAAGTCCAAACTGCTAAATCTGATTGCTGTCTTTACATTTTGAAAGTCAGATATTTTCCCTTTAACTTGCAATAAAAACTCTGTTTCATTCACAGACCTTTTTTGTGGTGCCTGTCATTGATCATCATTCAGACTACAAGCATCAACATTAGACAGTTGTTTTTCTCTTTACTTTGTGTTTCAGTAATCTTCATCAAAGGTCATACGTCCAAATCTTTCTAAGTTTTAAATTTCCACATTTCCTTTGGCTTTTAGCATCAGCAACCCAGTTTCCTTTATTTGAAAGAAGCTTAAATATTTGGTTAATATTCAACTTTAATGGGCCTTAACCCTGCAACAGGTTCTACCATGTCAAGCTTGAAGAAAACTGTGTTCTTAGGTCATTAATGAAGCAAAATTGTGTTTTAGATGTTAATCTCTAATCATCTTGACCACAAACCTTGTACAGTGCTGTCTATGGGAGCGTCCATGAGCTCATTGTGGTGACCGTTTCCTGCGTTTCAGATGTTCCATGTTCTCTCAGTCTGGAAGCAGTCGCACTGTCCAGCGAATCCTGACGGCCTGCCTGCTGTCCTCCCTGGCGTTGCTGGGCTCCGTCTCCACAGACCTCAGCTCCAGCTTCAGTTTGCTGCACAGCACAGAGGCAGCTTATGATGAGCTGACCTCGTGCAGGACAAGAGCACGTCTACATATTGTCACAAGACTTCAAAAGATGAGGCATCTGTTTGCTCAAGGCATGAGCAATGAGACGCTGGGGGAAAGTTTGAAATCCTTTGACCTTCTCTGTGAGGAAATGGCAGCTCAGCGGGATGGCCACGGCCTTGCTTGCAGGCCAGAGTTGACTGGATCCTGCCAGGAAATGAATAGATGGACTGAAGAGTTTCTCATTGATTCCTTTGAAAAACACAGTTCATTTGAAAAGAGAAGCAGTGTCTTCACACTGGCCATAGAGAGACTCCTCAGTGTTTGGGAAACAGTGGAACACTCTGTGGCAAAGGTCAAACAGGACTCTAACTGGAGATATGTTCTGTCTGCAAGGCTTCTGGTGACCTTCACAGAGCTCAATCACCAGTTGATGCTCTCCCACCACACCACAACCAGCGCCAGTCTTCATCGCAGGTGGGCCCACACCCTGAGCTACCTGAGCTTCACCAGAGTCTTGACAGAGCAGCTCAATCACTGCTGGTTGGAACACATTGACTTTAGTAGAAACTCAAGCTTGGATGTGAACAGTTCTTCTGTCTTTGACACCAGTCTGTGGCAGATAACTGGACCAACACCTGATCTTCTGTCTGGGTCTCTCAGAGGAATCCAGGCTCTGAGGAACACCCAGGAGTGTCTGTTTGACCGTGCAGCGTCAGAGCTCAGGTTGACGTCTCGGTCTATCTCTTCAATCCTCAGCATGAGGATATGCCTGCTGGCCATAGCTTGTCTCATTTACCCTGTGGTGATGGTCTCCTTCAAGCAGATGACCGATTGGATACAGAACTACGCACAGACGTTGAAAGAGAAGACCGAGGACTTGAAGCACCAGAGGCAGCTGGCTGAAGACCTTCTGCACCAAATGCTTCCAAAGTCAGTTGCCAAGCAGCTTCGCAGGCATAAACATGTAGAAGCAGAGAGCTATGAACGGGTAGGTGCAAAGACGAACCAAGCTGCTTTCAGGGAACTTTTTTAAACTTAAGCTTATTTTCTACCTGCTGTTCACGAATTCATATTTGATAGATTTTATTTTATTTTCAAACACAAAGTAAAATAGATAAACATGATCAACAAAACTGATAAAGTGAAGGAAAAAGGAGTGGGAAGAAGAACAACTGTTTTAATTAGAACAACTGTTTTAATTAGAACAACTGTATTTGTTAGAACAACTGTATTCATTAGAACAACTGTATTAATTTTCATCCCCAAGTTTACTAAAGTTAATGCATACATACTTACACAGAAACATATAATAATTATTCACATAAACACAAAAGAATTAAAGAAAAAAAATAGCATCAAGGCATCAAAAAATCTCATTTTCTAATTTATTTACAACTTTGAAGTTCGTTAAGATTATTTAAGGGAAGAAGTTCAGGCAAACCTCAGAAAGCCCACTGGTCCCGATTGATCATGGATTTCTGATAGAAATGTGCTGCACATGCTGATGAGATAAAGTCATGATCTAACATAAATTACAACCCTAAAAAAATGATGAGATGTTTTAGGAGGCTGCCATCTGCTGAAAGGTTCTCTCTCAGTACAGAGCTGTGCTCTTACATTTACCCTCATTCTGTTTTAACAGAAACCAAACAAATCTGGATCATATGATGCTGCTGGGGTTTTTGCTACGAGGACCTTACGTCTATAAGATCTGCAAATGCACCCACTGCACATGTGTGCTTGCTGCCTTTGTTGCTATTGTTAGCGTAATTACAGATAATTGTCCTGTTCCATATTCATCAGAGATAAAACAAGTTGTTTGTGGTAAAATTGCATCTGGATCATTGAAGAGGTTTGAAGCAGCTGTAAAAGCTCCCTGGTGTGGGGAGGGGGCGTGAGCTGCTTTAAAATGGGTGGAGATTTGGAGAAGTCTAGAAAGAAAAGACAACGTTTTTATGTGCGACAGCCAAGTGAGGTGAAACAAGTCCTCATGAACAAGAGCTGCCTGAATTTACAGCAGAAATCTAGAACCTGTTTCCATACATGGAGCAGTAAAACAGGCTCACAGTGGAAGAAGGTCTATAGAGAACGTGTGCTGGACGTGATCTGATGGGATAGGCTCCAGCATCACTTTATGTTTCCAACACAAAAAAGTGGATTCAGTGCAGCTGCTCTCTGATGGATGCGTCAACAGATTGGAAGGACTGGTCAGTGTTAGTCAAACGTTCGCCGTGCTTTTTTCTGTTCTGGTCAGAGCTCTGCCTTTGAACGAGCAGTAATGTGATTTCTGAGGCGGTTCGGTCTATTACATTCTTTGATTCCCTCTGATTGACTGTATATTCACTCTGACCATATGCGTTAATGATAACATAGACGCGGGTGATAGCAAACTAAAGCAAACGAGGGGGAGAGGGGACGGGTTTTTTTCACAGTGTGAAAGCAACCTAACAAAACAGGTTTCCAAAGGAAAGATGACCAGCTCAATCTTTAAATCAATCTTTACTCATATAGCACTTTTCATGTGAAACATAGCAAAAGAGCTTTATAACAAATCAAATAATAAAAAACAAGCAAGAAAAAAGAAAAATAAAGACCTCCCCAGACCGACACACAACCCCCAACACCTTTCACACTGCCACCCCTTAACGGATGGAGATAAACGTTGGGAAACAGGCTGAGCACAGAATATGTTGGTTGGTGGAAACGCTAATAGTTGGTACCTCTTCCTCTAGGCATAGCTGCAAAGCCACCCAAGTTCAAAATGTGGCATACTATCATTGACTGTATAATAGAACTGGACTGATCAAGTATGACGTCATTTATAGAAATTGCCTTAAATCCAGCTCCAGCGAAATTAAGCCAAATCAGTCGCCATTTTTGTAAGATATGGACATCGCCATTTGAAGCCAGTCAACAGTGATTGGTCCAAGTTGGTCTGAGTTAACACTTATGCAACTACTGTCATCAGTCAGGAGTGAAGTTGTGGGAAGTTCACACCCCTTCCATGAAAAGCAGCTCAGGAGAATCTGTCAATCAAACCTTTGAGGTGGGCGCCAGCGAGCACCACATGCTTTTACTGAGACATCTGATTGGTCAGTTTATAACTTGAATAACTTTTAATAAAGAAAAAATATCCTGAAAGCTAAATGAGGATTCTCAAGAACACATTAAAAAATGTATCAGAGCAAGAATAGAGTGACTGAGTAACAGCTGTTTGATTCTCTATAGGAGTCTATGGGACTTTGGTTTAGACCCCATCTAGAGCCGCCACAGCAGCTAAACAGCAGCTGACCCAGAGGGAGAGGACCCAACTGAGGATGCACTGGACATAAAACTGAAAAAAGTTAACATATTGACAAAAGCAATAAATAGTTAAACAATAAAACAGAAAAATAAGGAATATTAAAAAGAATGATCAATAATCCAGTGTAAAATCCATGCTCTCAGAACCTCCTGCAGATTGTTCCATAAATGAGAGCCATTATGCTGAAAAGATGCCTCTCTGTAGGTTTTGGTTTTCACAGCTGGAATGGTTAGCAGACCAGTGCCATAGGACGTCAGGGTCCACGAGAGTTCATGTTTTACTAAAAGATCTGACAAATATGAAGGCACAAGATCATGAGAACATTCAAAGACAGTTTTGAGCTGTAGAGAAGTCTGTTCACGTGCACAACAGTTATGGTTTCTGCATTTCACTCACCTCACACATCAATAAATTCTACTTTCATCCGCCTGCTTTTCTCTCTTAAAAGTTGAGTGTTCTAATTGTTTATGCAAAAATTCTCTTGTAAAAAAGAGTTTCCTTGGAAAAATCAACAACAGGAAAACCAAGTTTCTCCATCCTCCAGGCTAGACAGTAGGTTTCTGATTTACACCATGTTTAAGAGATTAGGTGACTTAGATAGAAATATTTTCATCATCTTACTTAAGTGCTGTCAAATGCAGAAACTCAGAAAAGTGTTCCCAGATACCTCAGAAATCTGTGACAAAACAATGTAAAATCTTTGTTCATGCTGTGTTCTTCAAAGTGGAAGCAGATCTAAGAAGAACAGAGTCACTCATAGAGTCATGTACTTTGTTCCAGGTGACCATATTCTTCTCAGACATTGTAGGTTTCACATCTATCTCTGCTTCCTGTACTCCTTTGCAAGTGGTGGAGATGCTCAACAACCTGTACATGTGTTTTGACACCCGCATCGAGTCGTATGATGTATACAAGGTGAGTGAAAACATTCAAAGAATGTCCTCATGCTTTTACTGTTTCAGCTGGCTCCCCCTCAAAGGTATGATTGACAGATTCTCCCAAGCCGCTTTCAGTGGAAGGAGTGTGGACTTCCAACAAGCTCACTCCTAAGTGGCGACTTGTTGCCATAAAAACATTGACTCAGACCGACTCGGACCAATCACAGTCGACTGGCTTCAACATGGTGACATCATGGTAACGTCCAGACTAGGCTGGTCAAGATGGAAAGTTTCTATCTAGCAAATGATGTTCAGGAATCTACTGGTGATCTGCAGGACCACAACTCTCCCAGTCCACTAAATACTGGACACCACATCTGACTGCTCAGGAGTCGAGGACTTTATGAACAATGGAAGCTGGACAGTTATTCATAAAACAATGGTGACTACAGATACAAGCAGCTGCAAAGATGAGCAAACGCAAGGATGTGTGGGAGCTCTTTAAGTCCAGTAGACAAGCGCTTCTCCACTGCTTCCACTTCCTTTGTACTGTCCATCTGAACGGACCAAGGAGAAGCCCCCTGACCAAAGGAAGTCAGCTTGTGTTGTGTGGAATTCCCATTTCTCAGCTTTACAAAAAACGTATTTTTAAGGGAGGCGCTATGGGACAAGTTGGACGTGATGCGTGTGGATTTGACTTCCTGGAGTTTCTCAATGATTCCTTTGAAAGACCGTTCATTTGAACAGAGGAGCACTGCCTTCAGGAATGTAATCAGAAAACACATGATAATCACGTCCTTGAACACGTCAAAAAGAAGCACTGAAATCTGCTGGCGTTAGTGAGTCCTGAAAGTACGGTCAGATCCCTCTCCTGTTTACGCATCAAATGAAATGAAGGTCCAACCTTGAAGATCTGGGCCCCCGTCACACGATCAAAAGCAGTCTGTAACTTCCCGTCTGCTCACTTTTTCATAATGTGTTCATTCAGATGCTCCTGGACCCCCCCAAAGAGACAGAAAAATGACTCTGCATCCTTATTTCACTACTTCAATGTCACGCTTTTTTACTTTAGATTTGTTTTTAATAATAATATTCTGTTAGTACCTGTAGTGTGACCTCACATGGAGAACATCCTGAACCCAGACAGGTGGTGGAGCACTGTGTGACATGCTGGACAAACAACCCCTTCAAACTGACTGTGAACCAGAATAAAAAGATGGCTGCAGTTTTCAGGAGATGCAGCAACTTATCAAACCCATTTTTACTAGTGAAAAAAAATTGGCGTTGTGGGAATCGTACGAACACCCCAGTGCACTGCCAAAACTGGGGTGTTTTCCTCCAACATTCTTTCAGATTTTTTTTAAATAAGAAAAAATCTGCCAATGGGGTAAAAAGAAAAAGGTCTTACCACTCATTCTTGTTTTAAGAAAGCATTATTCACTGTGCATGCATGACTGTGTGGTCCTGCGACAGACTGGCGACCTGTCTGGGGCGTACCTCGCCTACACCAACAGTAGCTGGGACAGGCTCCAGCAACCCCATGAGCCCGAAACAGATATAACAGGAAAACAAATGAATGAATGAGTTCTAGTCAGTAAGAGACATGTTCAAACTAATATTATTTTGTTATTGAAAATATTGATAAGATTATTTTGCTGCAAGACAGAGAAGAATTCAACTTTTTGTTTACTCTGTCTGTTTAGTATTTTTAAGATTCCATTTTTTTGGTGTGTTAACTTGGAGAACAGTCTGGATTGGAGTCACAACACTGATACAGTTATCAAATGAAAACTGGCACAGACTTCTGGTTTGGAGTCCCTTCAGCAGCTGCTGCCGTCCACTTTCAGAACAGACTGTTCTGTTTGCTCCACATGTCAGTTTGACTTTAAACAAACCTTCAAACCAGGTGGAGACGATCGGGGATGCTTACATGGTGGTGAGCGGCCTACCTGAGAGAAACGGAGACAAACACGCAGATGAGGTTGCCAAGATGGCGCTGGACCTTGTGGCTGCAGTGAGACAGGTCCCCATCCCGCACATGCCCAAGGAGAGGCTGCAGCTCCGAGCTGGCATTCACACAGGTGAGAGGAACGAGCCGTCTTCAGTGAAAGTGCTGCAGACCTGAACTCAGCTGGTCAGAGGATGCAGATAACTCTTGGTTTAAGTCCGCTTTACGTTTCAAAGTCAAATAAAAGTAAAAATGAAGATTTTTGTACATTGTTTTACTCTGAAGGAGTTTGTTTCCTGCTTACAAAGTGAACTCAGAACTTCTCATTTGAGCTGATGGTGAAGCTGCTTTTTGGAAAACAACATTTTACTGTCACTCACTGTTAGGAAGCAGAAGGTTCAAAATGAGTATTACCTTTAGACAACTGACTGTTAATTTGACTGTTAAGTGGCTGATTGCTTACTTTTAACTGACTGTTAAATTGATTGTTAACTGAGTGATTGCTGACAGATTGTTGAATTTTACAGGTTGATTGCTGTCATTTAGTTTGACTGTTATCTGAGTGATTGCTGACCTTTAGTTTGAATGTTCTCTGAGTGATTTCTGACTTTTAGTTTGAATGTTCTCTGAGTGATTTCTGACTTTTAGTTTGACTGTTCTCTGAGTGATTGCTGACTTTTAGTTTGACTGTTATCTGAGTGATTGCTGACTTTTAGTTTGACTGTTATCTGAGTGATTGCTGACTTTTAGTTTGACTGTTCTCTGAGTGATTGCTGACTTTTAGTTTGACTGTTATCTGAGTGATTGCTGACTTTTAGTTTGAATGTTCTCTGAGTGATTTCTGACTTTTAGTTTGACTGTTCTCTGAGTGATTGCTGACTTTTAGTTTGACTGTTATCTGAGTGATTGCTGACTTTTAGTTTGACTGTTATCTGAGTGATTGCTGACTTTTAGTTTGACTGTTATCTGAGTGATTGCTGACTTTTAGTTTGACTGTTCTCTGAGTGATTGCTGACTTTTCCCAGACGGTTTGCTGGCTGTTCATTTTACATTTAACTGGCTGATTGCTGACTGTTTGCTAAGTTAATTTTTATGCTGACTGTTTATTGACAGTTTACTGACAGTTTTGGGCTCTCCCTCTCAGGGCCTTGTGTGGCAGGAATAGTGGGTTACAAGATGCCAAGATACTGTCTGTTTGGAGACACAGTTAACACGGCCTCTAGGATGGAGTCCACCAGCCTGCGTACGAGTACAACACACAAACACACACACACAAACAAGCCTGTGCAGCTACTCACATTGAAACCTTGTGTTGACCTTTATTAATTTTGTACACCTGGACTCTGTAGAGCCCCTCAAGTGCTACAACAAATGACCTAATAGATTAAATGGTTAAAATGGAGCTAAACCTTTAGCTTTTATAACATAAAAGTCATGTGATCAAAAACGACTGAATATTTGGTTTCTTGGACGAAGGTGTCAGTTTTTATATGTTTGCCACACAGAGGAAACCTTGGTGCAGTGTCCAGTAAGCCACAAAGCAGCACTCCTCAAGTCCTTACATTATTGGGGAAAAAAGTGATCTTGAGTTTTTGTAATAAAATGGTAAATCCTGAAAAGGTAACGGAAGTAAGAGAATACTGAAATATTGGAACACTTGGTAGATTTAGGGAGAGAGGAAGTTGTTTACGAAGTCCATGATGTTCAGAGATTTCATAGCAGTTTTGATGTCATTTTTTCCACAAAGAGGTTGACTGACATGCAAATTGAAGGGGGGTCGAAAGGTCAACATAGAAACCAGGATTTCTTGATGTTTATGTTATTATTTGAAATGATATGCCTTCACTTTCAAAAGAGTTGAGCTTCAGGGAGAAGCATTCAGCTGACTTTTATAGAAACAGTATCAGAAGCAGAGGAATGGGGGACACCAGTGATTTGTCTGAAGCTAATCTTTTCAGTGGACGGCACTGACAGGGTTTAATTTTTTATCCCAGCTCAGAAAATCCACACCAGCTCAGAGACGTACTTGGCTCTGATCAAAGACAACGCCTACGAACTGCAGCTGCGTGGAGAGATTGAGGTTAAGGTAAAGGTTCTGTACAATCCTATCAGAACTTTGTTTCTGATTTCACACTCACTTTCAAGTAACACTTTCAAGTAAGTAATAATTACGAGAAAACCTTCAGAACAAAAGTCTTTCTGAGTTCATTTGGAAGCCTAAAGTGTTTGTGTGGCGCCGTGTTGAGTCACTGTTGTGCCGCTGCTTTCAGGTTCTCTGCAGACCCATCTCTGTTCCATTTTCAGCGACTTCGTTCTTCAGTGCACGCTGCTCCACTCACTGTCTCTGAATTATGGATTACATTTTGTTTCAGAACGTGATCTTCTTGTTCTGAGGACCTGATAAGGAGCAGAGAACTCTACATCTTAGACTAGCCCCCTCTTTGCATTCCGGGTCTCACGCAACCAGTTCCTGACACACACAGCTGTTGTACTATCTTAGGTGTTTTGTATACTATATACAGAACAGAACAGTCATTCAAATGTTTCTGGCAGAAAGACTGGCTGTGTCTTTGTTCAGACTGACATACTCCACCTTCCTGCCAGGGTAAAGGCAAAATGAACACCTATTGGCTGGTGGGCCATAAGAACTACAGCGTCCAGAACGACAGCCTGGTGTGTCACTGGAATCCCAACATGGCCAGAAAGAAGAAGCCGGCGGCTGGCAGCCTGGTCTCTGTGGGCAATGTGAGAAGAAGTTTTTGTATTTGGTCTTCTGCAAGTGCTGAGCATTTTTAAAACGTGCATTTGATTGTTTCAAGTCCAATGTAATGTTAACTTATTCCTTCACATTTTAAATGTAAGAAAAAAGTATGTTTTTTTTCTTGTACAGGAACCAGAAAGAATAAGACACTTTAAAACCTATTGAAATCTGACAAACGGGACTGTTGTAAAAAAGAAAGCAAATATATGGAATGAAAGGAGTTTATCCTGCTTCTTGAGCGAAATTACCTTGTAATTTCTCAATTATGGCCAGAGGTCCATTGCACTTAAAGTCCCACTCCAATCCTCTTTTGAGTTTCCAGAGGTCTTTTCATTGTGATTATGATGTTTTTAGCCACAATCTAAAAACCTGTGTTGTTTTCTAAGACATAGTTTCTGCAGAGCAGCAGAATTTTTTTAGAAATTCCCCTCTAAGTTGTGGATGGCACCCTTGATAACCCCACCCCCACTTCCCGTCACTTTTCTGCTAGGGTACAGCCCCTCACACCCCAACCTAACATTAGCAATGCAAAAAAATGGTGAGCAGTGTCGGAGCTGTCCAGTCGTACAGTTTGGATCCAGATTCCAGCTCAAATGAGGAAAACAAAGTTATTCAGGGATCTATTTGTCCACAAGTGGATACATCAGAATGGAGCAGAGCAGGAAGCTTGAGGCCTACTCTGCATATGTTTTACATCATAGATACAATATTTTTCCACCTGCGTTTTTTTTAATCTGTTCCTCATTCACAGCTGGAATAAAGAAATATTCAGAAATGCAATTTTGATCACAATGTTCTTTATATATGTTCTCTATCGTCATAAAATGCCACAAGTACATGTTAAAAACACCAAGAACAGACTTTTTCATTGGAGACGGACTTTAAAAACACATCTGAACATGGATTCATGGATATCATTCATCCTCAACAGGGATGGGCAACTCCAGGCCTCGAGGGCCACATTCCTGCATGTTTTTCAACACACCATGCTCTGGCATGTTTTGATTGGCTTAACACACCTCAACCAGGTAATCAGTCATGAGTTGGGCTTGGATATCTGGAATCATGCAGACACTGCAGCCCTCGAGGCCTGGAGTTGCCTATCTCTGATCTAAAGTAAAACAAGACCTGATGTGGTTTCTTTTCTTAAAAACAAAATCCTATTTCAAAACTGTGGCACTCACATTCTGCTGTTATTGAGCTGATCAAGTTTCAGCAGAAGCTTCAAATATAAACTTGCAGTGAATCTTTGTTCATTTTGACATGGATTGAAACTGCAGCTCAATGCATTTGTTGGTATGTCATTTTACCAGAATGTTTGTCACCAGCCTGCTTCCCTTCTGTAGTCCCAGTCTTCTGTGACAGTGCAGAGCCTTGGTGACAACAGCGCCACCCCACTCTCCCTTTCCTCCTCTGCACTGACTCAGACGCCGCGGATGGACAGGCCAGGTCTCAGCGTTGCAGCTCAGATGGAGACGTATGGCGGCAGCTATGGCACACTGGGCTCCATGACCGGAGGGCTGCAGGGTGGAGATGAAAGCCCTCTTCCGGGCCAGCGTGGAGGCGGACTTAAACCTGACCTCCTACGTGGTTCCAACCAGCTCATGTGAGCAGCAGGAGACTGTGGAGGTCAGCTGAGGAGAGGATCTCAAATTCCTCTGCTGTAGATCGGACTTGTACTTTATTCCTTACTAAAACTCTTTCTATTAAGTTGTACTTACATAGCCTTAGTTTGATGTTTTGCTGTTGTAAGTGAATGAACAGAAGAAAACTCAGAGTAATTTACTGGTCACTACCAAGAGAAGAATGACGCAGTATGAAGACATCAGGGAGCTCTGTGGATAACTTGGAGGTCCAGAACCAGTCATCCAGGTCTGAAGTTGTGAAAGGGTTTTATCCCACAGATAAAACATCATGACCAGTGAAAGGAGACATCATCTAGATCTCCCAGCAAAGAGACGGGTGTTTACATGAAAAAACAGAAGTTCTGAAGCAGCCAGCATCCACAGCAGATCTGAGACGAGGTTATTTAAGATCTTTGGAGCAACTAATTAAAGCTAATTAAAGCTAAAAAGTCATTAGTAGAGTTACAGTATCTAGGGTTAACAGTCCAGACCAACAGACAGCGTAAAAGGTAAAAAGGCATCTGATCAGATTGGAACGGGGGGAGGAGGGTTCCATGTGTGATGTGTGACTAAAAAATGTCATCAAGAAGTAAATGAAAGGTGATCATTTATTGTGGCGACCACTTAAAGAATCAGCTGAAAGACAAAAATTAGTGGCTGACGTCACATTTACCTGCTCCAGCAAATGGTCACACCCTAATGTCTTCTGTCTCCTGCATTTGGGAACACCAACAACCACATTTCACCAAGCTTTAGACAGTGGGGGTCTGTTCTTAGTGACTCTGTATGTCATCTCGCAGGTTTGAGCATAGACTACATATTATCTCACAGCAGAAGGGTCAGTGGAACACTCCTGAGCCTTGTAAAGCACTTTGTAACATTGATGTTAAAAGTACAACATCAAATTGACTGAACACACCAATCAAGCAGCAAACCAGTGAAAAGCATGCAATTTATAAAATAAAGTACAACATCAACAGCTTTCAACCACAGCAATACGTCCTGCAATGATTCTTCTTTTGGGGTTATGAAAAAGATGGATAGATATGTAGAGATTGGCGATGGATGGTTCAAATCCCAGCTGGGTCCTTTCTGTGTGGAGTTGCATGTTCTCTTCTGCATGTGTGGGTTTTCTCTTGTATCCCCCCACGGTCCAAAAACATGCTGCATAGGCTCACTGGTGTTTCTAAATGATCCCTTAGGTGTGAATGTGAGTGTGTGTGTGGTTGTCGGTCTCTGTTTTTTCCTGCAATGGACTGATGAATTTTTCAACATTTTCCTGGCCGGTTGGACTTTGCCCCTCCTCTGTGATGGAGCAGGCTTGCAGTGTGGACACAGATGATGGGAAGGACAGCCTTTGTTAACGCTGCTTCTTAAATCCACTGACACAGAGCATAATATATACAATATGTATATATAAAATATACTTGATAAAATACGGTCTACGCTTAAACCTGTGATTTTGTTGGCACTGTCGATTCTGGAATGCTGTGTTTTGTGTTGAACTCTGAGTCCCGCTCTGATCGTCACTGCTACAAGCCTTTTTTTGACTGCTCCTGATTCACAGTGATCTGAATTCAGAAATTCTATTTTTACCATAATTTTCTTGGTATATGTCCTCCATCATTAGAAAATGCCACAAAAAACAGAACTTTCATCTGAGTGGGTCTTTAAAAGTCCTGACAGTTCTCAGAAGATCAAGTCTGTGTTCTGCAGTCTTCTTCAGGCACAGTGATACTGACATAACGGCAGACTTCTCTGTTCACTGTGACACAGTCAGCCAGATGCAGTGAGGTTGGTGCAGAGATGAGAGAGCTTCCCTGCCTCCGGGACCACAGAAGAAGAATCTTTGATTATGTTGGGTTCAGTTCTAGATTGTGGTTCTGGAGTTTTCCCCATGTCTTTTACCGTTTTCATTAAAGAGTAGAATTTTGTCTTGTCTGCATGTTTAACAAGTACTATTACTGTACTGTGGGAACTGTTTGCGCATGGTGACGGTGGGTGGGGAATCCAGTGCTGAAATCCTACAGAAATGTAATGTCAGCGTTGTCAAAAGCCAAATAAAAAGTCCATTATAAAAAATTGTGTAGTATCCAAATGTTTGCTGAGTTGTAGAGAAGTCAGACTTGCACCCTTGACCCCCCTCTTTAGCCATGTGAGGAAACGGAAAGGATTCCAGTTCGTCTGATATCAGCTTGTCTGCTGAATTCCCACCACTCGTCCCAGACACATATGCAGATCTCAGAGCTTCACCGTACCTTCATTCACCGCTTCAGAGCTCACCTTGTGTTCCAGAGGAGCTGAAACAACCTGTTAAACCCCAAGTTAGAACTTTTTAAGTCCTTCTACCTACTCAATCATTTATTTTTACCTTCAAACCTTGTAGTCCTTAAAGAATATTTTAACAGGACATAGGCAGACAGTAATCTGGTTTCTTTCTGCACTTCCTTTGTTAAGGTCAGAGCATGAGTGAAAATGTAAGACTGAGTGCAGATTCCTGCTGAATGAAAGCCTCCATGAAGCACACAGAGGAAATCAGAAACATGAAGCCACCCTAATGTACTCTGTATGACACCTCGGACACATTTCAACAAGATGAGACCAGACGAGCACAAGCACAGGAACGCTCTGGTAATGGACTGAAACCTGTTCGACAGTTTTATTGATGATCAGATTTGAAACACTTTGGTCTCCTATCAGTTAGCTGTAAAACAGAATTTGTTTATGCAAATCGGGGGATTAAAGGAGTAAGATGGATTGTAGATGTAGGCAGAACCAGAACCCTGAATGTTCTCTATGGGTCAGATCAAAGTGATTGGACATCTGTCCAATGGTACAGAAGTGAGCTGCAGGATGAAAAAGTTTGTTCTTAAGGAAAGATCTGGTTTGTTGTGTTGAGGTTGTGAGGATGAGGCTGCAGATGACCCGATGGAGTTCACTTTCATGGGGGTTCTTTTATAGGCGTTTAGAATGAACAGAAATGTGATTTTTTAATAAACAATGTTATTCACGTTTTGAGCATGTGACCTCTGTGTTGAAGAAGAAAAGTTGTACAAAAGACACGGTCCTGTTTGTCTGAGTCTGCAGGGGAAATGCGGTTGTGTCTAGGTCTAATAAAGTGTCGCGAAGCTGAATACAAATGGAACTGCTAAACCTCAACTTTAGGTAAATCCTGAGAGGCGCCAACCCACTTCAAGCGGATGCAAAGGAATAGAGTTTTGTGAATGTTGTGGACTGTGAATGGAAGCAGAGTGAAGGAATCAGGCCTCAAGTCTGACAGAGAGAAGCGCAAAGGTTGGAGAAGCGCTCGCATTTCTGTGAGTTCTGGTCACTTTTCAGACTTCTGGATCCCTTAAACTTTCTTCAGAGTTACGGGGGAACTTCCCAGAGGCCAGTCTGGAGTCGGGTTCCAGCGCCCGGGTTTGTTTTCTGTGCGCAGACGTGCGCGTCCAGCTGCGTGCGGAGTTTCCTGTATGAATTGTGAACGCAAACCACGTGGTGTGAAGGCAGACTGCAGCTTCTTTTGTTCAAATCAATCAAACGGGAGACGGACAGAGAGCTGCCGAATCAGGAAATCACCGCTATATGATTTATTTTAGGTGGAAACTAAAACCAAGGTCAGTCTGAGAAAAGCCCGCAGATAACCTTCCGAGCGCCTGAAATCGGGCGCATTCTGCGGGGGTTTGGAAAAGTTGTCGCCGCAGCATCGCTTTCGGTAACGTCTTTATTTAGAGTTAGCATACAGTAGCGCGCGCGGTAACGTTAGCTTCTTAATGAGCGCCGCCGCGCGCCCGTTTTTTACATTTCCGTCTCTCCGTCCATCTTTAGATGTTTTTCCGTTTGTAAACAGCATCTAAAGTTTTCCGGCACGTTTATCTCACGGCTAACACGCCGAGTCTCCGCGCAGGACGGTGTTTTTCACGGCGGCTAGCTTACCGCCCGACCAGCACCGAACAAAGAGCGCGAGCTTAGCCTCAGGAAGCTAACAGCTGCCGCACACGGACGCCGGCGGAAGGCTCCCGGACTCCGAAGCCTCCCTCCTCCCGGGCTCCGAAGCAGCCCCTCTCCCGGGACCGACCGAGAGACGACAGGAAACGGTGTTCCGTTAGCGGAGGCGCCGTTAAACGGAGCTTTTTCAAATGTCTGTCAAACTTTTGTTCATTCAAACACATCCCAGTCCAGTTAGCCTCCACAGCTTCACAGCGGCTCAGAAACAAGCGTGACCGCAGTGGGTTCGGGTCTGCTCAAGTTCGTAGTACTTTGTCGAACTGACCCAGAGGCGAACTTTCACACATCTGTGGACCGCATCGATAAAAAAAAGTTCTGATCAACTTTTAAAGTTTGTGCTTGGACTCAAAATATCGATTGCTTGGCCGGTTTCCTCTCCCTGACAGCAGAGGAGGTTCTGGTGAACATCTGAATGTTGAACATTCAGGAAGAAGTCACCTCTGTTTTCTGAGTCCGTCCTTTAAACTGCTGGTTCTGTGGACTTCCCAATGAGTGCTGTATCTTTTCTGTGACTCCTCTGTGTTTACATGTCCAGCACCTTAGTTCTGGTCCAGTATACACACAGCAGTTGATGTGAAACTGGTCCAGAAAGCCACAAAAAGCAGGGGAAAAGTTGTCATTTTGAGAAGTTAACTACAAACTCAGGGTGCTTAGTCCTGACGGTGTCTGAATGACCCCTTCCTGCATAACCGGCTCTGTTTCTTTTTCAGCTTTGGAGTGAAAAATGCCGCCGAAGAAGGCCGAGGTCTCAGGGAACGGTGGCATGAAAAGGAAGAGGGCCAGTGGCAAAAGGAAAGACCGGGACTTCAGCAGCGACGATGACTTCGACTTTGAGCAGGAGAACAACAAGAAGAGCGGGAAGCTCGCCGCCAAGTCTGGCCTCCAGCCGGTCACCGTTGCTGACGACGTCAAAGAGAAAATCGTGGGTTTGCTCAGAAAACAACTCGGGGGAGAAAAAATGTTTTTAGTTCTATCTCACTGTTTTGTCTTGGTTCTGGTCGTGTTAATGCAATTATTGAAGAACGACCTGAGCTTGTGTTTTGACTCACACGTGACAGGTCTTAAACCAGGCTGTGGATCATTACAGCAGCTGGTTGAGTTGTTCCTGTAAACAGTTGTCTGCCCCGTGCTGCACAGTGTGACCCTGACATGGACTAAAGCTGCTTCTTTATCTGTCTATTGATAAAAGAAAAGAGTTCTGTTGTTTCAGGGTTAAAGAAGTCCACTTGTTGAGGAGTGTCGTCCTAAAGACAAAGGCGACATTGGAACAGTGACAGGACATTGTGATGGCTGTGATCAGTGAGACGGGGTTACCTAATGGAGTTTGAGCTGACATATTCTGTTGTCCTCTGCAGAAACTGGAGTGCCCAAAGGTGAAAGGTCAGCTACTTATCTTTGGAGCCACCAACTGGGATCTGATTGGAAGAAAGGAAGTGCCCAAACAACAAGGTAGCATACCTACAAAGGTCGTACCTGTTTCTGTAACCTCATTTCAGGTCACAGAGCCAGTGTCCATATACTCTCTCACCTTTAACCTCCTGAAGATGTTCTGCCTCAGGATTGCGTGGCATTAGCAGGTTTAGCTGTAATGTCTTAATTATTTTTTCTGTTTGCTGTTGTTGCTCCAGTTTGCCCAAAGCATCACGCCTTCACATCACATCTGAAACCCAAACTCAATGTTTTCTGACTGTAGTTTGGTCCAAAAACATGTTTCTATTTGCTTCTGAAGATACCTGCACCGCTGTACCGTCTGAACCTGTCTAACCAGATGACATGGGATGAATCTCTTAACTGTCTGGAGTTGATGATTTTGACACAGTCGTGTTCTTCTGTCCTGGTTGAACATTCAGGGCGGAGAAGCTTCAGACCCATTTCAGCCGTCGTGCTGCAGTGCTTGTAGGACAGCAGGGTCTAGCTGAGCATGTAACTCTGGAACAGAGTGTAGTGGAACACAACCGTCCTCAGTGACCTGCAGCATCAGCGGCTGGTCAGGTTGTGGACGTTATCATCAGCCTGTTGTGTGCTGGACATTAGGCTCCCCTCCCCACAGTCTGTCTCTGGTTCCTGGTTCTGAGCTGGACTTGAAATTTATTTAAATTTCAGGTTCAGAATATGGTGTTCTACACACACACTGACTTCCCCTTGCTGGGCCGCTTTAGTTTTTATGCTCCTCATCCACAGTGAAAGCGTGTTGTTTGTACTTGGAGCTGGACATGATTTTTATGTGTTTGATGGAGACACTCCTGCTTTTTAGTAAAAGTGGTCCTTTGATTATGAGGCTACGTTCACAGTGGGCATGTGACGGATTCTTTTATACGCACTTCTACCATATGGTGTTCCCACTGGACTGTTGCTACTGGATACTAGTATATGTACTCACTTTTGAAAGAGGCTTGTTGTAAAATGTTGAAGCGGTGTAAATCTGGTGAATCTAGCTCCTGGCTTTTTTTCACAGCTCTCTTCCGATATGAAAGACTTGATGTCATATAATATCAGCCGGTCACTAACAGCAACTACTAATTTTTCCTTCATGATCAATTTTTTAAACGGTTGGCACGTCCGTGTTTTGAAAAGGATGCCAGCCATACCTAAATACCAAGTTTGAGGGTGAATTCAGACTGGAAAAATCGTTTGGCCTGAACAGTCTGCTTAATTTGTTTTGGATTAAGTCCTGAAGCTTACGTTTGGTCTGTAGTCAGACTGCCATCAAGCGAACTTTCTTGTTCCAAAACAAAGGTTGTAAACCAAATCAAAGCTTGCAAACTTCATTGGCCAGGAATTACGAGGGCGGGGCAGGATAGTTGACTTATTCAAACTTTATAATTCACTGACTGTTTTGAATGCTTGCATCAAGGTCAGGTATATCATTTTGGTATGGTGGAGGCATGCAGCAAGGCCGGTACTGACGAGACAGCAGCTATGAATGTTGGATGAGAACTGTTAATGACATCTAGATTGTAGGAAGAGCAGTGAGAAGCAATGCGTATCACATTAAAAGTTGTTTATGAGCCTGCATTCATCCCAGCCCATTTGAATGAGTTGCTGCTTCTCATCGTTGTGGTCTTATGACATTGTTTTTGAGAGAATTCTATTAAAACACTTTTAGGATGAGATCACAGTAGCGCAGGGGGCGTGCTGAGTAATGAGAGAAAGAAAAGTGTAATAAACGTTTTCAACTGTGTTAAAATGAACATTCTAACAAGTAAGTAGTAGACCCTTTTTTTCTCTGTGATAACACGACAGTTGTTTACATTTGTCCTGATGCTTCCTACTTTGTTTACATGATGTGACCACCGGCTATGGTGGTCGTTTTAGTCCAGTTATTCTGCTCTGGGAGCGAATTGTATTCAGACTGAGAAATCGCAGAGTGAACCGAACCCCAGTCCGATTAAAAACGAATCAATACCACCTCCAAAGATGGGTCAGAGAGCGGTTCTGGTCCTGCGCCAGGGTTCACTTGGGTGTATTCAGACTGAACGTTTATTCCGGATTATCAGGGGAAACAAACTCTGGGTTTACTCTAAACGTACAAAATGTGTCCAGTCTGAAAAAACACACAGTCTCTGATTGGTCAACTGGCTTAACTTTCAACACGCATTCAGTGGCCACAAGTTTTGTACATAGAGCCCAAAACAGAATTTGAACGCGGAACCCCAAAATGCTTTTAGACGCACGTTCACATAGACTTTTCATTGGAAGTGGTCTCTGTTTCTGAGCCTGGCTTGTGTGAACGTAGTGTGAGGGGGACGAGGTGTTGAATGAACAGTCTGGTATGAACATACCTGTCCTCTGCCTGTCACTGTGTTTATTATGTCCATACCATCCAGTCTAGTGAAGTTGTCAAGGATGAGTGAAAATACTCTGGAGTCATCCGTTTAATAGTGTATTTTTGATAGTGTTTCTCCAGAAGTTTACGGTGTCCAGTGGAGATCAAGCTTGTTTCTTTGGAAATTCTGCAGACCAGCCAGGTGAGAAGATTGACTGTAGACTCTGTCAATCAATCTCATCTGTGTTGTGTCCTTTGTACTAAATGTGTTCAGGTTGTCATAGTTACATAAATATTCAACTGCCATCAGATTTTTGTTTCCAGTCTATAATCTGGAACTTTAAAGGTTTGAACTTTGAAAGTTTAAACAAGAAAGTAAAGTGTGAAAATGTTCATGTCTGTCTGAGAAAAGACTACAAAGTGTGTAGTGAGGAGTTTAGGAGCATTAATACATCTGTAATCTTACTTCTTTACTTACTTATTTCACCTATTGTGGGGCATTTCTAGAACAAAGTAACTAAATACTATTAGTATTTAAAAAATTATGTGTGGCCAACTTTTTTCTTGGCTGCATGGACATCTCTGCAGCAATGTACATCTCACACTGTGCGAAAAAAACAGGGTTTTTTAACGCAACTCTGGAGAAACGAGGGAACTGTAGAGCAGGCAGAACTTCTAGCCCGTTGGAAGGGGAGCCTCACAGGGTTGTCATACATGATGCAGCCTTCTGCAGGATCAGACAGGATCAGGCGTGAGGGCTGAAGTGAACAAAGAGACGCCTGCTCCGGCGCTCTGTGTGCGTTTGTCTTTGTTTGGTGTGCAGACTGTTGTCAAAGCCAAAGACGTTTGGGTAATTGATTGTGACATCAATGTGCATTCATATACATGTGTGCTTTTTGTTGCCCCTCTGTGGCGTTGGGATGCTCATGGCGGGAGGGGGGCGCTGGTACTGGTACCTGCTTTGTTGAGCTGGGTGGGGGTTGGAGGCATACTCTAGCGGCAGCTGCATAGACAAAGATCATCTCCAGATGGATGAAATGTTGTGCCAGCAAGAGCACAAACACAACAACCCCCCCCGCACGTCCCTGCATTTCAACTCTCCACTGAAACACTTCTGCCCCCCAAACTCTTGCTTAACTATAGAAAGTATCAAACATGGAGTTCAACACCTACACACTGCAGTCATGGAGCGTTTTGACAGTGAACAGCCCAGACTGGCCAACCCATGTCCTTTAGAGCCCCCCCAAACCCACTGTCATCCACCCCTCCACCCACCATTGCTTGAGTAAATCAGCTGAGTCGGGTGATTCCATGCCCTGGTTGAATGAACGCCCCTAATTTAGGTATTCAGCGTCAAGAGGTCCAGCCGCACATGGGGAGGGTGGGGGTCTTCAGGACCAGAGTTGGGGAGCTCTAAAATATGTCTGAAGAAATGGCAGAAGGTGTGTGAGCAAAGTTATCCATCTTTATGCTGCATCCACAGCCAGAAGTTAGCGCTGAGGAAACGTTTGAAGATGTTTTTAGATGGAAACATCTTTTACAAACGTGTTTAAAAGCGGGTGAAGGTACATTTGTGTTTTTTATTCAGGAGCTTAAAGATGTTTGTTGCTCTAAATGCAAACAGACTTGGGATCAGTTGTCCCACAGAGACTGATTCATTCACATTTTACAAATCCCTCATCTGTGGAGGATAAACTTCCATCAGGTTAAAGGTCGCAGCTGCATGTGAAGTGTGTTAGAGCTTCATTGTAGCTCAGCCCTTCAAACGTCAGGAAAATTAACTTTTTCCTGAAGGAAACGGTGATCTGAACTCAAAGGAACTGTGGATTTGCTTCTGCTTTGCTGGAATCTTCTAGTTAATTTTTGACAAAGTCTGCATCGCTTTGAGCTTCTATTATTGATCAAAAACCGGCTAGATGTCTTTGGGGTCTTCCTTATAGGTTTCCTTAAATGTCTGCTATTGAAGGAATTTTTGTCAAAGCTTTGGATCCAAAAGTCTTTTGTCTGTACAAAAACATGCATTAAGATCTCTTCACCTTTCAAATCTATTTATTCCAAAAAAATCTTTGATTGTTTTAAAGTTCAAATGGAAAACAAAAGTGACTGGAAAAGGAGGTGGGGCTTCAGTTTCATTTATAAGTGCAGATACTGAATTACTTCTGCATTCTAAATGTTATTGTTAAATAAAATGTTTTTTTTTTTTTTAGAAAGCTATGATGAATTTTAGTAAATTTCTGAAAAGTGACTGTCAAAATGAGCTGCATTCCAGCTTATTTGCAACCGGATACTAAGGGTCCTCTTAGTACCACCTGTTGTGTGGATGAACTGAGATCTTGCAGATATAGAGTTTATACCTCATAAATGGATCCGTTTTTTTTGTTTTAATTATGGTCTGGATGTGATTTTAGCTGCTTTCCGCAATCTGGGCCAGAACCTGTGGGGTCCTCACCATTATGGCTGCTTGAATGACGTCCAGGTCAGCTGTGTGGTTTCTGGACCATGTGCTGCTCACAGCCTCCTCATGACCACCGACGGAAAGCTCTGGAGCTGGGGTGAGTTGCATCTTAATAATTATTATATTAATTATAATATCTAGGTCAATTTTTGAAGAGAGCTAAACATTTGTTTATTTTTATTAGGGCTGTCAAATTATCACATTAATTGCAATTAAGTAATTAACAAATTAGTGCCTTTTTTACAGTGTTTAACTCATTTCTAATCTGTAACTATTGTTGTGTTCTCAAGTATAAAACAAGGCTCCAACTGTTTACTTGCATGAACGTTTATTTGAACTCGGCTGAAAACAGTCTTGCGTTGCTCTCAGTGCGCATCTTGGTGTCTGTGTATGCAGCTTGTCGCTGCCGTGACATCATCAATGTGCGACTGTAGTAGTTATTTACAGAACTATGTCACAACGCCACAGCTATTATCTTTTATGTAAGGGATAAAACCTGACGAGTTCTTTATCATACATTAACGGGTACATGGAGGGCTGATCACATGGGACGGTAAACTGGAATATGGTATGTAAATCTATTTAGTAAAGTGTTAGTATGTAGTTTGTGGTAAAAATTTTTGGATGCTCAGAAAATTGTTCCTACTGCTTTAAAGTGTTAAATTAGAGCCCTTTGGACATAAAGTTTTGTTTTTGTTTTTATTTTTACTTAATTGTTTGAAAAGAATTCCCCCTTTGTGGTGTAAAAGTAAAGGTTGGAAGTCTGTCATAATAAAAAACTTCATAAAGCCACTTTTTTGTTGTATTTTTTTTTAATCTTTTTACTGCACAGCAGTGTCACAAATTTCAATGAAAATACCTAAAAATGATGCTTTTCACAGCAGTTTTTAGGTTTGAATAAAATAGCTTAATTAGATTAAGTAATTACTGGTCATGATTAATTAACTGCACAAAAAGTAAATCGCATGACAGCACTAGTTTTGATTATTTGTTAGTGATTAAAGACAGGATTCTCTGTGGGCCATGATGTTCGCAGATGTCATTGTGATCATACAGAAAGCAATTGGAGAAATGTCTAGAGGTCAAAGTTTGCACTGGAAGGAGAGGAGTGAAGGTCAAGCACAGCAAGACAGAGGTCTGTTTGTAAACCAGAGGAACTGAAGAGGAGCGGTGAGGTTACAGGGAGCAGAGGTGGAGAACTTTTTTAGGGTCAACTGTCCAGAATAAACAGGGTGAGAAAGAGATGGAGAGACTTGTGCAAGCAGCGTGGAACAGGTGGAGAACGGTTTCAGGAGTGATGTGTGACTGAAGAGTGTCATCAAGAATGAAAGGAAAGGTGTAGAAGACTGCTGAGAGCAGCATGTTGTTGGTGCAGAGGCAGGAGGCAGCTGAGATGAAGATGTTTAGGTTCTCTTTGGGAGTAACCAGGATGGATAAGATCCGGTTGGTAAAAGGATGCTGGGGTTGAAAATACCAGGAAGGAGGTCTAGAGGAATACCAAAGAGGAGGTTCATGGATGCAGAGCAAGGGAGGTCAAGGGACACAAGGGAGGTTGGTGTGAGTGAGGGGGGTGCAGAGGAAGAGTTTGATTTAGGGAGGCGATTTATTGTGCTGACCACCAAAAGAATCAGTTGAAGGGCAACTAGATTATGATGATTCTATATTTTTGAATCTGGAATAGTTCGTATACAGTTTTTTCCTGTTTTCTGCCTGCTTACGCATTCCAGTGTGAATTCATTTGCTCTTTGTTCTTCTGCAGGTCGTAATGACAAAGGTCAGCTGGGTCATGGAGACACGAAACGCATCGAGGCTCCAAAGTTGATTGAGGCTCTGGCGGAACATGTGATTGTCTCTGCTGCCTGTGGACGCAATCACACGCTGGTTCTGACAGGTGGGCTAGCACAGCTTTTCCCCGCCACCTGAAAGTGTTCATATCTGCACGATGGACTTTCTTTTAATATGTTACTGAAAACTTGCTTCAGAAGTTTCTCAAAGGATTTTTGTAGTTTAATTTATGCTGAACTAACTACACTTGTGTTACTTTCAGAGCGTGGCAGCGGTACCAAGCGGTACCAAACGGTACTGGTTTTGGGACCCCATTCCTAGCGGAATGTTTATTATAAACATGTTAACAATGGAACCTGATAGACTGATGATTTCTGTAAATCTTTGACAAACGTATTTAGTTTCTTCAGATGTTGTTTCCTGTTTACATTCAGAAATTGGTGCTGACTGTAGATCAGCTTTTAACGAGTCACAAACTGCAAGCCAACCTTTTGGAGATGAATGATGAAACTCAGCCGCTGTAGGATGCAGATCCCACACTGAGACTCTGTGTTTAGGGGCAGAGAGGGAAAGACTTTGCCATTCAGTTTGAGGATTAGAGCAAAATACACTAATGCATTAATGATGATTTATTGTCTTTCATTCAACAATGAATTATTATTAATGCGTTTACATAACCCAGCCCAAACACATGCTTTTCTCCACAAGATGATGAAACCTAAATAGAATTGTTATCATGTAGATGTTGAAGAAACAACGAGAACCTCTGACTGCAGTCATCATGGACCCAGTTTTCTTTCTACACCTATCGAGTCATTAATTACTGCTAATATGTGATGGATGGAAACGCTCAGATAAGTGTAAGTGAAACCTGAGCCTGCACTCTAAATGCATGTGTAAATGCTGGCTTTTGTCCTGTTGTCTCCTCAGAGGACGGTACTGCATACTCTTTTGGTGAGAACAAGCTGGGTCAGCTTGGTCAGGGGAATCAGACCGATGCAGTCCTGAGTCCAGCACCGGTAAGCTGGCCTGATCATTACCCCTCCCCTCACAGCCTGTGGGATGGATGGGTTTGATCAGGTCTGCCTTGTCTCTTGCTCAGATCTCTTACAACGGTCAGCCCCTGGTGAAGGTGTCCTGTGGTGCAGAGTTCTCCATGGTGGTGGACTGCAAAGGAAACCTGTACTCATTTGGATGTCCTGAGTACGGACAGCTCGGTAGGGTCGCGACATACCGGCACATACAAACTTTTGTTTCTGTAGCTAAAACACTGTACATAAATACTAACTGGTACTTAAAACATCAGCTGTTCCCTGCTTTACTCATCCTGTTGTGTTTTGGTGTGAAGGTCAGCAGTCAAACCCAGTTTAATCAGATGAGTCTTGCAGCCTTCATAACTTTCTGCCATTAAAGCTTGAAACGTTGCTGGTTGCTGTCATGGCAACAGATAATTACCAAAAAATGACAAGTGCTGTCATCCCACCAATCTGACTTTCTGCTGCCTCACACGGTCGAGGTTGGTCTTTATTTGACCTCCTGTGCATCACGACAGGCCACAACAGTGACGGGAAGTTCATCGCTCGAGCGCAGAGGATTGAGTTTGACTGCGAGCTTATTCCTCGCCGTGTCGCCATCTTCATTGAGAAGTCCAAGGACGGCCAGATCATGCCTGTGCCCAACGTGGTGGTGCGGGATGTGGCATGCGGGGCCAACCACACAGTAAGGGGTGCTCAGTGGTCACCATGGCTATGGTGGTTTCAGTCTGACAGGGGTGCTGCATTTGTGGTGTGTAGCTGGTGTTGGACTCCCAGAAGCGAGTCTTCAGCTGGGGCTTTGGTGGATACGGGCGTCTGGGCCACACGGAGCAGAAGGATGAGATGGTTCCTCGGCTTGTCAAGCTGTTCGACTTTCCTGGGCGCGGAGCTGCGCAGATCTACGCAGGATACCAGTGTTCCTTTGCCCTCAATGAGATGGGTAAGAGTGTAACGCAGCGCTGCAGATGCCTATATACTTCTACCTTACATGTGCAATAGACTGATGGTGGGGTTTTGTAGGGGGACTGTTTTTCTGGGGGGTGACCAACACTTCCAGAGAGTCCACCATGTACCCCAAAGCTGTGCAGGATCTGTGTGGCTGGAAGATCCGTAGTCTGGCTTGTGGGTGAGTGCCAAAGTTTTTTTTGTAGAGCTCTGAAATGGAAGTTTTCCCTAATCATGTATGTGTCTGTGCTGGTTAACCCGCCCTCCCCAGTCCCTTAATGCCCAGTTTGAAGCAGGAAGGCAGTGGCTCAAGGGAGTCTAACAAAACCAAATGGTTTCTTAGAAGGCCCATAGTGCTTCAGTGACAATCCCATTCATCCATGACACATTCACACACTGATGGCGGCTCCACTGACAAACACAGGCATCAACCCATAACCACCAAGTTCTCTTCTGATCAGAGGTCGACCGCTCCACCTCTGCACCGTGGCTTCCCCATAATCAAGACTGTGAGAAATAAAGAAGGAAACCAGACATTGTTTTCTAAAACAGCAGTGCAACTGCCAACCCTGAGGGGGTGCTGCCTGTCTGACGGGGGGTTCAGCAGTTATGAGTCCTGAACATTTTTACTTTGAGAGGGGTTGGGTCAGCTTAGCTTAGAGAAGGAGACAGAGAGTGAACAAACTGTCTCGTTTGGTGTCTCTAATCAAAACTCAAACTCCATCAAACCCATTTCAAAATAAAAGGCTTTTTGCATATTTGCTTTTTCTTTTTGGTCTGTAGTGCGGTTACTCATTGAGTTATTAAACCAGAACAGACAAAAACTACAATAAGCTTATAACTGTCCATCATTTGCTTTCCTCCTGTTTTGCTGCCCTCTTGACAGCAGAGCAGTCTGCCTGCAGAGCTGCAGCTGCAGCTTCTCCTCTCATTCATGAATGACCTCTTCTTTAAAGAATCATTTCAAGCCATTTACTGTGTCAGGGAACGGGACTGAGTGAGTGTGACGTCATCCATAGAAATTGGTTTACTGCCAGCTCCAACCAAATGAAGTCACAGCCACCATTTTTCCCTGATACGGACAGCGCCATGTTGGAACCAGAAGACTCAAAAAGCAGTGATTGAATTGGCCCGACTCAACATTTCTATGACAACCACCCGTGCGAATGGTTGTTTTTAGAGCGAGCTTGCAGGAAGCCCACATCCCTACCACTTGAAAGTGGACTCAGGAGAATCTGTCGATCAAATGTTTTGAACATTCCATGTGGGACCGCAGTTTATAGCCTGAATAAGTTGGACTGAAAAATGTTTGAAAAAAATGGAACGTGGATGTTAAATATCAAGAACATGTTTTTTTTTTAAGTATCAGAGCAAGAATGATTATGACCGATAGCGTGACTAAGTAATAGCTGTTTATTTCCATATAAAAGTCTATGGGATTTTGACTTCTTTGAACCAGCAGGTACTTCCTGTCAGGAATGCCAGGCAGAGGGGTCACTCAGTCCAGTTCTCATGTACAAAAGGGGTGTAACGATAATCAATGAATCGGTTTATTTTCCTGCGATCCAAGCAGATCAATCTGTCCGAGGCAGAGTGGAACCAAATCGACCTATACCATTAAAAATCGTTTCAAAATGAGAGGTCAATAATTGAATCGATCTATTGGAAAATACCATTTGGGTTGAGATACTGTAGATTTATTTTACTTGACGATCAACTGCATCACAGTAAACAACACCCGTGTGATTCAGTAAAACTGATCAACCATCATTCCAGTCCAATGTGTGGAAACACAAAGTCATGTGACCATACAGTGTTGCTAGAATGTTCTAATAATGTTCCTTTGGATTATTCTGATGTGGAAAAACAACAGTGGAATGAACTTTATCAAACTCTAATGTGAATGGATTTGACATTCATTCTTGTTTACTTGTTTGTTTGGACACATATTTCATCTGATTATCTTAAAGAAGTTCAAGAACCTGGAAAATTTCACTGCTCAGTAGCAGGAATTTATCTCTGACTCACCCTGTTGAAGTTCTGGATGAAGATGTTCTGATCCATTTTTGATCAGAGAATCAGATCAAATGAGAACATTCAAAAAATCAACCCAAATTGACAATGAATTGGCTCTGCATCCGCAAATTATGATTTGAATGGAATCATTGTTCAAATGAATGGTTACACCTCTGGTATACGGTCATGGTAAAAATGGAGTGTTGCAGCTGTTTAACCACAGCAGAGTCCCGGCGTTCCTGTCTACTCCATGTCTGGTGTTTTACAGGAAGAGCAGCATCATCATTGCAGCTGACGAGAGCACAATCAGTTGGGGGCCCTCCCCCACCTTTGGGGAGCTGGTAAGGACCTCAGTTTTGATGGATGGGTGGAGACAGTCAGAACCACTCTAACTATCTTGTATCATTTTCCCCTCAGGGATACGGAGACAGTAAACCCAAGTCCTCCACGACTGCACAGGAGGTCAAAACCCTGGATGGCATTTACATTGAGCAGGTACCTGAACAGGCGTCCCACCTCACTTCTCTGCTTCTTTCTCATCCATCATTCATGCCAATCCTCTGCAGATGACAACAACATGGAGCTGAAAGACATTCTTTCTTTCAAGGGCTTGGAAACTGTTTTCCATCAGTGACGGTCTTTTAAAGAAAGTTTATACATTTTGATGATGCGTTACTTGGGGAAAACAAGAAACTTGCAGAACAGTGTTGAGTTCAGAAACAATGCACTTCAGTGTTTCTCCTGGTTTTCCTTATTTACCTTCTACAGTTCCCAGAGGATTGTGGTTATTTTGAGTTTCAAACTGAGCCTGCTGCAGCTTTAGTTAAGCAAGAACATATTTGACACGAACGCAGCCGAGAAGCGTCTCCTGTTTTACTAATATGGACATGCAGACTGCTGCTTTGAGCATCAAGCTGCATTCCAAAAGTTCTGAAAGGTCCAGCAAAGCAGGAACACCTTCCTAGTAATGAGGTCAGCCACACACAGACACCTCCACTCCACTCTGGCTGAATTCAGAGGATTCAAATTCAAAGCTGATCTTTAAAACATATCAGGCCATCACCTCTGGTGTGAAAGTCCTTTCAAAGATCTCAGTCATGGACGCTGCTGCTGGTATGATCAGGGACAGATTAAGAATGAGACAGGAACCTCCTGTCAGCGAAGGGTTCTGAGAATATGCTCCGCTGAACAAACCTTCTGTCTGCCTTTATTTCCTGAAAACAAGTTGATCAAACTGATTCCAGGACTTGATAGCAGGTGTGAACAGACTGTAAAGTGGAAACATTTGTGAGTAAAGTCAGAGGTTCTGTGGAACATGAAGATCCTCAGCAAACAGCTGACAGCAGACCAGAGGCTCAGGGATGATAGGAGTCTGGGATGCAGGATAAGTTTTCAGGAGAACCAGCACACAATGTCTCACACAATGATGAGACAACAGCTCTACGGCGTGATCCTAAAGCAGAGCAGACTGATAACAGCGCTGCTGTCTCTGCAGGTGGTGATGGGTTACTGTCACACACTGGCCATCGCCAGACAGGACACCCCGCAGGAGAAGGAGAGGCTGAAGAAGCTGCCCGAGTACAACCCCCGAACGCTCTAAAGCAGCTCCGGCTGGCCGTCCCACTGGACCACGCTGTTCCCCAGTGGGACGGATGAGCTCAGGGGGAGTTGCGCACAAACACATCTCAACTACCAGCAAACATGGCTCCACTCTGATTTGGACAAGAAGATCTGGGCCTGTGGACCGCCACGCGGTCTGCACGGCCACGCCATCCTCTCCTCAGCTGAGGTCCCACAGAGGACTTCAACCCAACTCCCCAAGAAGCGTTTTTTGTTTAAGTCCAACTTCCTGGTCTGCATGGTTCTGATGTCTTCTGGTGCTACAGCAGCACCCTCAGTTCTTCTCTGGGGGGTTTCAGAGACCAACACTCCATACCTGTGCCTTTTCTACGTCCACCATCAGGTCATGGAGGAGTTTGAGGATCTTTGTGCGTGTTTGTGTGTGTGCGCGCTGCCCCGTTTTACAATCAGGATCTGGAACATGATGTTCTGCATTGCTGCACTCCACCTGATGTTACATTCCTTTGTTCTTCCTTCACTTTTGCATCTTGGATGCTCACCTCAGTCCTTCCAAGACCTCAGCGTCTGACACCTTTGTTTGATCTAATTGAACTATTCCAGCGCTCTAAGCCGTCTCGCGGGCAAGTCAGAACTGGAGAACCATGGCGTGGACCTGGTTTGTCTGTCCTGTCTGCTTTGCATTTTTTACGTAAATTCTTTGTTACATTGTGTTGTTTTCCATTGCAATGATTAATAAAAACATTGATGTAAATTCAAGCTGGACTGATGGATTTCTCCTCTTCCTCCCTCAGCAAAAGAAAAACCCACAATCTCAGAGCTTCTGTACTCCAAACAAAATTTAATGTACAAAAAAGGCATGAATGACACATCTAATCTTCATCCTCCTCCTCTTCTTCATCCTGATTGATCTGGAAGTAGCGCAGTTCGTAGCTCTCCTTGGTGTTGGCCACCACGCGCAGCCAGTCACGGAGATTGTTCTTCTTCAGGTACTTCTTGGTCAGATACTTGAGATATCTGCAGACAAGCAGCAAGCTCACATCAGGTCAATCGTGCACACACCTTGTGTCAGCACACACTGAACAGATGAACACATTCGCGAGTCTGGAGCTTGAGAGGAAGACCACTGAAGGGGTTCTTCAGCTTTAGTGTGAAGGTCTGCAGCCTCTGTCCTCAGCAGACTGGTAAACACCACTGCTTTGCTTCAGGTTTGAACCCCTACCTAACGCCTGGGACGAAACCAGGCGAGTTACCCTAAAACCAGTGTAGGGTTCTGTTTTGAATGACGTGCATGATGGGTGTGCATGTAACCTAGTTCTTTACAGTTAGAGGTGATCTTAATCCAATAAAACTTCAAAGTGATGATTAGAGACTTGAAATCAGGTTGAGGATTTGCTTTTACAAAATGCAATTGAAAAATACAACAGAACTATGGATAACAAGCACGAGTGTGATGTGCACGAGTAAGGTGACATGCTGGAGTCTAAAGGAACAAGGAGTGAGATGTGAGAGTGATGCAACATGAAGGAGGGAGGTGATGGTTGATTCAAAGGTAACACGCACGTGCATGACTCGAGCGTCAGAGCAGACTGAATTCAAACCTCAGCATGTCTGTCCTGCTCATGATGAACATCATGGAGTTCACATGAAGACATGCTTTAATAGAGCTCCATGTTTTTCTCAGTGACTCTTTAAAATGCTTCTATTATTCTATTTGCCAGCAGGACAGTCACAGCCTACCTCAGCTGTTGAATTGCAGACTTTCATGGAAATACAGTTGTTTCTTTTGACCACAAGGTGGTTGAAAGTCTTTCAGACCAAACCTGTTGGGTTGGACATTTAAGAAAATCAGAATGGTCTATAGGAGAGGCAGAATGCCTGTGGAACCTGCGTGATCACTAAACTATCATCTGACAGGACACTTGAGCGGTTTCCAGTTTGTCTTCCCCCTCAACAGTTTGGGATGCTTACAACACCATCACATCTTTCTGGATCATCTGCAGCTCTGACTGACCGCTGGTTTTTAAGGAGAGCATGGAGCTGAGGGAGGAATGCAGAAACATGAGAGCTTTAATTAAATAAAGTATTTACCATCATAATAAATGAAGAGTGTGGACAGGCTCCACACATTACTACATGGTGGGAGTGTATAAACTGTACAGAACAGTGTTTTCTCTGTCAGTTTCTTTTACTGCAGAGAAGCTCCTCATTTGATGGTATTTAACAAGGTTTTGTCCAATTGTGTGGATGTGCAGACGTTCTTTACAAATGCAGATGAAAGACACTTCTTATGTTTTTGTAGAAGACACTTGAGCTCCATCCAGAACTATGAGGTTCATTGTTGAAAACCTGTTTCCACGCATTGACCTTACTGACTGGATACATCTCCAAAGCAGTTTTACTGAACCTGAAGGAGTCCAGACCTTATTTTGGCTGCGTTATTCAACATCATGTGGGGAAAAACAAACAAAAACAAATGTAGTCAACATCCAAAGTGTTTTCTTCTAGTGACAGGCGATATATCGGCGCCACTATCGGTACCGGCCGATACAATTGCATAATTTCAGATGACCGGCCCGATATAAAAAATTCCACTGATATTTTTTTCACTTTGACCGGTGGTCACCACTGGAGAAGCGCTCTGTTTAGCACAGGCTTGCCCCCCCAACCCACGTGCGCGTCTAGCATCTGAGCACGCTTTGGCTGTTCAAGATGTCAGTCCTCTGGAGTTTTCTCTGTTTCTGCACAGGATCATAAAATTGCTGTTTCTGCAAGAATTCACGCTTGTCAACAAAATGAACATCAAAACACAAAAGAGAAACACAGCGCACACACAATCCATACTGGCACGGATAAATGACTAGAATTATAACAGCCGTAAGGCCTGGCTCTGCTGTGAGGAAACAATGTTTTGAGAATCTCCTATATCAAGTGCAGCTCAGCATCCACCGGACAGAAACAGGGCCCACTCCACAGCCGTGACGCTGCAATGTTAGAACCAGCCGCCCCAGCAAGCACAAGCAGCGCAGCAATAAGAACACCGACCAAGCCGGCATGTCCCGGTACAAAAGATCCCCCTATGGAAACAAAACTTCATAAATGTCAGCGATGTAAAAAACATGACCAAATATCCAGCGGTCATTAAATGTGTCCAACAGCTTCATGCTTTTCCCTCTCAGGCCCGCACTTCCACCCCATCCACACACACAAGCTCATACCGTTCTGTTATCTCACTGGGAACAGTTCCAAAACTCAGGGAAAATATTACATTTCAATTTCACCTCAGCAAACTCAGTTTTATTTTTTCCTACAATGCGCATTCATTTAAAGCCCCCTGTTCATGAAGGCTGAAGCAGAAGGAATGTACAGTCTGTGAAACAATAAAGTTTTATTGAAAAAAGCAGTGGGCTAGGTCACAGTATCAGCGCTGCGTGAATAATCCCATGATCCCACAGGGAAAAAGCTCCTTGTGAGAAGAGTGTCACTCAAACCCAATTTTTATTTTTTCAAATCCAAAAACTACTGAAGTGATCCTGCCCACAGCAGCAGTGCATTGTGGGAGTTATTGCCAGGTATAACCTCTGCAATGATGTTGAGGGTCAAACATGTCTATCACATGACTCTGGTCTATCCTCTTTGGACACTTCCAAGTCTGAAGCCTTCCCAGCTGACCTCTGCACGGGACTGCGGTGCAGAATCCTTCACTCAATGACCCAGAAGATGATCAGTAAAGGATAAATATCGGTACTGGCAAATATCACTTATGAGTATCAACCCTTCTACCCTCTTTGGGTTAACAGTGATAAATGAAAAGACTGGAGCAGCAGTTTGTCTCCATTCTGGAGAGCTGTACTGTGGTCTCCCCCTCTAGTGTCTCCTGACCCACAGGTAGAGGTCCCACCTCAACCAGTTTGCACACAGGTGAAGTGACATCTCACCTTTTGGAGAAGGGCACCTCGGAGGAGACTGTGATCTTGCTCTTGCTCCTCTCTATGGACACCACACCTCCACCCAGGTTGCCAGCTTTCCCGTTCACCTTGATGCGCTCCTGCAGGAACTGCTCCTGCGGGGAACACAGTGGAAGAAACTCAGTGAGTGTTGAGGTGTGCAGGAGCTCCACATTCACCATCATGTTTGACTGGAACCGTTTCCCGCATCAGCTGTACAAAGATCATCCATGAAAGCTGTTCATGCTGCACAGACGCAGCGTCAGGATCAGCTGTTGGAGATCTCCTTGAAGAACCAGGTTCCTGCTTTACTGCCCCACTAACGGCATTATTCACACGCACAAACAGCCTGTGCTCGTGTGGACGGAAACTTACGAAGTTGGCAGCGTCCATGATGCCATCTTCCACAGGATGGGTGCAGTCCAGAGTGAACTTCAGGACCTGCTTCTTCTTCTTTCCACCTTTGCCGGTGTTCTGCTTCTTCTGCTGCAGAAACACCAAACAGTCATGTTATCAGCTGGACACCAGAACTGCAGACATTCCCGTGGAGCCCTGCGGCAGTTCGTGTTCTCAGCTGGGACATCAACTACAAACGTTCCCGTGGTGCCTTGCGGCAGTTGGTGTTTTCAGCGTTAACACCTAAATGTTCTGTTAGCCTTTTGCAAACGTGGTCGGGAGCTCCGTAGAGACCCGGAAATGTCCCGCGAACCTCGTCCCAAACACCCAGCGGTTACACTTTCAGGAGTCGGGACTGGCTCGTCTGCAGTACGGGGACTGACTGACTCCACAGCGTGGTGAGCGGCGGCTAACAGGCCACAACCCCTCCGGACCAGCAGGCTCCTCCGAGCCGCTCCAGAACCCGCCGGTACACCTGCTGTCCTCACACAACACCTTATACAACCAGCAACTCTGACTACAGCCACTTCAGCAGCGCTTTTTCAAAACGAAAAGGACATTTTTCTGGTTTTGTGATGACGCGATTGTACTTACAATAGGCGCCATGACGGAGAAGCTAGCAGAAAGGAAGAACCGGCTGTGCGCATGCGTAGAAGTCGAACCCCGATCAAATCTGTAAATCTGCAATCGATTATTTTTGCATTGTTGAACTGCGTGAGAAATAAAAAACCGTAACTATTCGCGTTACTACAAATAGCTTCTTTTTGTGTCTCAGGTTTGTGGTCTAACCGGAAGCAGCTTGTTTGTCGTCTCTGCAAAACAAATAGATGATCAATGTGATTTTTTACGTTTCGTTCTGATGACTCTGGTCATCAACTTCAGGAGCTCACACGCTGTTTTTTCCTTCGCATCTGCAAAATAAAGACATTAATTAAAAGCTTGTAAAAACGTAGAAATTATTTTACAAATGCAAATCTTTTTTAAAGGCATGCGGATCCCTTTTATACATTTGCAAACCTACATTTTTTGGGCAGATGTGTTTTGCGGTTTGATGAATTTTGATTTATGTGCAAACATACAGTTGTGGTTGAGAATCCATTCAGTTGCGGTTTTAATTCTTTGTGTTCTTATATTGAGGCCGTTCTTTCCAGGGATGCCACTGAAACACCAGCAGTAAACTTGCATCAAAATGAGAAGTCCCCGGTTCAAATCCTGACTATGTGGAGTATGCATGTTCTCCTCGCGCATGTGTGGGATTTCTCTGAACACTCCGGGTTCCTCCCACTGTCCAAAAAACACGAGAGTCGGTTGTTGGCTAAACTGCTCCAGGTGTGATGGAGAAAGATTGTGTTGCCCTGCAACAGACTGGCGACCTGTTCAGGGTGTACCCACTTACACACAACAGGAGCTGGGATAGGCTCCAGCAACCCTGGGATTCAAAACGGATGGTTCTCAGAAAAGAATAAAACATTGTGTTTACATCAAACAGCAGTGGTGGAGAAATACTTTCTACATACATCTATCTTTCACAAGAAAAGAATTGAAAAATGCAATGATGAGCTCACAAATGGGTGGTTCAAAATCTTTAACATTTGCTTTAAATATTGCCCTCTATGCTGCTGTTCTAACGGGAGCCTTAACAGACCTTAGATACCACAGACATGGCGAGAGGCAGTAGCGTCTGTACCCCTTACTGAGGAATCAAACCAACTTCCATAAATTTAGACTATGTTCAGTGGGTACGGAAGGTATTTAGGCCCCCTTGAATTTTTCACTCTGTTATATTGCAGCCATTTAGGTTCATGTTTTTCCTCATTAATGTACATACAGCACCCTATAATGACAAACACAGAATGTTTTGCATTTTTGTAGATTTATTAAAAAAGAAAAACTGAACTATCAAATGATCCTAAGTATTCAGACCATTTGCTCAGTATTTAGTAGCAGCACCTTTTGATCTAATACAGCCATAAGTCTTTTTGGGAAAGATGCAACAAGTTTTTCACTCCTGGATTTGGAGATCCTCTGTCATTCCTCCTTCAGATCCTCTCCAGATCTGTCAGGTTGGATGGTAAACGTTGGTGAACAGTCGTTCTCAGGTCTCTCCAGAGATGCTCCATTGGGTTTAAGTCAGAGGTCTGGCTGGAACATTCAAGAACAGTCACAGAGTTGTTGTGAAGCCCCTTCTTGGTTATTTTAGCTGTGTGTTTAGGGTCATTGTCTTGCTGGAAGGTGAACCTTCAGTCCAGTCTGAGGTCCTGAACACTCTGGAGAAGGTTTTGGTCCAGGATATCACTGTACTTGGCCGCATTCGTCTTTCCCTCCATTGAAACCAGTCATCCTGTCCCTGCAGCTGAAAAACACCCCCACAGCATGATGCTGCCACCACTATGCTTCACTGTTGGGACTGTATTGGACAGGTGATGAGCTGTGCCTGCTTTTCTCCACACATACAGCTTAGAATTAAGGCCAAAAAGTTCTATCTTGGTCTCATCAGACCAGAGAATCTTATTTCTCACCATCTTAGAGTCCTTCAGGTGTTTTTTTTAGTAAACTCCAGTCTGGCTTTCATGTGTCTTGCACTGAGGAGAATCTTCAATCGGGCCACTCTGCCATAAAGTCCAGACTGGTGGAGGGCTGCAGTGATGGTTGACTTTCTACAACTTTCTCCCGACTGCATCTCTGGAGCTCAGCCACTGGGATCTTTGGGTTCTTCTTTACCTCTTACTAAGACTCTTCTCCCCCGATAGCTCAGTTTGGCCGGATGGCCAGCTCTAGGAAGGGTTTTGGTCGTCCTGAACATCTTCTATTTAAGGATTATGGAGGCCACTGTGCTTTTAGGAACCTTAAGTGCAGCAGATATTTATTTGTAACCTTGTTCAGATCTGTGCTTTGCCACAATTCTGTCTCTGAGCTCTTCAGGCAGTTCCTTTGACCTCATGATTCTCATTTGCACTGTGAGCTGTAAGGTCTTCTATAGACAGATGTGTGACTTTCCTAATCAAGTCCAATCAGTAGAATCAAACACAGCTGGACTCAAATGAAGGTGTAGAACCATCTCATGGATGGTCAGAAGAAATGGAAAGAACCTGAGTTATGAGTGTCACAGCAAATGGTCTGAATACTTAGGACCATGTGATATTTCAGTTTTTCTTTTTAATAAATCTGCAAAAATGTCAAAAATTCTTTGGTTTGTTTGTCAATATGTGGTGCTGTGTGTACATTTTTGTTTGATCTGATTTCCCGAAATTTCTGGCAAAATCCGCGAGGCAACGGGGCTGGTCTTTTTTTAAAAAATCTGCTTTAATAGAAAAAAAAAACGGCGGATGAAACGTGGATTAAAACGTTAAAGGACCAAGAACAAGATAAAAAAGTGCAGCAGATTTTTTTGTGCTTTAAGTTTGACTCGTGTAAATCACTTTATTAGGTAAATATACATGTAGACTTTAGTTACCGTTGGTTGGGCGACATTACGGACTTAAGGAGAGCACCTGCTTTACATCAAAAAATAAAAATAAAATAAAAAAAAACGAGGAAGGAGAGCACTATGAAAAAACGGGGTCAGCTGCTAAGCATGATCTTAAGGAACGTCAAAAATACATCTGACACGCCTGGATAAGATATGACACAATTTAACGATAAATTAATCATTCTTTGTAAATAAAATAATCAACATTCATACATGTTTCATGTAGTAATGTTTATTAATAACAGCTATAAAAATACTGTGAAATAATACTGAAAGGATTATTATTAACTGCCGCTTATGGCCATTCCTCCTCTTTGAGCACCTCGGGAGATGGTGTGTCAGACGTATTTTTGACATTTGTTAAGATCATGGTTAACCCGTTGTTTTTTCATAGTGCTCTCCTTCCTCACCGGCGTTCCAGCGGCTAGACCAGCGTTTCATCCGCCCATGACGCGTCTCCGTCATTCTCTCACATTCTGCTGTGTAACGTCTCCTTTTCCTCTTGGGGTCAGATACACCTGTCCGCTGCTGCTCGTTTCCATCAACAGCCAGAAAAAAGCACAGAGGCAAACTGTTAAACAATGCTCCGAACTTTATTGTTGGTGTTGTCATAGTGAATAAATGTGATCATCGGCCAACAGTTGAAGTCTGAGAGAAGAAACCTGATCAATGAAACTGTACAGTTTAAATGCAGCATTTCTAAAACTTGAATGCATCTGTTTCACCCCACATGCCTACAGATCTGCTACATGTGTGACTATGTAAACCATGAACGCGCGTCATGAACTGCTCACAGTCAGTCTCAGTCATGAGGAACAGGTTGGGAACGCCCAGAAAACGGTGGGTGCAGAGTCTGATTCTGGACTGTAGAGATCACTGAGAGAAGCTCCATCTGCTGACCGACTGACGTCACGTGTCAGGAGGAAGTTCAAGTCCGTCCAGCTTTTCATGGGTCATCAGGGAAAACAGACAAACGTTTGACCTACATTGTGAGTTGATGTGCAGATGCTGGACCTGAACTGATTTCATCTCTGATGTTCATGTCGTTTTCTGTCCTGTCTCAGCTCTCATGTCTGTTCTCCCAGTGCTGCTTGGGGTGGACATATGCATATTCTGAATATATGAATATATGCATTTTAATTGAAAGCTGTTGCAGAGTCAAGACCAGCTGACTAATAATCCAGGAATGATGCTGAGATGATTGCAAACTCTAAACGCTTTGTGGATAGATGGTTTTTGACTGGAACCTGCAGCGTTCTGCCGCTGTCCTCCATGCTGAAACCAGCAGCAGGTGCACGGACACTGAACATCCAGGCAGTAACTTCACACAGAGGACGCTGCGGCTGCGCTGCGGCTGCGCTGCGGCTGCGCTGCGGCTGCGCTGCGGCTGCGCTGCGGCTTCAGTGTCGTGCAGATGTAGGTACAGATACTATTGCTGTTGTGTCTGGATGTCTTGTTTGGTTATAAATGTTCTGGAGGAGGTCAGTAATGAGGCTGGTCTGGTGAAGGAGGAGCTGCTGTAATGCTAGCTGCTTGGTGCTGCTCAGCCGCCTGCTTCTCTGCTGATGCATTCTCCGCAATGCCGGTCATTCTTCCTGAAAACATGGAGCGCTACGCTGTTCACCGTCTCTTTGTTTGGGGTCAACTGTTGGGAGAACTTTGGACCTCCTAGTGTGGGTTCTTCTGTTGGATTTGCTCATTGCTCCCGAGGGTATGGAGGTGGTTCTCTAAGGACCTTGGTAAGAAGCATCTTTTCATCAAGAAGAGGAAACGCTCATTCCAGAAATCCATTTTCATTCTGGAAATTTCAAAAAGAATCCATGTGGATGAAAGACGCAGAATGGAACAAAGTTCTGCATCTTTTAGCTAAAACTTCTTCACGTGTGACTGAAGCATTGATGTGGAGCCGCAGAGTCACAGAGGAAGTTACCTTCAGTCTGCGCCTGTCCACTGACCTCTGATCAAAGCAGAAACGGGGGCTGAGCAGATGAAGAACCTCCTTAGATCCTCATTTTGCAAAACTCTGAACATCCATCATGAGGCTGAAAAGGCTCAACCAGTGGTTCACTTAACAGACGACACACCCAGGAAATCTCAGCAGGAGAACACTTTGTTTCCAAACTAAGATCTCGTCTAACAGGAACATGACCACAGATGGACTTGTGGAGTCAGCAGCTCTAGAGGCCTGTAGAAGCCCTGAGGACGGACAGACGGAAAACCCAGAAGAAGCTGCTGGAATGGAGGAGATATCAGCCATGAGGCATGGAGACCATGCAGACGCTGCTCTGATAGACACTCCTGCTGTCTTCAGGAACGATGGAGAAACCATCTTTCTGAAGTGATGGAATGAGCATAAGCTTTTTAAGGCTTTCAAATGTTCCAGAGGACGAGGAATGAGCCAAAGCTGCACCTGTTCTGAGCAGAACCGCTCAGGTCTCCTTCACTGCTGCTGGATGGACTGGATCCAAGAACCCCTATAGTTCAGCAAACGTGAACGCGTTGGAGTGGATGTTGTCGCTGGAGCTTCAAACCACAAAAATGCAACCCTGGAGCCAGACAAAGCACCCCCTGTAGAGACCACATGGTAACTGTAGCTGGATGGACGTCTTGGAGCTTCAGCTGCTCATTTCACAAACCTAAAGTGTGTTCAGCTGAAGAATTTTTCTGAGAAGATGCCTCCCATTTCCTGTGAGACCTTCTCCAGTTTCCTAATGTCAGAAGACATTCATGTCACATAGATGGAAGATTTCCCAGCGTCCAGTGCAGCGTCCAGTGCAGCATCAGGCGTTAGCATGGCAGAGGAGTGAGGCCACAGAGCATGGTGAGAGCATGCAGACAGAAACAGAGGTGGATGGGAGTACTAACACATGTACAGCAGAGGTTCTTTGAGGTGAGTAGAGGAGCTGCGGCCAGGCTGCCCGCTGCTGCCGCCGCCGCGGTGAGTCAGTGACAGCCTCCCAGCCGGCTGCAGCGCTTTGCCTTTGGAGAGTAGCTGCCGCTGCAGTCGAGACGCACAGACCAGCTCTGACCTGCTTTGGTGCTCAAAGTCTGAAGTGTCCAGGATCCAGTTACGGGTTCAGTTGACACGGATGCCAGAGATGAAGGGCAAACCGCTGGGAACCCTCTTCTTGTACTCCACATAGTCCTCAGCAAAGAAGTGGATGAGTGAGAGTTCCTCCTCCTCTATCCGCTCCCGGAAGAACCGCCAGCTGGCAACGGTGTAGCCCACAATACACACCGGGTTACACAGCATGACCTGCAGACACACAGACAACAGGAGGAGCTCCATTCATCAGCATGTGAACAAAGGTCAACGTCACAGAGCAGAATGAAGCACAAAGACATGAGGACTCAGGGACCTTTTAATCCTGAACCACATGGTGTGGTTTTGTGTGTTACAATAACCTTGATGTCCTCTGGTGTTAGTTTGAGCAATAACTTCATCTGCTGTGAGAGCAGGTAGAGGAACATCTAAAGAGGCAGAGGTTTACTCTGGAAAGGAGAGGAATGAAGGTCAGCTGCAGCAAGACGGAGTATCTGTGTGTGAATGAACAGCAGCAGAGGAGACGGAGGAGGACTTAAGGTCAACCTAATATTTCAGAAATGGTATGTGAGCTAATCCAGATTCACTGAAAAAAATGAAAGGAAAGGTGAAGAAGACTGCGGTGAGAGCAGCCATGTTGTTGGTTCAGACCAGGATTCTCCAACCTGAGGCTCTGGAACCAAATGTGGCTCTTTGGCTTTTAGGAAAAGTGCTGATAATTGAAATAATTACAAAAGCCTATTTTTAGTTTGGGCTTTTGTTTAGAAGACAAATAACGCTAAAAGTGTCATCTTGAAGTACATATTCTGATCTTCTGCTGAACAGCAGTGTCCTTTGAGAATACAATAGCATTATTAAATGCTGTTCATATTCAACATTGAATGACAAAAACAATGAGGCGCCACCAAAGCCATAATGTTTGATTTTTTCATTTTGAATAACTGAACTCTGGTGCAGCAGGAGGATCTTATTTTTTTGAAAGAAACATGTTTGGGATGCTGCCAGAGAGGAAGATGTTGAGGTTCTTTTCGGGAGTGACCTGGATGGATCAGGAATGCATCCGTCAGAGGAACAGATCCTGGGAGATGTTCTGGAGAAACATGCAGGGAAGCAGGTGGATAAAGGAGGCTGAGGATGGAGATACCAGGACAGAGGAGGTTCATAGATGCAGGAAATGTGGTCACATAGAAAGCCGATGTTGGGACTTCAGAAGGTAGAAGCTGACTGTAAAAGGTGATGTTTGTGGGGATACCTTCAACACTTGGATAAGAGAAGGGAAAGTTCTCACCTGAGTACCGATGCTCCAGTAGAACCAGCCCACATAGGATGGGTGTCTGAAGTAGGCGTAGACTCCGGTGGTGACGAGCACATGACTCTGGGCCTTCTCGTTCTGCACAATGTGGTTAAAGTTGGAACCTGCGGTTAGCATGGCGGCCTTCCGCAGGCCCTCGCCACACAGCACCATGATCAGACCGACCACGCTCAGCCACTTCAGCTGCTTCAGCTCTGCAGGACAGACAGAGGTCAGAGGGCATGCTGGGAGATGATGCAACCTCCTGCCCTGATGCTCGCTCCACATTCCCTCATTCATGCACACACCATCTGTGGTTCGGATTCAAACTCTCAGTTCCTTCTCTCTGCAAACTTGCACGCGTGGCGTAAAAATGTCTGCAGAGGCTACATCCACGCAGGAGAAACTGCTCCTCTGTCCCTCCTTGCTTCACCTGTAACGGTGCAGCTACATGTCCACAGAGCTGTGGGAACTGTCATGAGCCTTTGGAGGAGTTCAAACTATCACTTTGATGATGGAGGTTTAGCGTCTGCAGATCTCAGCAGCTCATCTCACAGCGTTTCCTCTGTAGATGATATGAACATCTGTCCCTCACACTTTTGGGTCAGCTGGATGGACGTGGAATCAATGTGAACAGAATGAGCAACGAAGATGAAAGTATGGATGAGCGGAGAACTTTAGAAACTCTGATGCGTTTCTCTTCAGAAGATCATGAAACGTCTGTTTCATCCAAACTGAAATAGAAACCCATTGATGTCTTAGACCTGATCTCACTGGATCACAGGTAGAACACGGGGGTGGTGGTGGTGGACCAACCTGGAACTGTCAGCTTCTCCACAGTGAACTCCACCCATGAGGACACGGCTGCCAGCGTGTACTCCATACTGTGGTTGAGCAGGAAGGAGTCCAGCGACAGGCTGCGGGGGTTGATGATGGCCGTCACCAGGTACTCGGAGTAATGGAAGAAGGACAGCGAGCACATGTACCTGCAGAGAAGCACACCTGTGGCGGTTCTGTCCCAGCTCACAGGGCTGACATGACACATGGGGAATGAGCGACATACCAGCCAAAGTGTGTCCAGGAGGTCTCGGAGAAGCTTAGGATTAAGCCGCAGCCGAAGGTGACTCCCAGGAAGCAGGCTCTCAGAGCGACCTGTGACAACAGCAAGAGCTGACCCACTTTCACAGAACTCAGGTTCTGGTGTCTGAAGGGTTCCGACTGACTTTCATCAGTCAGAACCCTTTAGCAGCTGATCAGAGGTTTCTGCAGTGAACGAGTCATCTCAGTTTCTATCTTGGGTCTTCATCAGCTTTCTGTCTAATCGGATTAAATCCCTGGATTAGGATCTTTTGTTGGCATGCTATAAAGAACTGTGTTCCGGTTCTAAGGAGAATGAATCTTTTCCACACCGAGCTGGGCCACCAGCAGGCGTCCATGTGTTGGAACCGTCCTGCTCCAGCCACCGTGGAGAGATTTCCCAGCTTACCTTGTAGAGAGGACCTCTGTAAATGAGCAGCAGGAGGCCGTTGATAACTGCTATGTGGACGCAAATGACGATTTTCCCGGAGGTTTCCGTCAGATAATCAAAGACCCAGTCCAGATGTCCAAAGCTGGTCCTGATCAGCGGGATTACGAGGACGCTGAGGCCTAAAAGAAAGCTTTTTATACTAACTCTACCTTCAAGCACCAACTTGCTGCCTGCCATGATGGAAGTTCCGCGATTTGACAGAACAAATCTCGCGATAACACGGCGCTCTCACGAGAAGGACGTCCGGAAAAGGGAGGGGCTTATGGTGCGTTTACTGTCTTCATGTCAGTTTCAAAGCTTCACGGATTGAAAAGATTGAAAAGCTTCACGCATTGAAAAGTCACAATGACGTCATCTAAATACAGCATAGCAGTCATCCGTGTAGTGTAGCTGAACATATGTACGTTTAGTGTCTACATAATTACATTCAATTTACTACACCTGACAATCTAACAGTGAACTCTTGTCATAGAGAAGAAAGAGGCAAAACAATGCAACAAACATTGCCTTCAGTTGGCTCGGTCCCACTATCTTCTCTGCAACTGTCATGTCATCCTGATCCTCTGCCTGCATCTTCTATAACTCCTGCAACTATATTTGTCATCCAACCAATTTCCATTTCAGAGTTACTAGAGTCCCTGTAAGCTATTGCTCCAAAAAAATCTGCCCTCCAGATGACCTAGACCCCTTACTTCTGCCCATATTTTAAAGTCTGCAGTCAAACACAATTCCTAAAGTTTGGAAGGCAGCTCATGTTCTCCTTCTCCTGAAAGGTGGAAATTAATCTGAGCTAAACAACTATCTCCGAATGATCTGTTCTTGCAAAAATTCTTGAATCCCAAGTAAATTCTCACTGAAAACTCCTTTTAGCATCTAACTCGGTTCGATGTGAAACAGTCAGGTTTCAGGGCAGGCAGTACTGTTACAGCTGCTGTATCTGTAACAAATGATGTGATCAATGCCCTGGACAAATTGCACGTTGCAGTGGATTTATCAAAGGCCTTAACCACCAGCTTTTAATACAAAGGTTAAATCTTATTGGTCTTGGAGATTCTGCTATTGAGCGGTTCAGGAATGATCTCTCACAGAGAATCCAGAAGATGCAAAATCGGACTTCATGAACATCAATAATGGAGTTTCACAGGGGTCCATTTTGGTTCCTGTCCGTTTCACCATCTTTATTAAAAACACGGGCAGTCATTTGCCAAATGTTAAATTCCATCTTTATGCAGATGATACCATCATTTATACAGTTGCTTCTTCTATCAGTCACGCCGTAAATGAGCTTCAAGAAGCCTTCCATCAACTTCAGTATGCTCTTCATAACTTACAGTTGATCAGAAATTTAAAAAAAGACCAAATACATGATATTTTCATCTGATTTCAGATGATGCATTGACGGCTGATATTCATACATTGGAAAAGTATCTACCTGTAAATATCTAGGTGTGTGGATTGATGTCAAACTGCCTTTTACCTCTCACACTGACCACTTACAAAAAAAGTTAAAGGCACGTCTGGGTTTCTACCACAGGAACATGTTTGGTCTGAACCCAGATGTGAGGAAAATACTTCTTCCCAGTTCTGGACTATGGGGACATTCTTTCCATGGACGCTCCCTTTTCAACTCTCCGTAGACTGGACACAGTTTATCATAGTGCTCTGCGTTTTATCACAAACTCTGCTTACAGAACCCTCCACTGTGAACTGCATTCGCTGCTCTCTTCCTCACTGAAAGTCAGGCGACAGACACTGGCTAACCTTCACCTATAAGGCCATCAACAGTAAACTGCCTCAATACCTATGCCGTCTTCCATCGCTAGCATATATAACTCTCGCTCTTCACTCAGAATGCTTCTCTTTATTCCCAGATTCCACACTAAACTAGGAAAAACAGCCTTTTCCATGTCTGCTCCACTTTCCTGGAATAATATTCAAAACTCTCTGGGTCTGTTTGACCTGACACCCTTGAACTGCTTGAAAGCAGAACTTTTTGAGCTTTCAAAAGAAGAAAGAGGGAACTGGAGGAGAATCAGGACTTAAGTTCAGACAGCCAGGTGGTGAGGAAAGTGGGAGGAGTGTGGGGTTGGAGGCAGGAGGGTTGAATGAACTATGTGCACCCGGAGAGACGATTTTACCAGTCTAGTGTGGAAAATGCCAATGACAATCTAATGTTAAATGGCAAAATTATGTTCATTGAAATAAAAAAAAACGGAATCTTATTTGGCAAGTTCAAATATGCACTGAAATTTAGAACAAAATTTAAAGTAAATGTTTAGTGTAAAAGTGATTTCAATTATTAAATCGAAATCTTAAACCCAAATGTACATAATAAAAAGTAACTTTAAAATAAACCTACATTTAATTTGATATGTGACATATTTAATATTGTAAACAAATATTAAGACATAAATGTAAAAAAATATTCATAAATGTTAATTGGGCCATTGAACCCTTTTTCTGCCCTGCAACCCTCTGGTGTTTTAAAATGTTTTCCTGCTTAAAGAGACCCCCAGGCAGCGCTCCACACCTGTGGGCGTGGCCTGAACGCCCCTTTGGTGTGGTCCAAAAACATTGTGCTTTTATTGACATTTGAAAATACAACTTAACACACATCTAAGCTAAACATTCCCAAGAATGTTAGCATTTACATATACATTTATACTTAAGACTGTATTTTAGTTTCAACATTTAACTTTTACACATTTAGGTTAGAATTTGCATTTGTACATATGAAGAATTGTATTAAACGTTTCTGTCCACACTTTACATTTAAATCCCCAAAACTGACACTTTCTGCAATCAGTAAATGTGAGTAAAGTTGGCTGATTCAAATACCACAGAGGAATGACCGAAAATCGACTTTCAGGCCACCTTAAAGTTAGGTGCTGCGTTTTTTTCCCCCTTTTGTTTATTGCATACAGCGAGGATGCTGCAATCGAAGCAATTCTGAGTTTAGTTTGTTTGGAAACAAGAAGAGGGTCATACCCTTGATTTGTCCTTCTTCACAGGAGAACCTCGTCTCTGCATCGCTGCAGCAACAGTCTCTGCTGATGGAGGACATGCTCCGGGGAAAAAGCTGAGTCAGGTGTTTTTTTTTTAGGAACATGTAAACCTGGACCCCCCCAGCACCAATGCTGGTCTCACTCACTGACCCAACCAACAAAAACACCAGCCATGTGAAGATTTCAGGAATTTAATACAAAAACAAACATGTATGACATTAACTTAATGCATATGAATCTATAGATCTGTTTAAAATCTTTGACAAGCACATCAGTACACATCTGTCTGGGAAACACCTTCATCATATGTTCCCAGTTTGATACTTTTGATATCAAAGTGTAAAAATCTAAAGATATCCTTCAGTAATTATTACATCAAACCTGATCTCCAGCAGCTCACAGGAATCCCGCTCAAGCTGCAGTCTTTCTGAAAACAACTCAGATAAATAACTCAGGAAATTTACTGGTGTTTCATGTCTGTGCTGGTGAAGAGTTTAAGTCATCAAAACTTCTTCTGGGTTTCTGTGAAAAAACGGTGGATCTTGCTTTGGGTCTTCAGCGAAGGTGACGTGGAGACTAAAAAGAAGGAAAAAAAAAAGAGTTTGAATTCCTCTTTTGAACAGCACAGATATCTGCTCTTCTCCAGGAGGGTCTTCTGTCTCTTGGAACCGACCATGAGATGGAAGAGAAGCAAAGCAGGAGTCTGACACCCTGACTAGCTGCAATGTTTGATTCTGCCATCTACCGAGGAGATGCTGCAAATAGAAAATCTGTCAGAAAGATGATCTCACCTGAACTTTGGTGCTCTTCTCCTGGATCTGCATCTCCTCTGGATGATGTCTGACAACCCATCAGGGCATCCAGCAGCTCTTTGTACTTCTTTTTATGGTGTGGACGAATGAACAAGTTGGACCCTGAGAGCAGAAACAATGGTTGAAACGCTGCAGGTTCAAAGGCAGGAGCAGAGCTGGATGTGATCAGCGGACTTACTGATGAGCAGGTGGAAGTTATCGTCTTTCTCTGTGAACAAGCTCACAACTGTAGTCACCAAGTCCTCGTAGTTGTCCGTTTTCTTGTAGTTGTTGATGGCCTCCAAGAGGTGAGCGCATGGTTCTGCTCCCAGGGCTTTCTTCACATCAGCAACATAGGTGGAACGAGCCAGGTGCTTTGCTGAGGAACCTGATGACAGTTTGTTGAGTTAGTCCCTGTTCCATTTTCTTAACTAACCCGACAAACATCCACGCGGGACAGAAGCTCACCCCTCCTTCCATTTTTTCCCCCAACTGGCACCACAGTGAACTGCCAGTTACCAAAGCTCCCTGTTAGCATACTTGCTTTAGTCTTTCTGTTTCAACTGTTTTTGTTGGACATGGACTTCTTTTTACACGTCCGGCCTGCTACTAATTTCTTCTACTATTTATGGGTCTGAAGTGGTCTCCAGGTGCATTATTTCATGATCAGCTATTGTTGCTTAGCAACAACAAGTGGAGATTTGGACAATCTGCTGCAGAGAATGTCACAGAAGCTGGAATCCATCATGGCCAATCCTTCATGATATCACAGGTGCCCTGAGGAGCTCCTTCAGTCAGACGTTACAGCTCGCTGCTGGCCTTTCTTACGGGCAGCAATTAGATTCTGCAATGCCTCATAGACACTAGACAACCATTATTGTTATTAATTTTTCACTGCATTTTAGTGCTTTTTAAGATCTATTTCCTGTTTTAATTGAGCTATGGTAATGAGGTCAGTTCCCTTTGTTGGACCAATAAAGTTTTATTCTAAAAAAGAAGGATGAAACATGATGTCCATTCAATGCTGAAGCGGCTGCTGCACTGCAGGATGGACGGCTCCATGCTGATCCCAGACTGAGGGCCTGAACTGATGCACCTGGAACAGGTCAGGAGGACCTTCCAGCGACCACGGAAACTTTCATCACCATGTCAGAAGTCATTCAACACGCGGATGCCTCAGACAACACAACACAGGGGTCATGGCCACAGCAGGGTCTCATGACCAGCCGGCACCGACGCGTGAAGAAAGGATGCTGGGAGTTGAAACGGATGTGTCTGAATTGGTGATGTGGTTCTCACCCGCCTGTGGTTCCTTTAAACCCTGCTGACTGAGATGATGTCCTCCTCTGTTGAGCTGCTGAGTATCCAGCTGACCGCAGGTGGACGAGCTGGTGCCTCCTCCGCCGGGCGGCCTCTCTGACGCTGAAACAAAGCACAGCCTCTGCTGCTCAGGTGAATGTCAATAGGAAGAACAGTGAAAGCAGGTGAGCTCTAGTACCGCTCTGCAGCATGATGGCTTTCTTCTGGTCCTTGGACAGCGAGTGCTCTGGTTTGTACCCGCAGCCTTGTCCCGTCAGCTCCACACACCTCTCATCAAACCTCTGTTTGTGGTGCGGACGAACAAACTGGTAGAAACCTGCAGCAGAACACAAAGAACCCAGATGTGTTCAAACCAGACAGAACAAGAGACAGGAAGGACAGGTTGGGCAGACTCACCCCGGAGCAATCTGTGAGTGTTGGCGTCTTCAGAGAGGACGGCCGTTTTGGTCAGCAGAATGTCCAGCTTGTCTGTCTTCTTGTAGGTCTGCAGAGCCTGGACGATGCAGTCAAAGTTCACCTTACTGAGAGATTTCTTCATGTCTGCCAGGAACAGCTTGGCCCTGATGGTTTTGTCCTCCTCCGACAGATCCTCAGACCGACTCTGCTCCTGCACAGAGAGGTGTGGGGGCTTTCACATAAACACCACAAAAGCGTCAGATGTTCGACAGAACAATCCGCAGCACTGGCGCAGGACAGCAGCAGTACACAGATTCATTTCTTTACATACGTCCTCCATCATCAGAAAAACGATACAAGAACACGTTAAAAACACTTTTTTCATTGGAGTGGGTCATGGAAAACAGCATGTGTGTTTTTAGTTCAGACTCTTCAGTTTTAACATCCCTGCTTTCTAATATGCTGTAAATGTCCTCAGCCTCCACATGTTCATTCAGATATGCATCATTTAAAGCTCATGGATGTTTCCTTGTTTATGGTTTTTTCATCTTTATGAAGCCTACCTGTTGCTGCACCAATTTTATTTTACGTTTTCCTCCTCGCAGTTCGTCTTCCATCCTTTTATCGTGCTGAAGAGACAGCGTGGACAACCAACTCGTCTTTCAACACAAACAAACTACAATTAGATCAAATATAAAGTGTTTCCTGGAGATAAAAGACACAGTCACTGCTTTAGTAAACCCACCTTATCCTGACCAGTAGCGCCATTGTCTCCATGGGAACTGTCCTCTCGCTCCAAAGCGTCCAGCAGGCTGGCTGGCCTCCTCTGACTCTCCCGTACCTCACACTCGTAGTCTAGGCAGATCTTGGCCATCCCACCACCTCCACTCTGTTCATCTGATCACAGAGCAGCAGAAGACATCATAAAGCTCCAGCTTAAATGACCAACATCCACCACCAGCAGCTACCATTCTAAGAATTTTTAACTTCTACTACAATATAATTACCAATATTTTCTCTCACTGGAATAGAATGTAGACATTTGTTTGCTCTAATGTCTGCATGTGGTACTGCTGTTCTGTATAACGTATTTTATCCATCAGTGTGTCATTAGAAAGCAGATTTGGTGGACAGACAACCAATCGTGTTCAGTTCTGTCATTGTGTAACTCCAGACTGTACATGAGGTCAACTTCTCCTCTGCATGGACCTTTGAAACAGAACTCACACACAGATGTTAACATCTGGACAAAAAGTGATTTTTGAATAATTCAATCATGGAAAGCATTAAAACAGAACCTCCATCAAATCTATTCAGAGCAAACGGATGAGCTGAAGTCCTCTGTCCTGTTTTTCTTTCTATCTCAGTCAGAGTTTGTGGAGGAGAAACAAACTCATTCTAGTTTCTTTCCTTAAAAAACATGGAAATCCTCCAGAAGATATAAAAGTTTTTAGTCTAAATCTTTGCTACTGTTCAAAAGTTTGGGGTCATTTAGAAATGTTCCTGTTTTTGAAAGAAAAGCACTATTTCTTTCAATGAAGATAACGTCAAACTAATCAGAAATGCACTTAATGCATTATTAATGTTGTAAATGGTTGAAAAATGACTATTCTAGCTGCAAATGTCTGGATTTTGGTGCATTATTTACATAGATGACTGGAGGCTTATTTCCAGCAACTATCACTCCAGTGTTCTGATGGTACAATGTGTTTGCTCATTGTGTCAGAAGGCTAACAGATGATTAGAAAACCCTTGTGTGATCATGTTAGCACAGCTGAAAACAGTTTGGCTGGTTAGAGAAGCTACTGTATAAAACTGACCTTCCTTTGAGTACGTTGAGCATCTGGAGCATTGATTAAACGCTCAAAATGACCAACAAAAAGAGAACTTTCAAGAGGAAACTCAACAGTCTGTTGTTCTTAGATATGAAGGCTATTCCATGAGAAAAAAATGCCAAGACACTGAAGATTTCCTTCAACGGTGCGTTGTCCCACTCTCTTCAGAGAACAGCACAAACAGGCTCTAACCAGAGCAGAAAAGGGGGAGGCCTCGCTGCACAACTGAGCAAGAAGATAAAGAGTTTCCAGTTTGAGAAAAAGACGCCTCACAGGTCCATAACTGACAGTTTCATTATAGTACCGGTGTCAACATCTACAGTGAAGACTGTGGGATGCTGGCCTTCAGGGCAGAGCGGCAAAGAAAAAGCCAAATATGAGACTGGCTAACAAAAGAAAAGGATGAATATGGACTAAAGAACACAGACATTGGACAGAGGAAGATTGGAATAAAGGGTTATGGACGGACCAATCAAAGCTTCAGGAGTTTGGATCACACAGAAGAACATTTGTGAGACACAGAACAACTGAAAAGTTGATGGGACATTGTCAGATGCCAACTGCAAAGCATGGTGGGGGTAATGTGGTGGTCTGGGGTTGCTTTGGTTGATTGGGAGAGTTGTTCAGGGTAAAAGGGACTTTTAATAAAGAGGGCTATCACTAGGGCTGTCACTAACCATTATTTTAAAAGTCAATTAGTCACCAATTACTTTTCAATTAGTCGATTAGTCAACGACTATTGTTTACATAAGATGATGTGAAATGTCTTCCCCAAAAGTTGACAGTGAGTGTACCGACCATGGAGGTTCGTGTCATGTATGATACCACTAGTGCTCAGCATCTGCTGCAGTCACAGAAGTTGAACATTTACATGTGTAGTTCATGAATTTCACTTTATGAAATATAAAAAGCCTGAGGTCCAAGGTAAGCTGTATGCTAGCACAAAAAAGCCATAATTGGTTCACAAGTTAAAGGGTTCCTGATCCCTGCACTAAATCTTTGTCTAAACTTCCCAAAGAGATTGAAAGCAGAAATATTTGATGAACATGGGTTTTACTTTATTTCAATTATTAAACACTAATATTCTACAATAATTTTTCCTTCATTAGTTTGCTAAAGTGACCTAGGTGGCAGACAGGGTGCAGCCCCCCCAACCATGTCTTTAAATCTTCAACCATTGACAGAGGTTTCATTCCTTTTAAAAACACATCTAGGACGTTCTGTGTTTGTGTTGCAGCCTCTGAAAGAATTATTTGGTCCAGTTTCTGACTGTCCAAAGAGAAATGCACAATCTCACTACACTGTTAATAAAAAACACATTAGGCCATTTATTTATACCTGTAATTTTTAAATAGTCATGATAACTACACTAACTGTGTTATAGTTTTCAATAGGATTTATAATAATTTTGATTTAATTTAATCTAACAGCAGCACCTACAAGTTCCTTTCTAAATAAAATACAGTGTCAATAAAGATCCTCTTAAAGCAGTAAATTTATTATTACTTAGTATTATTCAATTCTCTTACTGAAGCACTTTGCTCATGAGGAGACTTACTTTAGTAGACTTCAGAGGGAATGTTTCAGATTCCAAAACCTATATTCTTCAGGAATATCTTCTATTTTCCTTGCGTGGATTAATAATGCTTCACCTGAACAGCCCTGTGCTTTACTTTAACATGAAAAACTTACTGAGTTTCCTCCTTTTCAGGCTGGGCAGGTGAGCATCCAGCGCCTTGGCTTTCTGTGCGCAGGAGCTTTGTGAAGATGAGCAGGAGGCTGAATTGGTGAAATGAGTTTCTGGTGACCGAGCCGCTGTGAGGCTTTCTGCTGCAGCTGTCTTCTGGACCACAGGCCTCTGCCACATTAAGAAACAACAACCACACACGAGTTACCTCTGCTCAGTGTCGTTCTACATCAAGTCACTTAGCAGGCACCCCACAAAAGCAACCCACCAGTTTCTGCGCCACCCTGAAGAACTGCGACACATCCCGAACCATATTCCCAAAGCCGTCATAGACGCGCACGTGAGGCTTGACCCAAGAGGGGAGATGCGCCCGGGCATCAAAATTTTTGAACCTGAGAGGAAAGTCACAAGCTGCTTCTGCTAAAAAGTTCAGGAACACGGAAGACAGGCGAGCATGGAAACCAGGTTTATATTTACACTGTAGTTCAGCTGATGTTGAACAAATATGTAATAAATCTTATGGACATTTTTGAAGTAATCAGTTCACTTGATGTTTCAGTGATGAGGAGTTTGGACAAAGAAGAGCAGCAGGTCTGACCTCTGATCGCACAGGAAGATGGCTCCATAGTCTTCTTTGTGGCGAATGACTCTGCCAATGGCCTGGTTTACGGCCCGGAAGGCCTGTAGTCGGTACCACTCCTGTCCTAACAAGTACTGACCCACACACAGCGAGAGAAAAACAAACACACACTTCTGACAAAACTGAGCCGCAAAAAAATCCACTGACACTCCCACTAGTCCAACTGCAGAGTGCCTCTCCTCACCTTCATTCCCGGATCTTTCTTCTTGTTCATCTCGTCTAAAAACTGCATCTTTAAAATGACACGAGGATCCAGTTTTGGAGGGAAAGGAAGGCCTGTGATGATGACGCCACGACTAAAGGTGTCGGCAAAATCCAAACCCTCGCTCGCCTACAAAGAAAAAAACAAACTCAAGTCAGTTCGCTGAAAGCTTTCCATCCGACATTTGTTCAGCTGAAGAGTGACACTCCTTAAATGAAAATAAAAAAAAAAAAATAAAATAAAAAACCCTCAAGTCACCAAGAAAATCCAAAAGTTTATTTTACCGTTTTTTCTGAAAATGACCTGGTGACCTGTCTGTCACCCCCAGATAACCAAAATCTAAAATGGTTGCTATGGAGATAGAACCAACACAAAAGTCGTCATTTTGAAAACAAGTGTTTTTTTCATCAATCCGTCACATGCAACCCTGACCAGTGTGACCAGGTCAAAGGGGGTGGCGAGGGCGGGTAGGGTCTGCAGGCCATTTGACGCCACTCGTGACTTTGATTTAGTGAAGAAAGCAGAACGGCTGCAGCAGCAGCTCCTCACCTTCCCCCGACACACAGCAAAGAAGCTTCCTCCTTTGGATGCAGGATCATTGACCTTGTTGTAGAATCCATCGATTATCTGAGAGACAACCCAGACAGACTGATGGGTCATGGATCCACAGAGAGTTACAGAGACTGGTTTTAACGGCAGAGTCAGAGAAGCTCACCTCGGTGAAGGAACCCGTCCCTTTGGGCTCAACAAACATGGGCTTGATGTGCTCAATGCGATCAGCATGTCCATTAGCCTGGTGAGTGAAAGCAGGGACATGCTCGCACGTTTGCATGAAAAACAATTGAAATGTGCCCAGGCTGCTTACTTTCCAGAAGTCCAGAGTTTTTTCCATTAAAGGAAAAGAAGGAAAAAACACTAAGAGCCCATGAGGAACAACTCTGCTGATGTTGGCTGAGGAGAGAACAGACCAGGAACAGAAAATGATGATGGAACCATCTCACAACCACACGCAAAGGGAGAAGACCACGCTTCCTAAAAGTATCCAATCAGAGGCGGAAGAACAAAGATATAGTGTGTTGTCTGAGCTTACCGACGGTTTTTCCTAAAGAAGACATGTTCTCTGGCAGAAACCTGTAAGGACAGGAACGATCATCTCTGAGGCACAGCAGCTGGTTACCAAGACATGACTTCAATCCTCCAACCAGCGCTAGCACCAACACTCACCTTCTGTCAAAGGCTGAACTCAGCAGGACGCCATCAGGGCCTTGACTCACCACGCTGACAAAGATCTGGTCCCGCTCGATCACATGACTGTTCTCCAGACAAACGGGGAACTTTCTGCAGCAAACAGAGCAAACTCCTTCAGACCTCTGTAGGAAGGCAGGCAGTGATCCCACTACTTTAAGAGTTTCAGTAAACCTTAACAACAAAGGAAACTAGAGAATCAATTCATAACAAAGGCAGCAGTCAGACTTCAAAACCCACTGCCATGAAAATGGTGTTTTTAACATGTTCTTGGAGCATTTTTCTTATGCTGGAGGACGTATATACAGAAAAGTAATAATAAAATAAATAATCTTGACATTGTATTTCTGAATATTTTCTTATTCAAACGGTTGTGAAAACAGATTATTGGAGTGGGATTTAAAAGAAGTTTTCTCCTGCTGTAGGTTGGTCCTCTGTCCAGAATATGTCCAGCCTTAGCCTTATGATAGTTGGGATAGGCTCCAGCCACTTCTCATTCAGGACATTTCTGCTCTATGGATTCTGACTTGTAAATATTCCAAACTGGTTTTGGTCAATAGTTTTTCAGAATTTCTGAAGAACTATCAGAAGCTGTAACAGGAGCAATGGTTGTTTTCTTTACCTGTTCTTATTTAAACTTTACATCTTTTGCAGATTTGTTTAAGTCAATCGCAGTTAAAGAAATCTGATCAAAATTGACTGAGAAAATAACTATAAACTTAACTGAGACCCCCTCGCCGCAGGAAGGAGCGCTTTCGCAGATCATTCCACCCGTCAGCTTTTAGACTCTACAATGCCTCACAGATTGTAGACAGATAAGACACTTTGTCTTATTTATTGTATTTCAGTGATACTTGTTCTCAGTTATAATCTGCTGTTTTAATTTGTAGCTGTTGTTTTTTTGAGCTATGGTAACAAAGGAATTTCCCCATCAAGGTATCAATTAAAGTCCTATCAGTCTAAAACAGAATTTTATTAAATCTGCAGATATGTAAACACAGAGGAAAACTGTAAATCCCAGGTCCCTGTAGGAGCAGAATTTACACACTGAATGACTGACAGCAGCATCTTTGCACCTTTTCCTGTCTGCAGAAATGAAGAAGGTAGAAACTTACATCCTCATCTCAGAGGTAAATGAAGAAAGAGGGGACAGGGTACCACTGGTCAAAATGATGCAGCGGACGCCCTGACTTTCCAAGTCCAGCATGCTGAAGCCCGGAGAGAAGCACCAGTAGCTGAGAATGTTTCCTGTAACGCGAACACAGTTTCCTTTAAAAAAATGCATGTGTGAAAGCTGAAAAGCTGAGAGAAACTTCAGCTCGAAATGATCAATATTCATGGATATGCCTTCATGATGAATGATTTGGAAAAGCTGAAGAAAGTCAAACAGGAAAAAAAAAAGAGAATTAATAAAAGAATCCAAAGTAGCTGCTAAATTAAATACATTTTAATGTAGTTTTAAAACAGGCTTTATGAGTAAAAAGGTTGTTAAAAAAAGCCTTTTTGGTGCACGGAAGTGACACAGGTGGACACCAACAAAAAAACAGAGTGCAGTACATTCCTCTTGGCCATGTTTACACTGAAATCCCCCTTAAAGTCTGCGGCGGGGCGGGAAGGCAGGAGGCCACCTGCTCTCTGATTGGACAGTTTGATTTGTGGCCATCCACTCATAAAGGCGTGTAAGACAGAGACAGAATTCGCAACCGCAACTCCTGGAGCTCACATGAGGTGTTTTGCTTCACATCTACAAAAAAAAAAAAAAAAAAAGCTAAAAAAAAAGTAGAAATTATTTCACAAATGCAAATCTTTTTTATGGGCATGCAGGTCCCTTTTTACACATTTGCAAACCTACATTTTTTGGGCAGATTTGTTTTGCGGTTTGATGGATGCAGTTGCAGTTTTGAATCTTTATGGCCTTATATTGATTCCATACAAATCTTCTTTTTTTTCTATTTGTTTTGCACGTTTTAATCAGTATTTTGGGTTGTTGTTGCAGTATTTTGCATTGTTTTGTTTCAAAAGTTCAATAGTTTTGGTTTTCATATTTTATTTTCTACATTTTATCTGAAAGGAAAAATAAAAGCATAAATATGTAGAAAACATTTTTTTACATTATTCTTTTTGTGCACAAGTTTAAAAGAGCCGGATGGCTAAGAAGAGCCAGAATTCCATCACTTTTGAGAAGTTTGAACAAACTGTTAAATGTGTGAGGAGCTGCAGCCTCCAAAGTCTCATAGGGACGATGACAGGAGAGGACAGACTATTTACTGGTTCATTTTTGAAATGTTTGCGTTTTTTCTGTGAAGATTACAGGAAGAGATTTTTAAATGTGGTCATGTGTGACTTTCTGGAAAACAGACATGTTTACATTTAGACCCACCCTCTGTCTCTGTTAGCCGACAAACTGACCCCGGCCCCTCATCCCAGTGGAAAACAGTTATGTGACCCCCACCAGAAAACGTTTGGGGACCCCTGAGTTAGAAGATACTAATGTGAATCTAGTATTCACACTAATGCTTTTGAAAATGCCTCTGTATTCAGCAAACATCAAAGTAACATCCTGCTAAGAAAAACTAAAGGATAATCAAGCAAACCCGTCATTTTAAAACGTCAGTGTTCTCCTTTCATCTCCTTCTCATGAAGCTTTTATCAGACTGTAAAAAGTATGTAGAGAGAAAGCTGAACAAATACCCTGTTTCTTGGATGAAGATGAAGCCCACGGATCTGTGCTCTGTTTCCTTTTGTTACTGCTGGAATCTTGGTGGATGTGGACCTGAAATAATCAAAAACCACCATGAACATCCGAGCAGGATCAGAACCCTCATGGAGGGGGATCTAAAGCAGTAGAGGTGTGTGAGGTCCAGCTGAAGGATGTCCACATGCTCCCTTCACATTTAATGAAGAAGTGGACTCCTGCCGCCATGCAGAGGAACATTCTTGTGTTGTGGAACGGGTGGACGGACCTTGAAGTGAGCAGAGTTGGACTGCATCAGCTTCTGCTGGTCGTTGATCTCTGATGGCTCGCCGCTGAACACCAGCTGCCAGAGGGCCACAAGAGAAGACGCTGGACATCAGTTCTATGTATCCAGTGAAAGACTCCTCTGACTACTTTGATGACACACACAAGCTGATCTTCAGTATTTCTGAACTCCAGTAAAACTCAGCCTGCGACTCCAAACTTGTCAAAACTGAGAAAACTCTGCATTGATGTATTCTAGTCAGAAAATGAGCCGTTTTGCAGCAGTCTATCACCTCAATCTGAGAGAAAGAGTATCAAGTTTTCTTCAGCTTCATGCGTACCTGCATGATGTCAGACAGTTTCTGCAGTCCGCTGGTGTTGAGGAATACTCCCGGCTCTGTTGAGAAGAACACCTCACACATTCTTACGTAAACACAGGACACCTGCGCTGATGCAGGGGGTCTAATTCAGGCGAATCAACACAGACTCAACTCACGTCCAGCCAGATACCCGATGATCTGATCCAGAGCCTCCAGAACCCTGGCCTTGGTGCTGTAGTTGAGGTGGGCCCTATCCAGCAGCTCATATATGAATCTGTGGCAGATAGGAAGAGGTATGTAACCCCACTCAGGTCTAAACTGTCAAACACGCTGCCCTGAAGGAACTTCGACCTTCCAGGAAAATGGTCTCCAGTTTACCAGAACATGTGCTCAGTGGTCTTCCTGTTGGGTTTGTATGATCTCCAGATTCTAGCTACAGACAGATGAGCCGTAACCGTTATATTTTGATATTGAACCAGCACATCTCTTCTGGCCTGGAGTTACCGGGTGTTTCTCAGAAGGTGGTGGAAAAGCCTTTTTTTGGATTTTACAGCCAAAGCTGTAATAAATGTCTCCACTGGAGTTTCTGCTGATTGGTCTCTGGATCTTCACCTCCAGAGAATCAGGTCAGAACTCTGGAACACCTTCATGATTTTGTCTGTGAAATATTGCTTCACTATTTTCATCATTTTGGGTCATGCTCATGCTATTTTTGCTTGAGGTTCAGTGGCTTCTGGGCTAAAAACCCAAATCACGAAGCTCCTGCCGCCATGTTTGACACTGAGGAAGGTGTTCTTGAGGTTAAAATCTCTTTTTTTTTACTCCACATAAAGATCACATCAGTGTAGACAAACAACTGTTTCACCACAAAACAGAACACCAGAAGGGTTTTGTCCAGATGAGGATTAGCAAAGACAAAGCAGGCTTTAGTGCAACTTATCTGGAGCAGTATTGATCTGCATCGATGAAACCCAGAAGCGCGCAGTCTGACGGACTTTCTAGAAGTTTTTTCTGGATTTTTCTGTACCCTCTTGGTCATCTCCTCTGGGTTTTGACCACATCATGAGTCCTTTATTATGCAGCTGCAGTTCCCCAGAGAACTCCTTTGTCATCCATAAACACTGCAGAGCTGCAGTTTTCCACATGTTCCTCATGAATCAGGATAAAGGGGATGCTTTAGAACAGCTTGGACAGCTGGAATGGTACAGAACTTTGGGATTTTCAATTTCCAAATGGTATAAATAACTAGACTGAGGATGAGTCTCTGCAGGCCTCAAGGCTGTTGTGTCTGCATGAATTCCAGATGTCATTGCCCTGATCATGACTGATTATCTGAATCAGGTGTGTGCAGCCAATTAAAACATGCCAGAGCAGAGCATGTTGGAATCAAAAAGAACCCCCCCCCACTTTACAAAAGAAAGATACACAAAGTTAAACAGACTCCTTCCCTTTGTCTGATCAGTCTATGATGTCAATGATGATCCAAAATGGCCACCAAAAAGGGAGCGGTTACTGAAACGTAAAGAAGGGCTTCAGCCAAACACTAGACCTTCCTTCATTCCATCAGACTGTAGTAAAATCCTGTCAGCTGCAGGAAATGAACCCGATACGACAGAGAAGAAGGAGGAGTCAATGCCAAGCTGAAGCTCAGTGATGATGACTGTTAACATTCATGAAATATTGGGTAGTGTAAAAGAAAACATGAACATTTTTTAGTTTTTAACTACGCATGGCTTCCTTTCAGGATGTCACCTACATTCCAGGTTTTGTGATGCCTCTGTCCGTAGAAACTTCGTAGACATCGATGGCAGCCTCCAGATCCAACAAAATCCCTGTTAAAGCGGGACAGTGAGCAGTCTTAGGCTCGTCAAAACAAAATCATTTGGAGTTTGAGTTGAAGGACTTACTTTTGACTTTTGCGAGTTGGTTTATATCTAGTTTTAATCCTGAAACAAACAAAAAAAAACCCAACAGAATGAGTCTTTAAAGGGTTGATTTAGCATTTCTGAAAGTGCAATCATCAGAAAGTCTTGAAAACAGCCGAATCCTGAAGATCTTTGAGTCTGTCTCTTCTGAATTTGTATGAAACACAGCCTTGTGTGTGCGTGAATGAAGCAGCAGGCGGTCTGACCTGAGTTGAGGGACTCCACATTCAGATCTTCAGTGGTAAATTCTCCACAGCTGGTCTCTTTGGCCTGCTCCACCAGCAGCCGGTCCACGGCTGTGATGGCTGACGCCATGTCGTATGGAGTCAGGTCGAACGACGACGACTGCTCGCACATTTTTTCCTAAGCACAAAGGACTTGTTTCCATAATCCAGAACTGTGTGCAGTGGACAGCCACCTTTGTCATGAAGATCAGATCATGTTAGAGCACTTTTTCCAAGTTGCAGTCAAACTCTTCTGGAATCTTCATCAACAGCCATTGTGATTTTCATCACATTCAGCATAAATGTTCATAAAATGAAGGTGTTGAGCATTAGACTGATCATGTCTTCATCTCCATGTCTGATGCTCTCAAGGTTCTGACCCTGAATGGAGCAGTCACTACTGTATGTCTTTCTTCTGAAGTAGAATAACATTCATTTCCCAGAGTAAGTTTGTAAGAACATCCCGCTTCCTTTTGTGGTGTAACAGATTTTCCAGAGTTTTCCATGGTAGTCTGTCTCTCTCTGGTTCTTCTTCACCTTTCACGTGAAAAGACTTTCCTCTACACTGTTTCCTTCACTAGATATGGATGGGATTACGCTGGAGACCCTTTGTATCATCTGCAGGTCACTTTAGAGACCAAACAGAGTCAAGATAATCTGTGTTTACAGATTCTATTTGGTTCTAACAAGCAGGATGACCCACTTCTGGGTTTGCTGCCTTTGATGTCTCGCCTTAAGACAAACTCAGTGATGAACTGGTGCTTTCTTGAAATTAATGAAATGAATTCAGATCTTTTTTTGGCCCTTTTTACCAGTGTTCAGAAGATCAAACCTTCAGTGAGATCCCCTGAACTTCTCAGTGGATGACCCTGTGCAGGTCAAACTCTTACCAGATTGTGAGCTTCATCAAAGATGACCACGGCACCGTTCAGCTCGATGTTGTGCGCTCTGCGGCTCTGAGGAGAGAGCAGATGCAAACCAACAAGCCTAGTTATCCTGCCACAAAATCATCAACATTCATAAGCAGAAGAATCCCGACCCAGAACTGCTTAGCGACTGGAAACTGCTGCTGGTAGTAACAATTCTATGAATTTTTCCTGACTCACTCTTTAAAGTTGAATATGAAAATTAACACGACTCGAAGCAGTTTGGCTGTGAAACAAGGCAGCATCCCAGATCCTGATCATAGCATGCAGGTGGCCCGAACAAGATTTTAAGCTCGTAAAGCGCTCGGTGAGCCTGTAGAGCGCTCCGTGAGCACGTACAGCACTCTGTGAGCCCGTAGAGCGCTCGGTGAGCCCGTAGAGCGCTCCGTGAGCACGTAGAGCGCTCCGTGAGCCCGTAGAGCGCTCCGTGAGCCCGTAGAGCGCTCCGTGAGCACGTAGAGCGCTCCGTGAGCACGTACAGCGCTCCGTGAGCACGTACAGCGCTCCGTGAGCAAGTAGAGCGCTCGGTGAGCCCGTAGAGCGCTCGGTGAGCCCGTAGAGCGCTCGGTGAGCCCGTAGAGCGCTCGGTGAGCACGTAGAGCGCTCGGTGAGCCCGTAGAGCGCTCCGTGAGCAAGTAGAGCGCTCGGTGAGCCCGTAGAGCGCTCCGTGAGCACGTAGAGCGCTCCGTGAGCACGTAGAGCGCTCCGTGAGCAAGTAGAGCGCTCGGTGAGCCCGTAGAGCGCTCGGTGAGCCCGTAGAGCGCTCGGTGAGCCCGTAGAGCGCTCGGTGAGCCCGTAGAGCGCTCGGTGAGCACGTACAGCGCTCGGTGAGCAAGTAGAGCGCTCGGTGAGCCCGTAGAGCGCTCGGTGAGCCCGTAGAGCGCTCGGTGAGCACGTAGAGCGCTCGGTGAGCAGGTAGAGCCTTACTAAAGAGTGCAGACACCGTACGACAGCATCAGCCAAACGTCACAAGAGTGTTTTAAAATTTCCATTATCCTTACAAAAACATCCTGATACACTTTTACAACATGCACAACAGTTCCATCTGCATGATGTCCCTTGAGTCTGCCGTACGAGTCTAAGGCAACTGCAAGACACACTTGTGCTCCTCTTCAGATGAAGTTGAATTCACTCACCTTTGGGTCCAGCAGGTAGTTGTAAGGCATAAAAATTAAATCTGCCTGCTGCTTCAGGGAACGACTGAGGTAATACGGGCAGACCCTGCAGAGACACGGAGACCAGATAAGCTCCAGGCCAGAGAGTTCCAGTTCTCCCTGCAAGGACTCAGGAGGACAAACACACTTACTTTTGTTTGTTACCAAATTTGACCAAATCCTCCACATCAAGGATTGAATTCACCAAGTCTTTGTCAGTGCTTCTCTCTGAAAACAAAGATGAGAGTGAACCACCATCCTCTGATGTTTCCTTCCATCCTGAATGAACGAGGACATTCATCTTTCATAATCAGGACAGTTCCTGTGCTCATCCATCCCTCAGGCTCCAAACAGTTACTTTTTCTTCTCAGCGTCAGACCTTTACCTTCAACGTTGTTGTAATAGAGACAGGACCTGGTGGAGACCTTTCCTCTGCACATGTGAACCTGAGAAAACCAAGCATCCATGTAAACACAGCAGACAAAAGCTCCTGCATAAAGTCCGATCTTCCCTGCAGGACTCTTCCCTTTAGTCTTGGGGGTGCATACTAGACCAGGGGGGTGCATTAACAGTTCAAATATTCAAATGACAGAATTCTCATTATAAAGATCCTGTCCTGATTGTGAGCAGGTAAAAACGATTTTAAAATCCATCAGACACACCTTTGTCAGGTCTCATCTTTAGACTGTGCTTAACTTCTACATCTTATGAAACATTAATGAAGTAGAGCGTTCCCTCATTTATCACAGGGATAAATAACCTGCAATAGATTTCATCTGCTAAATCCAGATGTTTTACTGCTGTGAAACTCCTCACTACACACTTTCTACACTTTTCTCAATCGCTGTGGCTTCAGTCAGCATCTGCACATTCTGCCGTCATCTTCAGCAGCTAAGTTACCTTAACATGGTTGCTCTCCTGACGCATGACTTCCTGGTTAATGCACAGCTGCTCTCTGGATCCCAGCACACACACCTTTGGCCTGACACACACAGAAACCATGAAGTTATAGCTCACAGTCAGAACCCAGATTCCTGAACTCGGAGGAGACTTCTGAAAAACTGGAGGTTCAATCTGAAGCCGGCCCAAATTCTTCAGGTAACAACGTTCACCTGTATGACGTTCTCCTCAGCTCTTCCATGACCTGTGCGAGCTGAGAGTGCGTCCTGGATGCGTATATTATCTTGGGAACATCAGTGTGGTGAACTGGAGAACACCAGGAAGAGGACAGACTGAGCTCAAGGCTGATCTGGTGAACAGCATTTAGAATTTCTAATTTTCATCAAACCTCCCTGGATAACGACAAATGATGTCTGCAGCTTTGAGACGAGTGTCTGAAGACACTCTGAAGACTTTTTAGGGAGATGGCATGGAACAAAACCCGATATCTGAGCGCTGCTCCACACCTTGTTTGTCTCCATCAGTTGCAGCTATTCCCCAGGAAGGCAGGCTGGTGTTTGCAACCACTGGCTCCCCCTTCAGCCTCTCTGCTATCTTCTGAGCAAAGATGGCGTCCTTGAAGTGCTCTCTCCAGGCCAGGGTGGCACACAGCAGGCAGAGGGTCTTCCCTGTTCCTGTGGGGCTCTCCAGAACCCCGTTGACTTCCTTGAGCAAACAGGCAAGGAGTTAAAACACGAGTCATCCACAGCAACGTCCGAGCCTGCCATGCCTGCAGGCAAACACTGGACAGTTTGACTCAGAGAGCACACGGGTCAGCCTGAGATGTGACCATTTCAGCTGATCAACATGAACACGAACAGACAAGCTTGCTCCAGAGTGTTGACAAAAGCGCAGCACTATGTACAGTGGCTTGCAGAAGTATTCATCCCCCTTGAACTTGTATCATTTTCTTTCACAAGTGTGTGTGACTTTGTGTTGGTCTTTCACATTAAATTCCAATGAAATACATTTATGTGTGTGGTCATAATGTGAGAAAATGTGGAGAAATTCAAGGAGGGTGAATACTTTTGCAAGCCTCTGTCATTTTTAAGGATTTTTAGAGGTGCAACCAGAGATTTTGGGGTTCTGTTCATGAAGTGAAGTTGATTAAGTTGCCTTTTTTCCACGATACGGATGCCGCCATTTGGAGCCAGACAAGGTTAGTAAACAGTGATTGGTCTGAGTCAGTGTGAAACAACGTTTCTATGGCAACTACTGCCGTCAATCAGGAGAGAGCTTGTTGGAAGTCCATATCCCTTCCACTGAAAGTGGCTGTCAATCAAATATTTGAGGTGGGCAACACAGGCTTTCATTGAGGCATCTGATTGGTCGGTTTATGGCTTGAATAATTTGCAAAAAAGAATAAAAATGAACAAAAATTAGGATTAACAAGAAGATGTTCAGAATGGTTATTCTGACCAATAGAATGACTGTGTGACTTAACAGAAAACTCTGATGGCCCAGCATTCCACTAGCATTTAAACGCATCACTTATGCACGAATCTGGGAGACGTGAACAGAGTCTCACATGAGATTTGCGTGTAAATGTGGTTTTGTGTGTGCGGACAAGTGATTCGTGCATATTTTTTTAAAGATTTGTGCGTGTAGTTAGTTTCAAGCTGTCGTAATTTTACGTTGTGCATGTGTACATTGTATTTTCTAAACTGTTGTAAAATTTGTACTCATGCACAAAATGTATTTTATGAGTTACAAATCAAGAATTACGCACAAATCAAGAATTACGCACGCACAAATCGGAGTGATACTTATTTCTCTCCATAGCACAGCGTGTTAAGACTCTTGCTTTCACAGCTGCTCCTCGCACATCCAGAAGATACGAGCTTCTTCCCTTTGCCTCTGAAGGCAGACTTTACCACTGCGACACCAACTTCAGCGTTACCGGTTTGGGAGCCTCACCGTCTGCAGGCACTGGAGCACTTTGGCCATGTAGTCCTTCTGGCAGTCATACGGCGGGAAGGGGAAGTTCACCGTGACTCCCTGCAGGCTTAGAGACGGCATTTTCACCGGCTTCAGCCGGGAAGAGCGAAGCTGCTTTCGGGGAAAGCTGTGTGGGCTTCCGCGCGGCTCAAACTGCCGTTCCGCGCCCGTTTCGCTTCAGCTTACTGCTCATGCGCAGTGAAATGAGACGTTCACGTCCTTTCAAACCTCGGAAGGAAAATACTGCTTCATTCAGGGGAAACTACCGGTGAGCAGCGTTTACTCACTAACGGATTCATGACGTTTGTGAAATGGTTTCATTTCTTTAAGGTCGACACAAAACCAGTTTAAAAGTGACTTTATGGGTCCTGGAAACGGTTTAGAGTTTGTCAACAAATCTGCTCCTGTAATTCATCACTTGACAGTTACTTTGTCCCTTTTCACCCCATGACATTTCTGTGAGGATTTCTGCATCTTCCCTATTAAAGAAATATGATAAAGATATTATTGATTAGAACGATGCAGTTCCAAACTGAATAACTTTAAAGATGCATCTAAAATACTAAATATTTCTAAATACATTTGAAGTTAACATTTTTACAAATCAACTTACAATCAAACCTTTAAGCCTAATGTATCGTATTCGATGCAAGAGTTTGTCAGACCTCCACAAGAGCAATTTATTATTTCATTGGGCTCTTAGAATGCTTTTGTTAACTCGGGAAAAAATATACCTTTGAACGGTGTGACCCGATGTATCAAATATGATACAATTTTAAATTTATGTATAAAAAAATGGTTTGTTTGTTCAGAGGGAGCTAAAAAGACTTCAAATTCAAAGAAGTTTAATTTTCTGTCAATTATTTAATGGTGCAGGCTTTGCAGGTTTAAACCAAAGTATCCCACATTTATTACAAACTCTCATCATCAAATCTTTTTTTTAATAAATAACACCTTCGTGATAGACACTGCATTTCTGCTCAACACAATCCACATTTAACTCCATCATAACCACCTGGTAATGGTGAGTTAACATCATTACAATCATCACATACAGAGTAAAAGGGAAATCATACTGAAGGTAATATGTAAACTATACCAATGAGAGTCAACAACTCAAGAACCGTTTTCATTTTGTAGGACTTCAAATAGAATAAACTGCACATGGATCCACATGGAGGCTTCTGCATATGTGAAGACTAACCGAAACCCCCAAAATCCTTCTCCACCATCTAGAACTGTGGAATGCATCTGTCATTGTAGCAGAAGTTTTACAGCAGGAAATAAGAGCTGCTGCCGCAGGCCTGTCAGTGACCCACATGACTGTTAGAATCCACACTTTCTTTACTGGTTAAATGGAGCTCAGCGGGCACCAGCGCCACCACTCCAGTTCCTTGGGTTGGGTACTTTCTAAGGGCCAATCTTGTGTAGATTTCCAGGGTTTAAAAGTAACCTGCGAGAGGAACGTGAAACCATGAAACCAAATCAAAACCTCGCCGGTGATCACGTTACTGGTGAAGATGTTAGAACACGTGTGACTGATTTTCTATTTTGACACTGAAGCTGAAGAGAAAAAAGTCATTTTCCACAAATACCACACACTCCAACACAAATGATTTATTATATTATCATGGAACAGGACACTCTGGAAACAGATTCGGAGCAGAGCTACTCCTCCCCGGCTGAGGGCAGAATGATCTTGCTGGGGTCGTAATAGTTCTCCTCTATGAGCGGCAGACCCTGCAGCTCCCTCTGACAGATGATCCGCTCGGCTTCTCTTCTGGCCCACTGCCGCATCCTGCAAAGACGGCAGACCCTCAGGGACCGAGCAAAGCTTGAGAAATACTGAGCCCAAAGCATCATTGGAGGGATGCTCTCTGCATCAGTATGGTAAGACGGTCATGCTTTAAACTTTAACATGTCTTGTTTATCAACTAGTCAATTTAAAAACTTAAAAAAAAAAAAGAAACACTTCTGATTATTTAGGCTCGTCTGAGACAAACACCATCATTTCTTTAGGTTCATCTCTGATCATCATTTCATCTGTTTTAAAAGTGTTCCCATTGGTCTTTGAATTATGATGATGCTGTTTTTAACCAAACTCAAAAAGCTTGTGTCATTTTCAAGGACATAGTTTCTGCAGAGCAGCAGGAGTTCATTAGAAATTCACCTCTGAGTTGTGACTGCTGGCGCGGAGTAAGCCCAACCCCATTTCCCATCACCCTTTGTCTATGTGATCTCTTGCAAGCTTACCATCCCTCACAGCCCAACCAAATGTTGTGTAGTGAGTAATATCAGAGCTGTCCAGCCGTACAGTGCTGATCCAGATTCCAACTCAGACGAGGAAAACTAAGACATTCATGGATCTGTTTGTCTGGAAAGGGATTCATCAGAATGGAGCAGAGCAGAGAGCTTATGGCCCTTCCACTGTAGCAACTACATCGTTGGCATGAATATTTTCCAACAGCATGTTTGTCTGTTCCTGGTTCACCAAGATTTGAATAAAGAAATCCTCAGAAATGCAATTTCATTTACCGGTATTTCCTCCGTCATGAGAAAATGCTACAAGAACCTGTTTAAAACACAATTTTAGACCAAAGACTAAGAGAAGGACTCATTACATGGAGGTGAAGCTGGCTTTAGCTGGACCAACACTGTTCAGCTGACAGCAGCTAAAGGCGATCAGCGTTTGTGATCAGGTTAGTGAGTGATAGAGAATCGTGCCTTCATGTCTGTCTCTGAGCAGAGCAGATGAGGTGCTGGGAGCTCACCCGTGGTCTGGCAGGTAGTGAATAAATGTTCCTCCAATGACAAGAGCAACGGAGATGCCCATGAAGAAGCCCACTTTCATGTTCCACTCATCCTCCACCGGATCGCTGGAGAAGCCGTGGTAATCTGGGTTCTGCAGGAACATGGAGGGAGGACTAGCTTTTAGTCCAATCACCAAAGGATGGAGTTTCATTTGAAAAAGTATGAAACACAACCAAAGCTTGTGGCTTCAGCAGGTGGGAGACGTACAGACGCTTCACTTGAACTATACATCCTTCAGGGATCAAACTTCACCTGATTGACAGCAATATCACACGATGGATCCAAACTGTTTATCAACGATCCTCTCTTTTTCTGCTGGCTTTCCAACTTTCAGGATTATTTTTGACCTGATGGACAGTGTTGGTTACATTATGCCTTTTCCCTCATGTCACACCTGCAGAGCTTATGTCTTTATCATTATATACAATCAGTAAAAATCTGAAACCTCACATGCTAATCTTTACTGGACGTAAACAACAACAAATCAAACAAAAACCATATTAACAGGGTGAAATGGAGCAGATAATAAAGCAAATGAACATAGAGGAGAACATCATTTCGTTCCTTCTGTCTGCAGAGATTGACTGCAAATAAAGATGATCTCATGTTTGGAAAACTCTTCTTTAAACTAACATCATCATCACTGATAACATGTCAGCATCACAACAGAACAATCATTACCACTGAGAGAAATCTTTTAAAGAACAAAAAAAAGGGGTCTAAATAAATGCGTTCAAACTTCCACCGGCCTGCAGGTTCCCCTCATAAAATCAATGTGCAAACGCAAAGAACTTTGGAACCACTGGATACAGTTTATTGATTGTGATTCTCTACATTTCATCATTAGCCATTATAAACCTGTGACAACACTGTCCCTTCTGTGACACTTTCTAGCTCATTCATAACAATGAACAGTTTAGTTTCTCTGATCAAAACTAGGCTGGTTTGTAATAAACATCTTCCTGTTCAGGGGATTTAAATTCATTTAATAGTGAATAGTATAAAACTTTTAATGTGAATCCAGATTTTATGTTGACAATTCTTCTTTTTTCCTCAGACAGACTTTTTACCTCATCTCTGGTCTTCAAATCAGAAATTCCCAGTGATTTGGTAAAAATGTATTTAGATGTTTTTCTGTTCTATGTGGAGAAATGAAAAACATTCCATTGTGAAAAAATAAATTCATTAATGAAATAATTCAGATGCATTTATTGTTATTGTAAGGGAATCAAGGAATACAGACAAAAGGTTGGCCCTTACATTTTCACCTCACCAAATCTGGACCTATTTCCAAGAGGTTTGGATGCCGCTGCTCTAACCGTTTGTTTGACCCAGAGGTCTGGAACCTGAGGCTGAGCAGGGGGGTCCAAATCCAGGCAAAGGGGGCTGCTGTCCTGCATGTTTTTCAACCAACCAGTCATTGAAGCTACTTATTGGCTTAACACACCTGATCCAGGTAATCCTACAGATAAGACAGGGTTTCTGGAAATGCTCCGTCACAGAGTGGCTCCACTGTTACCCCTCTACTGGGCCTGTTTTACCCCTTTATTGGAGCTCTTTTATGCAACTCTTTTACCCCTCGTGTGGATCTCTGGTTGAAGAAAAATACAATGATTGTAGTATTTAAATTTTACTTGTTAGATTTACTAAATTTTGACTAAGATGCTTCAATAAGAGTTAGATCCATTTGTAAAGAATGAATGAGTGAACGAACATTTGTAAAGTTCTTTTTATACCACTTTTGATTTTACGTTAAATTTACATTCAGGCTAACATTAAGTAAAAGGACGACAGCCCACCAAAAGTAGACTTCCATAAAACAAAGGAAAATGCCTTTGTTGATTTGTTTAACTTCTTAAATGAAAGACATTTTCTGCAGATGTAGCGCAGTGTCTTTTTTTAAAGGAAATTTTATGCGTCTTTGCCAAGAATAAAAAACCAAAGTAACTATTAGAATAAAATGTAATCTCTTCCTTATATTTTAAAGTTCTTATTTGTGTCCAAAAGCAACCATTTCAGTAATGTCATTAAAGTAAAGGGCATTGATTTGTTCTGAAGTTTCGGTGGATGGGAAAGCATTCTGAATGGTTCTGACGGTCCAGGTCCAAACTAAAGCTCGACTTTCCTCCTCTGGTTCCAGAAGCCCAACGTGTTCCTGACGTTTCTTGAAGTCGGATCTCTGCTGTCGTTCTCTAGGTTTGGCATCATCTCCTGCTCTGGCGGTTGGGAGTCCAGACTGGATGAAACCCTCCGGGTTCGGATCTTCTGCCCGCGTGCGTTCTCATGCACAGTCGGTGGTCCAACAGCAGCAGAAACACCACCAGATCTCTCGCACGGACGCGCGCGGATTGTTGTGATGGAGGACCAGAACTCACCTTGACATACTCGCTGACCTCGCCGTGTTCGGACTTGCCCGCGCTGGGGTGCAGCTCCGTCACCGCGATCGAACCCGCGGCGCTGCTCTGTTTGGACTGAGACACGAAGCGGACCGGCGGGACAGAGCCCAACCGGGGCAAACTGAGCCCGAATCTGGAGAGCCGTGACAACATTCGATCTGCCAGTGAAGGAGACTGCTGACCCGGAAACGGAAGTCAGGGATTTTCCTTTTCTTCTCATGAGGTTGGCGGGGCGCGTGTGTATAATGTCTATGATTACCGCCACCAAGAGGCGAGAAACGGGATAACACCGTGGGATCACAGCACAGACTAACATCAACCTACGGCCTAAGCAGCTCAATACTGCCGACCAGTGATGGGATGATGATGATGATCATAGACATTAATAAAGAGATAAACATTAATATAATACACATAAACGTTAATAAAAACTCTTTATTAATGTCTATGATGATGATGGCTCAAGTGACACGACTGACACATGACCCAAACTGGGCTGACACAGTGTTGCTGCCTCTCTAGTGACCTCTGTAGTAAGTCTGAAGTCATTGCATGTTGAGAAAATCAGAATCAGATTTATAAATAAGCTGTTAGAGCCCCACTAAAGTGAAAATTGTGCCCCCCCCCCCCGTTTTTAACATTTTCTTTCAGCATTTTCTCATGATGGAAGACATATTTAAAGAAAATTAACATTAAAACTGTGTTTTTGAGTATGTCTTTATTCAAAACATAGTGAATAAGAGGCAGACAAAAAAATTCCAAATAAAAAAATGTCGTGAGATAGAATCTACAATCTGCAGGTCACAAGCTCCCTGCTCTGCTCCATTCTGATGCATCCACTTCCAGACAAATAGATCCATGAATGTCTTTGTTTTCCTCGTCTGAGCTGGAATCTGGATCAGAACTGTGCGGCTGGATGTTCCTCACCATTTTTGTTGCACCAAAAATGTTAGGTTAGGGGAATTAGGGATGCAAAGATAGTGGGAGAGAGTGCAAACAAGGGCATGGTGGGAAATAAAGACTGGCTCACTTCCACACCAGCAGTCCTGCTCACAACTCAGAGGTGACTTTCTAATGAACTCCTGCCGCTCTGCAGAAACCACATGTTTTTTGATTTTGGCTAACAATGGTAAAATCATAAATAACAAACCACTGGGTGCGCATTGAAATAGATCAAAAGATGATTGGAGTGGGACTTTAAACCAAAATCAGCCCGTGAAATAGTTTGATCTTTAATATTATTATCTTTAACTTTATTTATTATTAAAATTTAAATGACAAATGTTACAGAACTTTTTTAAGAACAAATTATTTCTTTCAGTTTGGTAGAGAAATGTGACAGGAGGACTGGTGTAGAATTAAAAAAAATAATCCCCAACCAGAAATTATGTTTTGTTTTTATCTTAGAATGTTTAATTTGAAAAATTAAAGTAATAAAATTTTCCTTTTTTTATTTACAGCTGTGATTTATTGTACAAAAACCTGCTGTTAGATGGCTACAAGTGTCCTTGTGGGAGACACTGAACCCCACATTAACTCTGATGGAAGGTTGGCGCCAGAGTTCAGATGTTTTGGTTTGTATATTATATTATATTATGTTATGTTATGTTATGTTATGTTATGTTATGTTATGTTATGTTATATTATATTATGTTATATTATATTATATTATATTATATTATATTATATTATATTATATTATATTATATTATATTATATTATATTATCCCTTTCTGGGTCATGGGGCTGCTGGAGCCTAACCCGGCTATTCATGGGTGATGGCAGGGGACACCCCTGGACTGGTCGCCAGTCTGTCACAGGGGCCACAATCACACACACATGCACACTCACATCCACACCTAGAGACAATTTAGAGTGACCAATTAAGCTTTGAAGCATGTTTTTGGATGGTGGGAGGAAGCCGGAGTTCCTGGAGAAAACCCACACATGCACACAGAAAGGTCTCCCATTGGTGACACTGTTTCAAGTCCCCCAGCCAGGACTTGAACCGGGAACCTTCTTGCTGTGAGGCAAGAGTGCTACAGAATGTGAAAAAATGTAAAGAGGAATTCATTTTAACCCTTTAAGCACCAACACATCCCCCTGTCATTCCAGGGTCTCTGTCTTCAGATCCCAATATTTTTAATTTCTGGTAAGTTTCAGGAGTTTAGAAAATTGTAGACTCAACTCTATATCAGCAGTTGTACGAAATAATAAAGAAAAAACAGTTTGGATTCTCCAGACAAAAGTTTCAAGCCTCCATATGTACTGCATTAAATTTCCACTGAAAAACCCCAGTTATTAGTCATAACTAATAAAATTAATGATGCATGAAACATGCCCAATTTTCAAGCTTAGTAAAAATAACACAAAAATCAATAAGGAGCATCCAGCAGCAAGGAGATGTTGTCTCAAAGAACGAGTCCTGAGAGTGCTGTTAGTCCTCCAAGCCTTCAGATCCATAATAGTGGCTTCACGTTCCATCACTAATACCAACATAGGCTACCAGTATGCATGTTTGCTTTTATTTTGAAAGAAACGAGTAGAATGTCGTTCCACTGAGCCAATGTTTAGCTCTCAGAGATGTTCAGGAGCAGAAATGGGTCCAGAAAAGAGTGATAGAGATGCACCATCCAGAGTGAGATACCTGGATTGTTGTGCAGGACAGGTGTGGAGAGTCATTTCTACAGACCACTTTAAGAAACTGCAAGAATGTCTGGATGAGCTGGAACACTGCAAACCAATGGCTCCAAAATGACCTCGATTTAGCATCTACTTAAAAGCAAAGACAATCAATTATTTTTTTCATAGCTTGAAATAAAGTCAGGCATTAAGAGGTTAAAGCAGGGGTGTCCAAACTTTCTGCAGAGAGAACCAGATCTGGTGAGGTGGAAATGTTTGAGAACATTCCTGACACAACCCTGTACTTCATCCGGGCTGGGGACCGGCACAGGGAGACCCAGACTCCAGCCTCCCTGTGGCTACATGGTGAGGCTGTGGCAGGAGGGGTCTTGCGTAGAAATCCATTATAGAAAAAGTCTTTCTGAACTAAAATAAGTTTTCTCAACATTAAATCTGAACACAAATGTTACATTACATTCACTGTTAAATGCTCACAATAAACTTCCATATTTAAATCAAGTGAACAAAACCAAAAGGTTTGGTTATTCAAACCTACAAACCACTGACACCATTGTGTTATATTTTCCATTTGTCCTGCAAGCAGCAGCTCTTTCTATCAGCTGTCCTTTGTAGTATTGACATTTTAGAAATGAGAAAGATTGCAACAGTGTTTACTAGAGCCAATGACAGAATTTCAACTACAGTCAACAAATTGTAGTTTGATTATTATTATTGATTTTATGACGGGAGCCTGCAGAAATGTGAATGCTGGAAGCATTTGGTCCACAGGCCACACTTTGGACATGCCTGTCTTATGGTAAAGACTTCTCCATCCAGCTGCCAGCGATAGTTGTGTTAAAGAGACTAACTACAGCCCTGCTCTCAGACAGAGCAGGGAGCCGGGTCAAAGCTGAGGGGAGAGGTTCAAATCTTCTTTTTAAAAAGGGGATGTGCAGAAAATGTTCTTTCTAGAAGATCGTTGAGGAGAATCTCTCAGCTGCTCCTTGAGAATCTGGCTACATAACAAAAATATAAACCTGGCAAATATCAGCGTTGTTTCAACACGGTCAACAAATTAAACAGAACAAAGTCATGAATTATCATTTATTTGTATACAATAAACAATCAACATTGTTAAATGATTTCAAAATATTGTGCACATATGATTTCACAAGGCGAGTATGTTGGAGACGCTCATGCTCTCTCTGTCCGGATGTTCCAGTTCATGGGAGTTCAACTGCTGAATACTGACGCTCAAAAAGAGGCAGAACAAGAGTCCGCCACGGCGTCCAGGTTCTTTCCAAAGCAGAGGTCCAGCTCTGTGGGACGAACGCACACAACGTTCTGCTGCACTAACCGAATGTGATCAGCTGAGAAGACGAGAACGATGAAGTGAGGTGATGATGAGAAGAGGCACTCTCTTTGCTCTGCTCCTCCACTACAACCTGGATCAGAACAGCCAGCAGCCCCTCCAGAGGCCCCATCTCCATCCCAACAGTTTTCTAATCTGCTCCATTATTCCAAAGTGATGTAAAAGAAGGGTTTCTCATGAAACATGGAGGGGGAAAGCAGAACAAGCCTTCTGCTGCTCTGTTTGAGACAGTCTGATTGTCCCTCGGTGGCTGCGTACAGGTCTGGAGTGTGTGAGCACTTTCCACATTTTACATTAAATCCATCCTCGAATACACAGAAACTGAACATGAAGGATTCTGTAGCACTTGTGATGCTGGCGTGTCAAACAGCTCTCTGCCACCTTTCTTCCAGTCCAACATGGATAAAAACATGAGACAACAGACGCCCTTCTGAGCAGAGACGACGGTGGAAGAGGAAACTCATCTGAACAACATCAGATGCTGAACACCTCCTCCTCATGCCTCTGCACACAGCACTGATCTCCATCCAACAAGCTCCTCCGCCTTTCAGCTGTGCTGATGAAGGTCAGCACCGTGTGACTGCTCTGTTTGCTACCAGATTCATCTACAGATGCTTTGAGACACCTGGATCATCGCAGCACCTTAGGCAGGCGTTTCCTTCACAACGACCTCAACAGAATCACAACTGTCAGGAAATTATAGCAGCAGAGATCACTGGAGGATAAGGGGGCACATGCACTTCTGTCAAACTTCAGCTAAAATGTGCTTAGAGCAGGAAGTTCAATGAGTTTCTATCCAAATCTGAAAGCAGAACTGCTCGTCTCCTGTCCGATCCAGACCGCTCGTTCTGACTGCAGGACGTTTCTCTTCACGGTAACATTCTGGATTTGGCAGAACTCAAGCAGCTTCAGAAACCACTGCCACTTTGATGCTTTAAGCTCCAAACATCTGAAGCACAAGACTGTTTTCCCCCAAAGGCTGTTTCTGACAATGACCAACATCACTATGTAGACCTGTTACAGTTAATGTAAAAACTGTCATTTCCATCCAGGAGTGTGAGGGGGAGGAGCCTGTGGCGTCAGCACAGGAAAACTCTTTAGGTTCATCATGTTTATTTACTCATGAAAGTCAAAAAGGTTCAGTCTCACAGATTTGTTCGGATGGAGAAGCAGAAGGCTTTTTGGGAAATGCTCACATCAATTTTTCATGTTTTAAAACTTCAATGTCGAGGAAAAGCCAAAAGAGAAGGATCCAGAGAGGCTTTGCTGACGGAGCTGCAGCAGGTCAGGAAAACCAAAGACATCCTAAAATCCTCAGAGCTTTTCACTGGAAGGAAATAACTAGAATGTTGCTTTACCCAGTTCGTGTGCTTTGTGAAAAGAAGCCTCCGAAAAGGCTTTCATTTTCTGAGGCGTGACGGGTCCAACGTCTTCATGAGTAGACCTGCATCTTCTGTGGGGTCTGCTGTCAAACAGCTTCATGCTTCAGCAGATCAAACGCCACATGAACCGAAGACGCCAGAGCCAAGACGACGGACCGTAAGAGCACAAACACCGGTCAAGGCGGATTAAACACAGGAGGCACTTCTAATGTTCTGTTACTGGCTGTCAGACAGCACCACCATCCAAACCTTTAAACAGGGCCTTTCTGTGAAGAAAAAGGCTCTTTGGAGAACAGCGATACGAAAAAGAACGTCACATTTAGAACTGAAGCTCCCCGTTCAGAAGATTCAGCAAAAGCAGCTGCTAAAGATCCAACAGGCCTTTCAGCTTGACTCCACATGCACCCCCTGGACAAGGCCGAAGGCGCTTCAGCGGAGGAGCAAACTGTGAAGATCACAGTGTTGCTCAGTTAGCCTTTTAAAGAACAACTCTCTCATCAGTGAAACAACACTGTGGTCCACATCTTCTGCTGGGAAAACAACTTCCATTTGACCTCCTTAACTTTTGGAACCAGGTCAAAACCAGTTCCACCTGACCTCCAACTGGCACAAAATCTGTTGCAGCAGCACTTTGAAAAACAAACCAAAAACCAATGATTGCATGGGAAGTGTAAAGCTAAAGGGAACTTCTCAGAGTGATAATTGCACAAACCCAGAACCAGCAGAGCACATCTACTTCTCTGCTTCCCCTGCAGCACACGCCTTCCCAACATGCAAGCTCTGCACGTAAAAACACAAACTCCTTTCCAGGCGTAGCAGTAACTCAGACCTGTGGGCATAGAAATGGAAGCAGCGCTGCTCTGTGGCAGATTAAAGATGGACACAGTCACTCCCAGCCTCATCATGCTCCAGCAGGCTTCACACTCAGGAACCCTTAAACTTTTCTAGAATATCAGAAGTCCTGTGACATGTTTTCTTCCTTTTGCTTCCATCATTTTACCAGAAACCATAAAAAAGATGTTTACTATAAATGACAGTTCAGATAAAGATGCTGCAGCCGTGGTAAAAAACCTTTAAAAAAGCATCTTCCCTCCAACAGGTGAAGGAAAGTTGGTTAAAAGAAGACTGCAGGAATGTGCAACTTCTTTACAAGCCCAGAAGAGGCTCCAAGAAGATCCAAACTAATTCAGAAGTCTACCGCTGGAACCCGGTGGCTGTGTCCATCCTCAACACACAAACCTCGGAGTTTACAGTCCAACAGCTGAAAGAAAACACACAACATCTGTGGAAAAGTCCCTTCACAAGAACTGGGCTGTTGATCATGAGCTTCCTGGAGCTGCAGGCTCTCAGCATTAAAGGAGCTTGCCGGCAGCGACGAGAAGCAGAGCAGCGAGGAGGAATGCAGCAGGTGGGTCGAGTTTTTGGGTTCTTGAAGAACGCAACCAAACTAGAACATCCTAGTTTCAAGTTTCCTGCCTCAAGAGCCCCTGAGGGTACGACCACAAAGTCAAAGCCAGAAAGACTCAGGATGTGGGGGAGAGCGGCGCCGGCGGCGAGGGAATGGTGGTGGAGAGGTTGTAGGTGGAGTTGGGAGATGATGGCGGGGAGGCTAAAGGACTGTAGATGGGGCGGGCAGACACCGCTAAGGACGGGGAGAGCTGGGGAACCGTTGCTATGGTGGGGGAGTCAGAGCTGACTTCATCCCCTTCCTCCGAGTCCCACACCTCACTTTGCAAGTAGTCTGCAAACAAGGCCTTGGCTCTCTGCAGAACCCGGGTCAGGTTGTGGCGCCGCACCAGGCGGTCAAAGTGCATGGCCAGCTCGTTGTAGTCCAGCGAGTTCTTGATGATGTGGTCCCGGTGCTCCAGCAGGATGGACAGACACAGGAACAGCATGAAGGGGTTTCCTTTGCCAAACTCCTGAGGGGGGGGCAGAGAGCAGGGTTTGATGCTGGCGGCCTCAGCTCTCACAGAGCTGGGCGTGGTCGCTGAGGGGCCAAAGAGGGAGGGGCCTCCTGCAAAGGACAAAATGGGTGAGGAGAGCAAGGACCTGCTCTGACTGTGAGAGGGAGAAGTGACGGGCGTTTTCATGCTGGGGGAGCTCATCGGCTGGGCAGAAGAAGCTGACACTCTGGGGACAGTTCTTGGAAAGGCATCGTTTCTGTTGGCGGTGTGGGCGGAGTCTGTCTGACAGACAGAGGTGCCAGTTTTCCACGCAGACAGGTCCTGAGTGTGGGGAGAGGCTGAGGAGTCTGGACTGTGACCGTTTTTGATGAGGGGGGTTTTTTCTCCGGGGTCGTCCTCGCTGTCCAGTGTGGACTGGCGGCTCGAGGTGTTTGTTTCTGGCTCTGAAGTGACGGCTTCCTGTGTCTCCTCAGAATCTTCCATTTCAAAACTGTCTTCATTCCGAGCTGAGTAGTATTTAAACTCTCCAAAACTGGTTTGTCTCTCGCAGCGAGGACTCTGTAACTTGGACCTTTCCACTGCGGCAGAGGGGGGTTCACTTTCAGCCTCGTAAGTCTCCATCTCCTCAGTAACGGCAGTGCTGCTCACACACGCCTCCTCCCGTGACGGCCTCAGCATGTGACGCTTTCGCTGCTTCTCCGTTTGCTCTGCGTCTTCTCGGTGGCCGTTCTCCACCGCCTGTTCCTCGCCTCTGCAGGACATGCCTTCGCTGGAGTCCAACTTTGGCCCCACAAGCTCCACCTCGGTCTCAGGAGGATCTGGGGGCAGAGAGCTCCACGTAACCTCCAGCATCCTCAGGGCGTCATCAAAAGCAAACTCTCGCTTCAGCTCCAGGAGAAGCCAGCGGTAGCAGAAGAACAGGTCATCAGCTCCCCGAGAGACCAGGTACGAGTAAAACTCTGGATCCGAGTACTGCAGGAGCAGCTTCAGGTGCTGGAACTTGATGGACATGAGCTGCCCGTCTGGTCGGAAGTTTCCCTCCAGTCTCTTCATAATGCCACAAAAGCAAATAAAGGCGTGGGCTTCGTTGTCCATTACAGCAAGAATGGGAGAGGCGATGTCACTCATGCCCTGGCAGTAAGAGATCTGAAAGAGCAAAGCAGAAACATTCAAAGAGTGAAAACTGCATCAAGCCTCAGTCACATGAACCCATACAGGGGTTGACCCGTACAGGCGCTGCTGGTTTTTGGGTTTTCTGGTAGAGGGTTGCAGAGAGCAGCAGCTGCATCTTAAGGGGAGTGCAGGTGTGTCTTGCAGTTCCCTTGAGGCTTGTGTGGTCACCTCAAGGGTCGCCATGAAAATGGAACGTAGCGTGGTAAGAGTATTGTGAAGTTTCCATACGGATAATGTAATATGGGATAAATGTCAAAAGTAAATTGTTTGTGTTGCTGCTCGTGTACACATGTACACACACTCCATCACAGCGTTCAAACAATTACTTACAGGCATCAAGTATATCTATGCAAGTTTACGGTATTTATAGAGGACTGAAGTCACCAACTGATATTTCCCCGTGCACACAGACAAACACAGGATTGCATATCCAACACTCTTGGAGACCGATCTAAAGAACACCAGAAACATTCACCTTGCCCGTCTTCCTACAAAGTGAGTGAGAAGGTGAGTTGGCTGACTGTGGGTTTCCTGGATTGTACTTGATCACACTGAATGCTCCAGTGAAGGCAGGAAACCCAGCGGCCCCCCAGGGCCCGCAGCAGACAGTGCAGCCTCTCGGCCCGACCACTTGAAAGAGGACTCTGGAGAATCTGTCAATTAAACGTTTTTAAAGGTTGATGTGGGGGCTGGCAGGCTCCACCTACTTTTATCGAGGCATCTGATTGGTCAGTTTATAACTTGAAGAACTTGCGATGAAAAAATGTCATGAAAAAAACGAGGATTATCAAGAACAGTTTAAAAAGAGGTACCAGAGCAAAATTACATTGAGTAATTCAGGTGAGTAAAGCGAACTATGGTCAAAAAGCCCCTCCCACTTTAGGCTTCATTTTTCCTGTGCAGAATCCTTTGGATGTCATCACAGACCATCTGTCCAGTTAAACACTGAGTTTGATCAGACTGGCTCAGATAATGACTCTTGTGCTTTTAGACTTTGTGACACCTTAGGATGACACCGGAGTGTCCACAGCAGTTTGTGTGATTTCGTCTCACCTGAGGATGAGTGATGGCGTACGTAGTGAGCAGGTCTGTGAGCGCTGTCAGATGTGGACTGTCTTCAGAGCCAGCATAGTACGGATGAGCTCGGTCTGTTCTCAGCACATCTTTGAGAACGTTCCCTCGGATGAACTCCAGGTCATCTTGGATGACCCGAGCTGTCCACTCCCTCTTCAGCTGGTCATACTCCCTCGTCTTCCTCTTCATGTAGTCCATTCTCTCTTGTCCAGTCAGTCCATCGGGGTAAACGTTCAGGAGGTACCGCCAAACCACCTAACAGCAAACAGATGCCATTACTTCAGTGATGGAAACTGGAGTTGGCGTGTGCCCAATGACACACGCGTCAAGTTTTTTTTCCTGGAGGTACAAGGAGGTTTAGCTGTTTGCTAAAAACTGAAGGGGGCATCTCACTAAAAGATAATGCCACAAATCAAAGGCAGAGGTTTAGTAATACTGCAAGACTGATCAGTCTACTAGATAGAAAGCATCATTTCTGTTGAGGAGGTAAAGCTAACAGGTAAAGCTCAGATAAAAAACCTTGCGCAGAGAGGGTTCCACACCCCCGTGGTAGATCCGCAGCCGGAGCTCCTCTGGCCGGGTCAGCTGGCCCTGTCCATTCAGGTAACTGTGAAACTCTGAGTCACTTAAAGGGGGCTTGAAAGGCTTAATCTCCTCTCCGTAGGACCAAGTGAAGGCCTGCTGGACCCTGGACAGGGTACGTCCCACCTAAAAGCAAGTTCAGCAGCATGGTCAGGGATCACGGTGCTTTGAGTTTAAAGACTTCCCAGCTAACTAAATAGCAAGAAGACAACATAAAAAAATGCTGGATTTGCTCCGTAACTTTGTTTCCAGTTTTAAAGTTAATGGTAGATAGTACAAAGCAAAGACATGTGGCTCATAACCTGACCAACATCCTGGTAATGAAAAAAAAACTCTGGGCACATAGTCCTGACCTGGACTCAGATCTGCTGCTCTGAGCTGAAGAAAACTCGGTGCATAATATTGATGTATCAGAGAACTGAACAAAGTGAGAGTTTTGTTATCCATAAAACATGGTTTACTTCCCACACCAACCAAATGAAGTCGATACTTCCATCCATCTTCTTCCGCTCATCCAGACCGGGTTGTGGGGGTCATAGAAACGTCTAAGCAAAGATGTCCAGACTTCCCTCTCCCCGCCCACTTCCTCCAGCTCCTCTGGGGGAACCCCGAGATGTTCCCAGCCCAGCCAAGAGACGTAGTCTCTCCAGCGTGTCCTGGGTCTTCCCCGGGGCCTCCGTCCATTGGGACATGCCTGGAACACCTCCCTAGGGAGGCGTCCAGGAAACATCCGGACCAGATTCCTGAGTCACCTCAACTGGCTCCTCTCAATGTGGAGTAGCAGTGTCTCTTCCCCGAGCTCCTCCCGGATGACCGAGCTTCTCCTCCTATCTCTAAGGGAGCGCCAAGCCACCCTACGGAGGAAGTTCATTGTGTCCGGGACCTCGTTCTTTCAGTCATGACCATAGATGAGTATTGGAGCAAAGATTGACCGGTAAATTGAGAGCTTTAGTTTCTGGCTTAGCTCTCTCTTCTCCACGACAGACCAGTACAGCGAACGCATAACGCCGGACGCCACTCCAATTCGCCTGTCGATCTCACGCTGCAATCTTCCCTCGCACGTGAACAAGACCCCAAGATAATTAAACTCCTCCACCTGAGGAAGAAGCATTCCACCCACCCAAAGAGGGCAAAACCACCTTTCTGCGGTCGAGAACCATGGCCTCAGACTTAGTGGTGCTGACCCTCATCCCAGCTGCTTCACAATCAGCTGCAAACTGTTCCAATGTATGCTGGAGGTCCTGGCTCGATAAAGCCAACAGGACAACATCATCTGCAAAGAGCAGAGAGTAAATCCTGTGGTTCCCAAACCAGACCCCCTACGGCCCCTGGATGTTTCTAGAAATTCTGTCTATAAAGATTATGAACAGAACCGATGACAAAGGTCAGCCCTTCCGGAGTCCAACATGTTCCATGCACTGGGAACAGGTCTGACTTACTGCCGGCTATACAAGCCAAACTCCTGGTTTTGTCATACAGAGACCAGACACCCCTGAGTAAGGCTCACCAGACCCCATACTCCCAGAGCACCCTCCACAGGACACCACGGCGGACACGATCAAACGCCTTTTCTAAATCCACAAAACACAGCTGGACTGGATGAACAAACTCCCATAAACTCTCCAGCACCCTAAAGAGGGTGTAGAGTTGGTCCACCTTACCAGGACAAAAACCGCACTGTTGTTCCTGGATCTGAAGTTTGACTTTCAGATGGACTCTACTCTCCAGTAGCCTGGCATAGACTTTCCCAGGAGGCTGAGGAGTGTAATTCCCAGGTATTTGAAACACACCCTCCGGTCCCCTTTCTTAAAAAGGGGAACCACCACCCCTGTCTGCCAGTCCAGTGGTACAGTTCTCAACTGTCATGCGATGCTGCAGAGACGTGTTAACCAAGACACTCCCACCGCATCCAGAGACTTGAGGGTACACAGGAATGACTTCATCCACTCCCAGTGCCTTGCCACTGAGGAGATCATTGACTACGACTTCAGCTTGGTGATGGACAGCCCCACCCCAAAGTTTTCAGCCTCTGCTTTACTCAAGAGAAGGTGTGTCAGCCGGATTGAGGAGATCCTAAAAGTATTCCTTTTACCACCTGACAATGTTGCCAGTCCAAGCCAGCAGCTCCTGCACTTAAAACGGTGCCTGCAGAAAACTGCTTTCCTCTCCTGATGCGCCGGATGGTTTGCCAGAATCTCTTTAAAGCCAACCAATAGTTCTTTTCCATGGCCTCACTGAACTCCTCCCAGGACAGAGTTTTTGCCTCCACAACAGCCCGGGCCGGAGCTCGCTTAGACTGCCAGTATCCGTCAGCTGCCTCTAGAGTCCCACAAGCCAGCCAGACCTGATAGGACTCCTCCTTCAGCTTGACGGCATCCCTTACTTTTGGTGTCCACCACCAGGTTCTGGGGTTGCCGCCACGACAGGCACCAGAGACCCTGCAACCACAGCTCCGAAGAGCAACAGAGACAATGGAGGTGGAGAACGTGTTTCATTCAGACTCAGTGTCACCAGCCTCCCTCTGTTTGAAGGGAGTTAAAGACTTCCCTGACGGAGAGTTTAGCCAGACATTCCCAGCAGACCCTCACAGTACGTTTGGGTCTGACAAATCTTTCCAGTCTCCTTCCTCCCCAGCGAATCCAACTCACCACCAGGTAGTGGTATCAGTGGAGAGCTTCACCCCTGTCGAAGTCGATCATCGATCTCCTGCCGAGGGTGTCCTGATACCATGTGTATTGATGGACACTCTTGTGCTCAAACATGGTGTTTGTTGTGTACAAACTATGACGAGCACAGAAGTCCATCAACAAACACAGCTCGGGTTCAGATCAGGGAAGCCATTTCTACCAATCACGCCCCTCCACTGTCGTTGTCCACATGAGAACAATGGAGTCCTCCGTTGGGCAATTTCCAGTATCCCTTCGAGAGACACCAAGAAGGCCAGGTCTTCCAAACTGCTGTTCGGCCCGTAAGCTGAAACCACTGTCAGAGACCTGTCCCTCTTTTTTTCCTCCTTTTTTCTCAGTATGGCCGCTGCCATGTTGGAGCCAGACGTTGTCAGTAGGCTGTGATTGATTTGAGTCTGCCAGAGTCCCGTTTCTATGACAATTACTGTCACCAATGAAGAATAAGCTCATTCGAAGTTCACACCCATTCCACTTGAAAGCGGGGTCAGGAGAATCTGTCACTTGATTTATTTAAAAAAAATTATTTGTGAGTTCAGCAGGGACTATGGAAAATCTGGGCCGGGCTGGTGTGCTTCAAATAGGCCGTAAAGAAAGGCATGAAGGAACCTGGGAAAGCAGAGACTGCGTGAAGGGAAGAGCTGCAGAAGCCAGAGATCTTGTCTTCTCTGCAAGAAGCTGCTCAGAGCCGATCACGTCTTTGGAGCTGATGATGTCCCAGTCCTCCATTACAGGGCCTGCAATGACATGGAAAAGAATGTGAATGAACTGTTTTGCTTTTTAGCCAGCCTCAGGGTTTAAGATAGTTTTTCCATTCCCATGCAGAACACAGATCCACTCTGTTTTACAGCAGGAGGAGCTTTTAAAACTAGCGGTTTATCTTTAAGGAAGGACTGTGCTCTTACTGTCCTCTGAGGGCTTCACTTCCATCTTGAGCTGCAGAAACGGCTTGGCTGCACTGAGAAATGCAACATCCAGATCCCAGTCAGACAGTAGGGACAGGTACATCTCAGCACTGCTGCGATCGCGACACAGGTAACTGACGTTAAAGTTCCGCTTCCTGGTTTCAGACATGGAAAAGGGGAAAAAAGCCCATTAGTGCATCCTCATTCATTAAGATCTGGAAGGTGGGGAGATGTGGAGCTTGTACCCGTTCAGGTCAAAGGCTCGGATCAGGATGTGCTGCAGGACCTCCAGAGATGTAATCTGAGGATCCACAGCAAACGAGCGAAACTCCACAGGAAGAGCGCCATCACACTTCTGAAAAATATCACAGGACAAACCTCACTTTATCATTCACTATCATTTAAATTTGCAGTTTGGAACTTTTTACGACTGAGGCATTATATCTCTGTTGTTGTTCCAGCAGTCAAACACATGAACCGCTGATCCAGAGGGAGGAGTCAGGAAAAACCTCAAGTAAACCAGCTCAGAATTTCTGGTGAGCAGCAGGCTGGCGGTCAGGTTCATGCCTCCCTAGAGGCCTCCAATGAAAATAGATTTGTTGCTCAAGTATTGTCTATCTTTAAAAAAGTTGTGTACTTGTAATAATAAATGTATGCATCTGCAAAAAATTTTGCAACAATAAAATTCAATGTGTATGTGTGTGTGTGTGTGTGTGTGTGTAAAAATGTTTTGTGTTTGTAGAAAAAAATAGTGCGTCTGTAAAAAGATTTTGTACTATTTAAAACTCACATGCCATGATTTTGTTTTCTGTTATTTTGAAAGGGTAAATGATGGAAATAAAGCCACATTTTTTGACATATTGAAAGAAAGTCTCATCTGTAAACTGATGCCTTTAGGAGATTTTTCCATCTTTCCTTGGGTTCTTTATGCACAAAGATAGAATATTTTACCTGGGGTGCCCAAACTTTTGATCCCCACTGTATTTGTCTGCAAGTGGATGCATCAGAATGGAGCGGAGCAGGGAATGTATGGCTCGCCCAGCCTATTTTCTACGTCACAAATAAGCTCTTTTTCAAACAGCGTGTTTTCATCTGATCCTGATTCACAACAATTTGAATAAAGAAATACCGAGAAAGGCTGTTTTAATCTTAATTTTCTTTTTCTATGTCTTTCATCATGAGAAAATGCCACAAGAACATGTTAAAAACATCATTTACTTTGGAGTGGGTTCCTTTTGATTGGTTTAATTAAGACAGAAACACTTGCTCTATTGTTTGAGAACTAGCAGAAAGCCTTACAGCAGGAGAAACGTGGCTTTAATGGACACAGAACCAAGCCAGCTCAGACTGAATGGTTCTATCCGTTAGTTTGAAAGTCCTCCTTTAAGAAAACGATGCTCCTTCATCTGCATGAACCTGCTGAACGACGTAAACCTGAGAAACCACGCTGACCCCCGGCATGAAGCCCGCACCGCGTCGCACGCGCGCGCGTTTCCAGGGTGACGTCAGCGCGCTCCTGTGAGGTTCAGCTGGTTGATCAACAAGAGGACAACATCTGTCGATAAACGCGAGCCGCTGATCGATCATCAGCGACCAGCAGCTTTCAGGACAAACAACCTGAAGATGAACCAAAAACGGCAGGTCTTTGCTCCGCGCGACCAACGCGCGCGCGCGCGCAGCTTACCCTCACTTTGACTCGAACCACCCCCCTCTCCTCCTCGCCTGCCATCTTAAGGTCTCCGCTTGCGAACAGGACGGATCCTCGGAGTTTGGGTTTCCTCCTGCATCGAAACCGCAATCACAACATCACGATGCTGACACCATCCGAGTTCCCCGAGGTCGGGGGTTCTTCTTCTCCAGAGCCGACTGTCAACGCAGCACGGCGCCGTTTTACTGCCCCCTTCAGGCCAGAACCTTTACTGCGTCTCCATGGAAAACAACCACTGCTGTTCCCACTGCTCAGAAATCATGTCAAAAAGAAGGCTTCATTTCAGTTTATACACCAGATTGATCCAGTTCAAGAAGTTTTAAAGCAAAAATTGTGTGTCTTGTCGATGTAGTAAAGAAACTATTTTTCATTTATTTTATCATCATATATAAACCAAGACATTTTGGTCTGATTTAAAGGATTTATAATTTCCAAATTAAATGTAAATATCCGAATTGATATTTCTTCATGCTATACTGTGAACGACATGGTTTACCCCAGAATGTATTTTTCTTTCTTGTTATTCAACTCTTCATTGTTTTAGGAAATTCCACATTGACAAACGGTACATCTCACAACCTTTTTTTAACGTATTCCATCCGGACTTTAAATCGTTTTACAAAGCCGTATAACCCAACAAAATGTGAAAGCAATAAAAACATTTCATTTTTTAAAGGGGCTGTTTTTTAAAAAAAAGCAAATTACTTTGAAAACCATGTTCTAACGGGAACACAAATATGACATAAAGCTTTCTGAGACTGAAATATGCTTTTATATATTGTTCTCAAGTTAAATCTGGTTATAAAAATCTTCACATTGAAAATGTATTGTTTCTGTTATGATCCTCCCTAATAAGTCAAGATCTAATAGTAGTCATGACATTTTTTTAAGAAAGTGGAAAAAAGTCATTTTCCTTCAGGCAGGAAAACGTTTTAAAATCTTGAAAACCCACAGAGAGCAACAGAGTGATGAAACTACGATGAAAGCGGGGGGCACTAAGACCCCGCAGGCTCCATCTCCACCGTTTCAGTTACGCACTGTTGGGTCACGAGACGGTTCTTTTTGGTGCATGCTGGTAAATGCAGTTAAATTTGTTCACTGCCCCCTTTTGTGAAGCTAGCATAACTCCACTTCCCAGAAGCCCCTTCGGTTTTATTTTCTGGTCACTTCCACTGTGAAAAAAATGTCATCTTGGAGATGAATGCCGCAGTTGGTGTCAGTAATGTTCGCTTTGAACGGACTGAGAAAAGTTGGTGATTACCCAGAAAGCTCTGCTGTAGCCAAAGGTTTCTGCTGCTGCGCGTGAGGGAACCGGTCTTCATCGAGGAAGTGAGGAGGAGCATGGTGCTAGTTTGGGTGCTACTTTAGTGCGGACAGAAGATGGAAGCTGCGTGTTCAGCCCGCGTTCGTCTGTGTCTTCGGAGCTGACCCCATCAGTTAACTCATGTTATCCAGTCTGCTCGCTGTCACGGGACCCGCTGCTGCTCCGCTGTAGCCTCTCGGAGGGAAACTTCCGTCATGGAGGAAGTTGACAGGATTCTGATTCACGCGCTGAGGCAGGTCGGGACGTAAGTATCTGCAGAACATCACAGGCAGACACGGAGGATGGACGAGCAGATCGGGAAAGTCTTTGCTCTCTGATAGAGTGACAGGATTCTACTGACACAGATTCCTCGGTGCTCCCCCAGCGTGAAGGATGAAGGCTCCGACAGTCTTCCTCCAGGCTGCTGTGGTCTGAATGGAGCTTTGCTTTCTCTGCTTTGGGTTGTAGCTCAAATGCAAACATGAATCAGCAGGAACATTCAGAGAAAATGGCGTTTTTTCCCCACTATATGAAATGGCTTATAACTTTTAACAAAGGTTCACATGACTTCCTTTCAAAATAAAAGACACCCCGCGTCACATTGGATCATCTCGTTGCAGCTGATCATCTCAGTGGTAGGCAGTGTAATGTCAGCAGGGAATGCATTGAAATATGCCAGTAAGTTTACTTTTGTTGGTACATCTCAGCCATAAATTTGTAAACCTAACTAACTAAAATAAAATCAGAGCTAATTAAGTGGCCATTTAGTTCTTTTATGACCACAAGGAGCACCTCGAATTTTTTCAAATTTTCCAAAAATAGAAAACAATGCCTTATGATCGGGTGCATCTTAAGTATACATTCAGGTTGTGCTTTCTGTCTGATTTGACTCAAAAGTCTGTCTAAAGGTTTTAATTCAACTTTGGTAAACTACAAAGCTGAATCGTTAATTGATTTTTGAAGCATTCTGGGTACTGTAGTCAGGAGCATAGTGGAGTGATATGTACTGGACTTCACCTGATTGTGAATGAGGTGTTGATATGTTTAAGTTGATGTGCATTACTTTTTAGAAATAAGTACATTGTATTTTTCTTTCATCAGAGAGGAGGAACAATCTTTGGCCCCGGGGCCTCAGGACCTCTTCTATAGGCAGAATATGTGTAGTGTAGGAAGTATTCCAACTGAATTTTTCTTCAGACTAAATTGGAACATTTCAAGTTCATAATATACAGATAGCATGTAAAAAGTCAACTTTAAGTATAATGTCCCACTTTAAGAATAAGTTAACTGTACTTGCAGTACACTTAAATAACTACTTTTTGCTAAGCGTACAGATCATTCATTCATGAGAGTGAGGCTGCCATAAAACGTTCAGTCTTTCATTGTTTTTCATTGCTCTGTCAAAGCAGAAGTCGTTTCTACAGAATAATGAAAAGCATGTTTTTATCTTGACTTGCCATCTGCTCGTGAAAATATTCATATCCTCTGAATGCTGGGATGTCAAAACACAATGATACCAGAGAAATGCGTCTGATGACTTTTGCAGAGTCCTCCTGCAGACGGCAGCAGCAGGCGGCACACATTCAAGGTTATCAGAAGTTTATCAGCTGTAACTGTTACCGGTGCTTCAGTCAGGTCCAGCATTAGGAGCTTTTTTTGTTCAAACCAACTTTTTTCAGCTTTTGTTTTATGCATCAACTTAGTAACCTGCAGATAAATTAACTTCCAGAGCGCAAACGCGACTCCATCGCGCTCCTCTCTTCTGATTTTTGCTCTTGAACTCGGGGTGAGAGGTGAACTGAACTCATAATGTCTGCTAAATCTGGATTCAACTCCAGCTTTATTAGAAATGTAGCCATTCAAAGTGTGGATGCACAGTGCAAAAGCGGAATCTTAAGAATGTAATCAGATCCTCGTTTCAAGAAAAATGGTCTTATTTTCTGTCAAAAAGTTGTTCAAAAGCAAATTAATCTTCTTAGTTTAAGAAAACCTGTCTTGATGTTGTGACTAGAATATTTTCTTAAAATAAGGTTTCTTGGTTAGACCATCTTTTAGCTCCACTGGTAGATTATTTTTTTCCTTTTTATTTTTTTAATCTGCCAATGGGGTCAGACCTTCGGACTGTTTTTGGAGTGCAGTCAGTGGGAGACGTGTGTGGGATGCTGCTCAGAGCTGGTGTTGACCTGGAGCTTCACGTTTCATTCACAGAGAGGTGGACGAGGACATCGACAGCATCAGACAGTTCACCAGCGAGCTGCTGGTGCAGGCTGTGGTCAGATGTATTCGAGTAATTGATCCCAGCCTGGGTGGCGCGCTGGCCCCCTCCCTCCCTCCTGGCATGTCTGCGCGCTTCAGAGTGGGCATGAGCCTGGCACAGGCCTGTCAGGTGAGGCTGCTGCTGAAGGGCAGCTCAGGCGTCTTTGACTTGTTTGTGGCGGGACTAGAGACTTCATTAGCAGTAGTGCTGTCATGCGATTCATTTTTGTGTGCGATTCATTAATCTAGACCTGTAATTAATTAATTAATTAATTAATCGAAGTAATCTATTTTATTTGCAAATATTTTAACCAAATCATTGCTGTGAAAAGTGCCATTTTGATCATGAACATGTGGCGCAGTAAAAGACCAAAATCCATTTAAAAGAAGTGTTTTTTTAAAACCTTTTTTTATTATACCAGACTTCCTTCTTTACTTTTACACCATCAAAGGAGATTGTGTTTTCAATCTCAGACAATGCAAAACCATCAGGTCCACAGTCCTCTAATTAAAAACATAAAAAAACAGTAAAACCACTTTTCTGAAATCCAAAAAATCCCCCAAAAATTCCAAAAAATATTGACCACAAACAACTTCTTATTATCATAATACATACATTGAAATACTTTATTCCCCAGTTTCTCACAGTCAGTCACAGACGGTAGAAAGGACATTAGTGATTTTATAGTTTCCTTTAACCTGTTTGGTGAATCATCTTGAAAACTGAGATGCAGCAGAAGAGACAGAGAGAAGATATAGCTAATGTAAATGAAACTCCAGGACGTGACAGCAGAGGATTTGAAGGATTTAGACTTTGGACTTGGTTTCTTTTAAAACAAACTTGTTCCGTCACCTAGCTGCGCACGCTGGAACTGTTACAATGACAACGCAACACATATTCTTTTTCCCTTGTTCGTAAATGACTATGATATGAGCAATATAATGCCCTTCCAGGTGTGCAGTATCAGACATGAAGGGACTGCATAGAAGCAAGAGATTAATGCAATTTAAAAGAATCCCTAAAAGAAAAAAGAAAGAAAGAAAGCAAAAAAAAATTTAAGGTTGTGTTTTTTCCCCACTGTGGCCTGGTACCAACTGTCCCACGGACTGGTACCAGTCCACGGCCCAGGAATTGGGGACCTCTGCCCTGCAGGGCGCTGCGTTCTGTGGCTTATCCCGTGACTCTGCTGCTTTGCAGGACATCGGCTACAAAGGCGAGATCGGTTACCAGACCTTTCTGTACAGCAGTGAGCCAGAGATCCGCTCCCTGCTGATGTTCCTGGTGGAGAAGCTGCCCAGAGAGAGCGCTGAGGCCTCGGCCCAGCCCTCAGGTACAGAGATGACACCGGTCTTCTTCTTCCCACACTCACACTTCAAAGAGCAGAAGAAAAACTGCAGGAACTTTCTAATGTTTCTGGTCAGAAGGGACTGTTTTTCTGACCTGGAGAGTTGAAGGTAACATCAATACTGTGGGGTTTACTTATCCATCAACTGATAAGACCTGGTCATCAGGGAGTCTTCAAGGCTGTTGCTCAAAGGTTGTTTCTTCACTCTGTTACCTAACTAACAGAGAATAGGGGCAGCCACGATGAACTGGGAATACGCTAGGAGCATGTTCTGCTTCATAAAAGCTTTTAGTGGTTCAGGCAGATGAGGAAAGAAAGCACTTCACATCGGATGACAGCATTGACTTAGCGCGTTCTTTCTCCAGCTTCTCTGCTGAGGAACTTCTTTTGAATAGATCACTTGTTCCTGTTCACCTGTAGGTAAGTCTGCGGTCCTCCAGAGAGCCATTGCTGCTGCCATCAGAGCCCAGCTGGACCTGGCCTGGGTGCCTCCAAACTGCAGGTTGCCTCTGCACTGTGAAACACAGGTACAGCCCTGCAGGTTTCTGGAAGTGGTCAGACTGTCGCCAAGCAGGAGGAGATTTTAGGAAAAGCAGTTTCTGGAAGCAGTTTTTTCATCCACACTTAGAGCTGTGGAAACAAAGTTCCATCCTGACAGATCGGTCTGCATGTTTTTTCAACTTCAGATCATCAAAGAAACACAAACTTAGAAAAATAGCTTATTAGTGTCCAAAAGTTTTGTCTGTGGTGTAGAAAATGAGGGCCAAATAGCTCTAATATTGCTCGCCATTTTAGTTGCACTGCTGATGTGATGTTGGGGATTTGAGGGGCTGTAAGCTAGTGGGAGAGCGTGGAAACAGATGGATGATGGGAAGTGGGGGTGGTGTTACTCCTCATCAAGAGTCTCGCCCACAACTTAGAGGTGAATTTCTAATGAACTCCTGCTGCTCTTCAGAAACTATGTCCTAGAAGTTTTTAGATTTTGTCTAAAAACAGAAGAATCATAATGAAAAGGCCACTGGGAACGATTAAACACATGTAAATGTCCGAGCCTGATTTCCTCCTGGAGCTTCCCAAGAACAGCTCTCCCTGTGGTCCCAAAGGTTCTAAAATTTGACAGATCAGATGTTGGCTTCTCGCTTGATCTTAACTTTCTCTAGCAGGATTTCCAGTCAATGTGACGTCCGTCATACACTGTGACTTTCTTTTGTCCAGAGTGGAGGAGTGTTGAACAGCTTCTACACTCAGCCCTTCAGCTCACCACACTGCACTAAAAGCTCAGAGAAGACGGACCTCAAAGGTACTTTTCTGATAACACATTTGTCAAAGTTGGGGCGAAAAGGACCATTTCATTCGGAGCTCAGGCTGGATGGTCCTGGGAACTCCTCATCCAGCCTGCAGCGCCCCCCCCCATGTTCCGGCCTCAGGTTGTTGCTGTGTTTTGGTGTTGCTGACTCAGCTTAGCTGTTTGTTCATGTCCTCTCCAGAGGTGAAAGAGTACCACAGAGACGTTCTTCTTCCAGTGACTGCTCAGTTTTCCAGCTGCACCTCCATGGTGGCGTCCCTACTGGAGCAGCACGCCGCAGAGCTGAGCGCCGCTCAGGAGTGGGACAGTGAGTGGAAGAGTCAGGGCCTCCTGTCCCGCCTCACTCCCCAGGCAAGCCTCCCAGCTCCGTCTTACAGTCACTCGGCTTCCTGTCGGTTTGTTTGTATGCTGGGTTGTACGCTGGCGCTCTCTGCCTGTGATGGTCTGTGAGCTTGTGCTAATTCGGGTGTTTTCCTGGCGTGATTTTGAACAGGAGTACCGCTCCAGGAAGCTAGCCCGGCTGCAGAAACGCATACAGGAGCAGCTGCGCGCTGCTGCGCAGCCCTCTTCTGAAAGTGCCTTTGGTTTTCCTCGCTCCGCCTCTGACCTGTCTGATGTCCTCCAGTCCTTCAGAGGCTCCGCCCCCTCTGAACAGGTTCTGATGAAGGGCACCCATTTCACCCACACTCAGAAGTTCACCTTCACACAGGTAGGTACCTCTGCATACGCTGTCAGTGGCAGGACTTCAGAAAACTATGAAGAAATATAATTCAGGTGTTTCTTACTCCTCATTTAGCAAAGAATGTCAACACACACAACAAAGAATACAAAGAAGTATACAAAGAAACAGTAGACTTGAACAAGAACATGTGCTTTAAACTTAATAAAAACAGTTCTGATAATAGATTTGATCATCATTACACTCAGTCATCTGACGTGTGCATTCTGGAGGATTGATACAAACAAAAAAACAAACAAAAATCATAACCACAATTACAGTATCTTAATTAATGCTGTGTCAGAAATGGTTAAAACTGGTTTATTTTACTATTATAAGATCCTCTCATTAAGAGAGAACTTGAGTGAAATGTGCATCTGAATGGACGAGCTTGTTTGAGCTTTTATGTGAACGTAGTGGTTCATGAAAGTCACAACTCTATGCAAACAGGCGCGATGTGTGGGAATCCATATTTTGATTAGGACTCCTGGTAGTCCAAAGTTTTTTGTCTTGAAGTTGTATCCTGTTCTTCTGTCTGTTCCTGCACTGATCCCATTTGAAAAGAAAGGTTCCACATACACCTGTTCTTGTGTTGCACGCGCCCAGACTGCTTTTAGCCTCAAATGTTATCGAGAGAATTCAAAACCAAAAGATTTTTTAGAATAAAAGATCGTTTAAACGCAGTCATTTTGCTCTCCTGACCAAACTTTACAGCTCAGGTGATCTAAGCTGCAGCTGAGAGAATCAGGTTATTTTTCAAAATAAAAGATTTTCAGGATTCAAAACAAAATAATTTAGTATCTCTTCTGCGGCCCGGTGGTTGGGGACCACTGGCATAGGGCAACATACGTATCACCTGGCTGTACGTTAAAAGTGTGTGTAACTTCCATTATCCTCACAAATACCTCACGATACATTTACCACACGCACAACAATAGTACATTCCATTTTCATGACGTCCTGTAAGGTGGCAGCACGAGTCTCAAGGGAACTGTAAGACACATCTGTGCTCCATGAAGGTGCTGCTGCTCCTCTCTACCACCCAAAACCCACAGCACCTGTACAAGTCAAACCTCATACAGAGGTGCATGTGGCAAAGGCTGCATGGGTAGGAACATTTGTCTGCATGAATTGGGTTTTTACTAAACCTTTAGCACAGAAATGAAATCGATCATTTTTGTACCAACACCGCTGGTTCGACCGGTCACAGATTTGTATTTGATGGACCTCAGAGTGATGTGCAACACCAACAGCTCCAACTGTCTCTGCATTCTGATGTGTGTGTCCTCTAGGAGGCGCCAGCAGCAGCAGCGCCCCCCATCCTCAGCGCGCGGGAGTCGGACGGTGATGTGCAGCTCCGGCAGCAGGAGGAGCTGTCTGCTCTGCAGCTGCAGTTCCAGCAGCTCTGCAGTGATGTGGACCACCTAGCAGCAGACATGAAGCACACCACTGTCACTCATGCACAGGTGCTTGTTGTCTTCTTCTTTCAACTTTGGAATTATTAAAAGGATAAATGGAAGCATGTCTTTCTCCTTCCAATGAACGTAATGTTCAGCAGCACTAAGCTGCTCCTGGATCATCCGCTTTGTGCTGTGTTGCCTCCTTTATTGCAGGAGTTACATTCTAAAGATGACCTGTGATAGATGAAATCAGCAAAGTGCAATTACAGATGTTTAAGACACTAAAACTCCTCACAACGCACTTTTAAGACTTTTCTCAGAAAGACGGGAACATTTTCACACTTCTCTCTTGTTTTAACTCTCAAAGTTCAAACCTTCAAAAATTAATCCAGCATTGTGATTGAAAATGAATGTAGATTTATCAAACTGAACACATTCCGTACAGGAGAAAACAGCACAGAGGAGATTGATTGACAAGGTCTACAGCCAATCAGAGCATAGTACACAGTGTGCTGTGAAAACATTAAAAAGAATGCAAAATTGCGCTGAAATCAGTGGAACAGTGAGACCGTGAAAGGGTAATGGCAGTATAGAGAGGGAACGCTGCATTTCTGTTCTTTCAGAGATGATGGATGTTTGCACCCTTTGTAAAGTGTGAGCATGCTCTGCTCGGCTCTGCATTCTGTGTATAGATATTCCACATCACTCTAAAACCACCAAGTTAAACGGTAAACAAATATGACAAGAAGAAAAGGTTTTATTGTTGGTATGAAAAGCAGCAGAGTCAGAACTCTGAAGCAGATGATTGATGACCGCTCTGACCTTTGATGACTTCACAGTGAGGATGGTTACTGGGGGGCAGTGAGGAGGACTGCAGCTCTGCCTCTCAACGCCTCACTTCTGCTTTAGAGTCTGGAAAACTGCATGTGTTGATGTGAACTCTGGATTAAAAGGTTGAGCTGCTCTTTTCTGTTCCGAGAGGAACTCTTCAGTCGTGAACTCTGGGGCTCAGAGCAGTGAAGGAAAAGTTGGTTTGAGGTGTGATGCTTTGCTGCAGGTGTTGGATGAGCTGATGCAGAGGGAGCTGGGAAACACAGAGAAGGAGGAGAAGCTTCAGGTGAAGAAGAAAACCATCGACCTGTTACCAGATGCTGACAACAACGTGGTCCAGCTGCAGGTAGGAGTGCTGCTGGACGCCTGACAGCAGGTGGGGGCGCGCTGCCACTCACCACAGGTCTCTCCTCCCTCCTGCAGTCTCTGGTGGAGGCCAGCGCCAAGCGGGTGGTGAACCTGGCGTCTCAGTGGGAGAAACATCGAGCTCCACTCATTGACGAGCATCGCAGGCTCAAAGAAATCTGCAGTCGCCAAGATGTACGTGTGAAGTCAGGCATCTTGTGGTCTTGGTTCAAACGTGTACTGATGATGTTGTCTCCTCTGCACAGCTGGAGTCTTCCAGGAAGCTGTGTGAGATCAAGTCTCTGCATGAAAAAATCCACGTTTCCACAGAGGAGGCCAAGAAGAAGGAGGAGACGTACAAGCAGCTGGTAAACAGAGTCTGCTTCTGAATGTTCATCAGGCCTCATGGAAGTTAACACAAATGTGTACTCTAACTCTGTGTGAGCCCAGCCTCTGGGTTGCCATGACAACAGTGGGAGTGTCTTGGTTTGGGAGCTAAAACCTTTGGGCCACAGTGATGAATGTGTGTGGTTGTAGTGCTAGAGGTGTGCGCGCGTGAGTGTACATGTGTGGCAGTTATTCAGCGTCTTTGTGTTTTTTTTTAATCTCCAAATGAACAAAGTTATACATGTCTGCACACACAGACATGTATAACGGATGCAGTCCGGACTACACAGGTGTTTCAACTTCCCTATGTTAACTTTTTCAATCAATCCACTGAAATGTTGTTTGTGCTTCTAGACTTGGAGCAGTTTGCAGAGAAAAGCACAGGAGTAGGTCATCCTTTGGAGATTGTGTTCATGTTACTGCTGAAAATAATATATTTATGTCATTTTGTGCATTCTTGTGTCCTGTGGAGCCGGGATGAGCTGCTGTTTTGCATATGGATAAATCGCACTGCTTTAATGTTCTTCTTTGTTGTTTTTTGTCCGTCCTTTGTGTTTTATGTTCATATTACTAAATCTATCTTCGGTTCAGTTCACAGCCAAATGTGCAGCAGTACATTTGGGAAAATTCAATATTGTCCTTGTGCTCTCTGTCAGCTATGCTGCTCTTTGCTTTAGCAAACTTTAGTCAGTATTTGAAAGAAGACGCTGAGTGCAAAGACACCACTCCCTTGAGATCATTGCTGCATTTGCTTTTGGAGTGCTGTAGCTCTTGTGCGGTGGAGCATCACTACACTGTGAGTGGGATGCTTGCATACAAACGGGGGAAAAAAAGAGGATAAATGCGGGAACGGGGAACTGCTTGGCAGCAGGCGGCTTAAAGCTGTCCAAAGGAAGGTCCTCAAAGTTGAGCTTTAAACCGTCCTTTCCAACAACTCCTGCTGCGGGGTCCTTGACCTGGTCAAAGCGGCGACGGCTGTGCCACGCCCTGCAGGTGTGCTGGGCTGGGGATGGATTTTAGATTTTCTTCTGGGTCACACTTGCAGATGATTCATTCTCAATTTTCCAAAGACTAAATAAGTGTAACTGCATCATTCCTCCCGGTCCCCCGTGACGATCACAAGCACTGGTCTCTCGGACATTTCTGTCCTTGATGCCATCATCTCCTGCTGCCTCCAGAAACAACAGACTTTGAAGGGTTTGCTCCATGCTGCTCGCAGTTTGGTTTGGAAACGTGTTTGTGAAAGAGTTTCCTTCATTGCAGGTGACAGAGTTGGAAAGCCTTCCTCAGGATGCGTCCCGGTCAGCATACACTCAGAGGATTCTGGAAATTGTCAGCAACATCAAGAAGCAGAAGGAGGAGATAACAAAGGTTTGTTTCCCACACTGGAACCTGAACTCTCATCACCATTGTGATGCAGCCAGTCAGAAACGACGGAATGATTTTCCATCACAGATTTAGGGACTTTTAGTCGGCAGAGTTCTCGTCATGTGCAGCCTTTTCCGCTGTGACCCGTCTCAGTCCTGGAACTGTTCTTGCAGATTTTGTCGGACACGAGGGAGCTGCAGAAGGAAATCAACAGCCTGACGGGAAAACTGGACCGGACTTTTGCTGTGACTGATGAGCTGGTCTTTAAGGTGGGCTTCGATTTGGAACTGTAAAGATGAATGGTGGTCAGAGATGACCGCGTCTGCAGCCTGACCCATATGGAGTGACAGAGACTGTTGTTGGTGGTTTGTAGGAAGCGTACAGATCTACGTCTTTCTGTGTAAAGCCTGTACTGCAAACCACAGTCACTCGTCTGGATTGAGCTTTCTCTACATCAGAAGCCCACAGGGCTTTATGTTCTGTTTAAATCATGCTCAGTTAGGGGCTTGTGATGCCCATGCCTTCCTCCCATTGAGGCCATAAATTGCTCCACAAGCTTAAGATTGGAACTCCTCGGGTTCTAAAGCTACAGCTGCCTGGCTGATGGACTTAATGGGCTTAACAGATGAATATCGAGCGGAGCGGAGTGTTGACAGCACAGCAGATTAGTTCTATTTACTAAAAGAAAACGGGGAGAGGGGCAGAACCCTGTAGAACACCAGTGATATGCAGGAACTAACTCCACCTTTTCATTTCATTTCATTTATTAGTAGCAACGTACATTAGTGAATGTACATTGGATGTAACAAAAAGGATTTTTATTTAAATGTTCCCTTATTATTTTTGCAATCCACCTCTCAGTAACTTTAGAAACCACAGGAAGAATACAGATCAGTCGATACTTGACTATAGTTGAACTGTCACAGTGACTAAAGCTTTTTTCCAAGACAATGGAACAACTTTTTGTTTTATTGACAAATTAACCAAGTAGATCCATGGTGAAATGCTGCTGTCTCTGTCATCTTTCTGTCATCCACACATACATACATAATGTCATACTTCTGTCTTTCTCCTGACCACGTGTAGGACGCCAAGAAAGATGAATCGGTCCGAAAATCCTACAAGTACCTGGCTGCTTTGCACGAAGTACGTCACTAAGTCTGAATCACTAAGGCCTAATTCTGCTGTGGCTCTCCTGGAGGAAACATTTGTCTTCTTCTTTTGTCAGAACTGTAATCAACTGATTCAGACCATCGAGGATACGGGCACAATCCTGAGAGAGATCCGAGATCTGGAGGAGCAGGTAGGATCTCCCCGACCTTAAAGGAGAACTGAGCCTTTTACCTCTGGTTTCGTCAAGAAGATTTGTAAACTGTTACAACAGACAGCTCCATGTTTGTGTTTGTTGTGCTCCATGATAGTTAACAGACGTGCAGTAAGAGAGATGCTTTCAAAATTAACCCAGTGCATCATGGGAGATGTAGTGAATAACCAGTAGCTCTGATGCTAGTCGCTCAGTTCTCAGTTTCATTATTTTATGCACTTTTTCTACAGTGTGAGACTGGATCCTGCAGAAAGCTAGACCGCCAGACACCATATTTAAATGTTATTTTGTATGGAACTTTATGGGCTGTGTTGGCACCAGGAAGTGAGGACATTACCACCTCTGATTGGTTAGAGGGATGACCCAAGAATGATTGGAGGAGACAGCTTAAGGGGTCAGACTTTTCCTAAATGAGAGCAATTGGCAAAGGTTGTCTGCTCAAAGTTTCAAATATAAACCAGATAAACACAAAGAGGAAAATATTTTGTGATCTGTCATATTCCTAACTACTCAGTGTTTTACCAGGCCTTGTTTGGATTAACAGAGCTGATATCCTGGCAATGGTGAAATTGAATGTTTTGCGGCAACACACCTGACTGGCTGAAAACACTGGATAAAAAGTCTCTGCTGAAGACGAGCTTTCAGGCCGCCGTTTGAGTCCTTTGTGTGAACTGCTGGTTTCTTCAGCAGCTGCAGGGAAACATGATTGACTGCTGCTCGTTCTCTCTAAACTAGAATGAAAGATGTTTCTGTGGTTTTCAGAGACTTTGGAAGGAGCTGATTGTTTTTAGTACAAAGCTGTAAGATGCTCACTTTCAGATCTGTCCTTGTCCCCAGATCGAAACAGAAAACAGGAACAAAACGGTGGCAAATCTGGAACGGATTCTGGATGACTTCAAGGCCATTCGACAGGAGAATGCTGCGCTCGCTGCCAAAGTCAAAGAGGGCTGACCTCCTCTGCTCCTTTCTCAAGTACCTGAAGCTGAAAACAAACCTGTGCTGGATGGAGGCAGCTCTCCCTGTTTGTGGAGGCTGATTTTCTTTAGAGACAGTCGGATTTTGGAGCGTCAAAACTAATCCAGCTATGTAACGTGCAGCATGGACGGAGCGCGCTTTCATACCAAGCTGAAAGTTTCACTCAGTTTGGGACCTGAAAGTTGCATCAACCGAAGACTTCACAAAATGATGATTTCCTAACACATGAATCCAATTTCAGACCTCACCAGTTCTGTCATGATTATATTTGAACTTAACATGTTGAGTGAATGGCAATTGAATGTAATCTAATACGAAAGCTGTCGCGACGCAGCACAAAAGTATTGTGTGCAAACATGAATAAAGATGCCTTACACAGGGGGAGTCTGGGGAGTTTACCTTGTGTTGATTCCACACATCAGCAAATCGTCAAGGACCACCTGACGCTGCACGTCTTCATCCTCCAGCCGACACATCTGTCAGTGACTGAGTTCCTCAGTAGGTTCTTACAAACATGCTTTGTTTTTCCCATCAATATGGTAGAATTGACATTACAGTTCCACTCTGATCATTGGTGTTTTCAAATTGTTCCCAGTGATTATGCTGTTTCTAAAAACAGTCAAGGTGGGGCCAGCGGGTACCAAATGCTTTCACTGAGACATCTGGTTGGTCAGTTATACCTTAAATAACTTGCAATGAAGGAAAAAAAGGATTAGAAAGATGTTACGAAGAAGGTATTTGAGCAAGAACGGTCCTTCTGAAAAACACGATAAACCAGCAGGTACTTCCTGTTTGGAGCACAACAGGGGAGGGGTTGAACAGTCGATGGGTGCACGCTGGCCCCCCCCTCGAACGTTTGAAAGATTCTCCTGAGTTTCAGTGGAAAGGGTGTAGACTTCCAACAAGCTCACTCATGATTGGCGACGGTAGTTGCCATAGAAACGTTGTTTCATACCGATTTGGACCAATCTCTTTTTCCTATGGGTGTAACGATTCATTTTACTAGCAATTCGATTCATTTCATAATCTGTGATTGCTGAAATGATTCATTGTCAGTATTGGTTCATTTTGAACAATTCCATCACTGATCTAAAATGGATCAGAACATCTTCATCCAAAACTTCAACAGTGTGACTCAGATCAGTACCTGCTACTGAACAGCGCTGGAGAAGTTTTCCAGATTTCTTGATTTCTTCAAGATAATCAAGTGTAAATGAAAAAAAACTTGTAAAAACAAGTAAACAAGAATGTTACTTTTGATAAAGTTTGATAAAGTTCATTCCACTGTTGTTTTTCCACATCAGAATAATCCAAAGGAACATTATTACACACATCACATGTGTTGTCTGCTGTGATGGCGCTTGGTCGTTTTTGTGTTATAGTAAAATAAATCTACAAATAGTATTTTCTAGGATCGATCATGGATTGATATAATTATGAAATTGTTGTAGAATGTTATATGTTGATTTCATTCGATTAATAACTTGCTTCATACAGATCAACCAGTCAATCGTCATAGAAATCAATTTATCAATCAGTCCTTACACCCCTATTGCTCACTAACCTTGTCTGGCAATCATGTAAAAATGGCTACTGAGCTGCCTTAATTTCACTACAGACATTTTCTATGGGTGATGTCACACTTGCTCAGTCCAATTCTCTTTTACAGTCAATAGCTTGACTGTAATCGATAATGTAGGTCAGACAGGAAGCCTGTGATTGAAGATGTGTGTGAGTTTATGTGTGTACGTGTGTGTCAGCTGTGTTGTCCAGCACCACAAATGTCATTTAAACAGGTAACAATATTTGAAAATCTTTATTAAACATTTAAGAAATGTTTCTGGAAACAAATTATATCAAATTTTTTGAAAGGGTTCACAGTTGCATGAAGTAAAATTACTTTACAAATACAAAAATCACATTTTTTTAAAGCTATGGCTTGTTCATCACGTACTGGATGAATGCATATGCAGCATTAAACCACAAGCACCATGTTGGATTTGTATGAACAGCATTTATAAGCCTCACTGTAAACACATTTTCTCTATTAAATTTTTCTCAGAAAAATAACTTTGATTTCTATGACTGTGGGAAAACTCCACCTTCAGCCTTCATAAAGCAAAGGCTTTTCTGTGGTTGAGGGTCCTCCTTGATTGCGTGCTCATCGGCTCTTTGTGTGCAGCAGAGGAGCTCCACCTGTGATGGATGCAGAGCTGGTAGAAGTTAACCCCAGCAGTAAGCACTGTGGAGGAGCATGCTAACAAAAACAGTCCTGCTGAAACCAGAGCCTTCCAGCACTGCACTTATTATTCTGCTCATCTGCTGGAGGTTCTCCGTTTTGCTGCCTGTAGTTTCCGGAGGGCACATTAATGACCACCAAGACTTCGCTTTTCTCCACTCATCCAGTCAATTCCAATGAATGTCAGACTCATGATCATGAATATGAAGCCCAGAGAGGTGAAACATGCAGCCTGGAAAACCAAAGACAAAAAGTCACTTCAGCATCTCCATCTGTCACTCCTCTAAAATACTCTGTCTGGAAAACCCACCTGGATCTTTGGTCTAGAGTTCATCGGCTCCTCAGTCTTGGGAACAATGCGGATATAGAACAGCCCAGGAAGGATGAAGATCAAGGTGGGGGCGGTGGTGGCTCCTGCACACAAAAATGTCAGGTTGACGTTAACAGCTCATCCTCACTTAGCGCTTTTCTATTTTCATTAAGTTTCAGAGCCAAGAGTTCAGAGATGTTTGTGTCTTGTCTTTTGTGTGATGTTATTGTTCTGAACTCAAATAACTGATTTTGCTCACGACTCACAAGCCGTGACTCACATATAAACTGAGTTTCATCCCATTCCCATCTCATACAGTTCACTACGATGTGGGTCCACCTTTTGCAGCTTTACAGCTTCAAGGTTGAGGAGTGTTTCCGGGAATGTTTGACCATTCTTCCAAAAGCTCATTGGTGAGGTCACACACTGATGTTGGTGGAGAAGGTCTGGCTCTCAGTCTCTGCTCTAACTCATTCCAAAGGTGTTCTATTGGGTTCAGGTCAGGACTCTGTGTAGGCCAGTCCAGCTCATCCTCACCTCTGTCATCCATGTCTTTATAGACTTTGCTTTGTGCTCTGGCAAACAGTCATGTTGGAAGAGGAAGGGCCGCTCCAAAGTGTTCCCACAAAGTTGGGAGCATGGAATTGCGCAGAATGTTTTAGTATCCTGATGCAGTCAGATGCAAGTCCTGAAAACAAGCCCACACCATCATTCCTCCTCCACCAGATTTCATACTCTGTACAATGCAGTCTGAAATGTAGCGTCCTCCAGATGGAAAAGTGTGATTCATCATTCCAGAGAAGGCGTCTCCACTGCTCTAGAGTCCAGTGGCGGCGTGCTTTACGATACTGCATCCCACGCTTTGCACTTGGTGATGTGTGTCTTGATGCATCTGCTCGGCCATGGAAACCCATCCATGAAGCTCTGTGTGCTGTGAGCTAATCTGAAGGTCACATGAAGTTTGGAGCTCTGTAGCGATTGACTGCAGAAAGTCTGTGACCTCTTTGCTCTTCATTTTAACCAAAATTCTTTTGCTTCTTAGTTGGTTTAACTATTTATTTTAAATCAATACATGATGAGGCCTGTCTGTGTGGATGCTGTGATGCAACAATTTCCTCTTCTCAATCAACTGTCACTTGGATAGGCTCCAGCAACCCTGGGACTCTAAAAGGGATTCAGTGGGTTTAGAAAATGGATGTATGGATGGGTGAGTGGGTGGATGGGTGGATGGATGGACAGAGGGAACCTACGTGTCATTCAAACTTTGTGGTTTATATCTCACCAGTGATGCCAAAAATGTCTCGAATGTTAGGAACAAAGATGACCAACAGGTTTACGGCAAACAGCAGACAGACAGCAATGGCAATGTGGCGAACCCAGTGGAACGGTTTCCCTGGAAACAGCAGCTGGAGGAGGGCGCGGCGGATCTGGAAGAAATAGAGACACGTCCTCATAGAAACCAGTTGTCTTGAAACCAGAGCAGCATGATATGACAAAGTAAATGTTTTTTTTGAGGAATTATTTAGATGCATCGTGTAAGACACTCGTGATCTGTCTCGTGGGCTGCCCTGCCTACGATCAGATGTGGTTGTCCTCTAGTGTCTTGTAGTGCATTATGGGTAGATTCAGACACAAAGATGCTTTTTTTCTTGTTCACACATGTGTTTGTAACAAAAGTTGTAGTATTGGTGGACCCAAAACCAACCACTTGTTCTCAATTTATTCTTATTTATTTATTCTCTGAGTTTATTAATTAATAAGTTGAAACTACAAAACAACCTGAGAAAGCTGAAAGGTTAGAAATCTGCATGTAATCCCAAAATGACAAACCAGGGAGCTGCAGCTGCAGCTTTGGGACAAGAGATGTGAGCTTTCAGTTAAAATCATGACGGTAGTTTTTGAAGCAACCGTTTTAATCACGTTACTGCAGGTAAAAAAAGACACATCACTCTGTCTTGACTTCTAACAATAATGTTAAAATTTAAAAGGAACTCCCAATTCAGCCATCTTAACGTCTAATCTGAGAAAACCATTAAACATTGTCTAAGAATACGTGGCGATACATTTCTGGCACTTTTGTCGTACTCATTATAATTACAATAAACATAAATGATTTGAGTTCTTACAGGAAACAGCACTACGGGCACAGTGAGAGTAACAGCCACCAGGACCGCCAGCCGCACACACAGGATCATGATGTCCAGAGGATCCACTTTGCTGTAGGTGTGAAGGAGCTCCGCCTCAGTGTTTTCTGCACACACACAAACACACGCAATCATGCATACACACACATTGACGTGCACATATGCATGAACACACACGCATGCATGTACAAATGCACATATGTACGACCTCACACATATGCACACATCGTCATCAGTTTATGTTTACAGACCTAATCTTCTTTTTAACACAAAACTAGTTCACAACCAAAAGTGCTAAGAGCATCACTTTTAGTCATTGTGGATTACACATTTAAACTTCAATTATTTGTTTCATAATTTTGGTTTCTCTTTTCAACATCAGTGCCATCAGTGCAATAGCACAAGGGACACACAACCTTTGGCAATTAAAACTGCAGTACAGAGTAAAGAGAGGTTTTCCTCACCGTAGAAGGTCAGGTAGCCAAATACCGCAGTGAAGAAGTACATGACGAACATGCCCAAGATGGAAACATTGCCAATGTTCTGCATTCTTCTCTTGGTTGGGCTTCAGGGGAACAACATGACAGAGGTTTTAAACAGGAAAACATGGCTCATTTTAGAAATGAACTCACATTATTGCATAGTGCAGAATTGGGAATGAAGCAACGCTAACATGAAATTTATGGTCCTGCTTTTCACTGACAAAACTGAGGTCAGAAATGTAGAGCGGGGTCTTGGTGTGGCGATGGCTGGGAATTCTCCCCCCTTTTCTTTTTACTTTCCATCATCCACTTTCCATCATCAGCTTAACATAAACATTGACCTGAGCACAGGCATCCGCTCACCTTTGCACAGTTGGTTTACGTGACAGAATGGAATGCTTTACATGTTTTGGTTTGTATGCATGAGTGTGCGTGTGAACTGTATGTTGATAAGTTTGTGAATACTCTTGGAGCCAGCAGGTATGTTTGTAACAACTGAGTGTGTGACAGGCCCCGGCCATTTTAGACTCACACATGATTGTAACGATTATAAGGCTCCAGCATTTTGTTGCCTGTTGTTTTATGATTCTATCCTCCCTCCCCTGTAGTCATCCTCTAACTTCTATAATCCACCCTTTTTCCCTTTTCTTTTGGGACCCCCCTACATCTCTCTCTCTTCTTCCATCTTTCTTTTTCCATCCGGTCCAACAAAAAGAAGGACACAAACAAAGTTAATATAGATAAAGTTTAGTTTAAATTACAAAAGGGGTTTATACGAATATACACCTTGTGTGTCCGATGATTTATAATCCCCGATTGTAAGAGTAAAATCTGTCAAACACAAGAGGCTCTCAGCTCATTTCTGTTTGCTCAGCTGTTGGACAGGACAAGTTAAAAGAAGAAAAAAAAATGTAGAGCATAGAACAAACTGACCCCCCACAACAGCAGAGGTTAGTCCACTTGCTTGTTAAATTTCCTACTTCATATTTCCAAATACTGTGCTCTTTTATAATTGCTTATCAATGGATTTTTATACGGATTTTGTCAGAAATGGTTGTTTTTGAAGAATCCAGATAGATGCAAGAGAATTGGAGGCAGTGGACAAAACCTTGTAGTCAAAGAAACAGGCTAAACCATGGAGGTGGGAGGCAATGAAGGAGAAATTAACTGACCTGCGTGACACCCTTAATGTCTCACTCTAACAATATTCTGATCTATTGTAAAATCGTTCCAAGTGGTCTTTTAATTAGGATGTTGCTGTTTTTTGTCAAGATAAAAAATTCCATGTCATTTTGAAGACAGTTTCTGCAAAGGCAGGAGTTCTTCAGAAATTCACCTCCGAGTTGTGGACGGTACTGTTAGCGCGGAAGTAAGCCTTTGCTGATATCCCATCATCTCTTTGTTTACACTCTCAAGAGCCTACAGCCCCTCCCAACCCCAAGCTATCATTAGTGATTGGTGATGCAACAGAAATAGCAACCAATATCAGAGCTCTCCAGCTTTACAGTTTTGATCCAGATTCCAGCTCAGACGAGGAAAACAAAGACGTTCATGGATCTGTTGGTCTGTAATTGGGTGCATCAGAATGAGCAGAGAGCTTGTAGCCTGCCCAGCGTAGTTGCTGCGTCACAACTGAGATCAGTCTGCTCCCAATCCATGACCATATGCACATAGAAATCCTCCAGAAATGCAGTTTTAATCTTAAATTCTTTTATACATGTCCATCATCATGAGAAAAATGCTACAAGAAGTTAAAAACACCAAAAACACAATTTCCATTGCAGTGTGTCTTTTCATAAAAACGGAGGGCAGAAAAAATGCCAACATTTTCACAGATTTGAATGTTTGAAGTGTTTTTACCAACAAGCACAACCAGCAAGATACAAACATGAACATCAGTGCTAGTGTGCACGTTGCTGTGCTCAACGCAGAACCATAAATCATGCGTTCATCTTTTACCTGTGTGTGTATACTTCTACCTTTCAAATGTTTCATATTACTGTATTTTGTTCAATGCCTGTTCTTTTTGATTCGCCTGGTGTCTTTTAGGGGCCTCAACTTAATAAAAAAAGATGTGATCTGAATGCAACCAAGCATGTTACCAATGTTTCAGGCACCGTCACAAAAGCAGGATTTGCACTTTTGAAAGCAAAACAAAGACATTCTGCTGCCTTGGGTGTTGTGGTCTGAGTATGTTAGTTTGTTTCTTACTTGCTTAGTTCAGTGTAGATGGGAAGAACTTCAGGGTGACAGACGAAAGCGAATGCCAGGATGGGGATGGTGTATGCGGTCTGTAAATGAGTCACAGTTTAACTTCTCATGACAGCCTTTCTGGAAGGTCATGAAGTGAAGAACATGCACAGGCTTGTTTGCTTGTAACAGGATCTGCCCTCACTAAACAGCAGGCCACACACACGCGCCATCGTCTGAGAGAGCACACTCACAGATACATGCACATACTTTGGTATACTTGGGAATGCTAGTCACACCTCCTGATTGATGGTGAAGTACTTGGCTGCGCAAATGCTTTCTGTCATGGTAGTGTCCGTGGTGGAGTTGCCAAACGCTTCAAGAGGACATGCAATGTTGAATTTCTTGTAGATGACCTATGCAACAGAGAAACAGAGATCCTTTCATCTTTCTTTTCCTTTCTTCATTTTTCATTGACATTTCAGCTGTACTTCTCAGTTTGGTGGGTGAACAAAAGGTCAGCAGCTCTTTTCTTTGCCACTCTAGTTCCACTTTAAGCATCACTGAGACAACTCACCGCTGAGAGGAAGAAAACCATGCAGGACAGAGAGAATCCACTTGTGTAGCCCAGATATCCTGTAGAAAGCAGGAATAGCAGCTCATGTAAATATTTAAAAACATGCAGACAACTTAGATTTTTACATCTCCAAAATATCTATGGGATTATTTGTTTGAGGTCTGAGAGGTGAAAGGACTCACCCAGGTGTTTCATTAATGCCAGTGGTAGGATGACGCAAGAAGTAACAATCATAATCAGGTAGTTTCCATTCATGTACCAGTTTCTGAAAGCAGAGCAGAAATCATCACAAACACACAGTTGACCTGTTTTCATGTTTCTGTGTTTGCACAAGCCACCCAAGACAGCTGAGGAGGTTTTTGGAAAAGTAAGGCCTCGGTCACATGCATCTGTGAGGGCAGTTGACCGTACGGGTGCTGCAGGTTTTTAGGTCGTCTGAACCCGTGGAGGGTCGTAGGGAGGAGCTCCTGCATCTCAAAGGGAGCACAGGTGTCTTGTAGTTCCTTTGAGGCTCGTACGGCCACCCCAAAGGCCGTCATGAAAATGGAACGTACCATTGTTGCGCGTGTGGTAAGAGTATTGTGAAGTAATTGTAAGAAGGATGTCAGTTGCATGCATTTATGACATACAGGGGATTCTATTGTCTGGTGTCCTTGCGACACACTCTAGTCATTAGTAAGGTGAAAGAATTGGCTCTTTCCTGACCGTGCATAAATGCTGCACACACAGAGTGCGCACATGATATGTAAGTGCTCATAGGATGTCCACACAAACTACACTCTACACGTCACCCTTGCTTACCTTCACGTATCGTGTGTTTTCCACGACCTGTCACCTGCAGCATGCCCATTGGATTACATGTTTTCTCTGCAGGTTTACCAGGCAGTCTGCAATCTTGCTGTTTCCTGCAGACCACCTATGTTCAGGTTTGTGCATGACAGCCCACATCTACCCATAAGGGCAGTTGAGACTAAAGCACACCCACTGGGTAAGTCATGACACCTTATTTTACATGAGTTTGAATTGAATCTAGTTCAAGTAAAAAGTGAGAACTTCTCTGTCAAAACCCTCCATCACTGCCTTCACAGCTGGAATAGTCCTGCATATGTAATGCCAGCAAAACAAGCAGGGAGGTGGCTCACGATGAACAGGGTTGGAGACCCCTGGATCCTTCAAATGAAGGTCTGATTATTCTTCCTGTTTTGTGAGTCTTTATGATGATAAAGACAGTTGGACAAATGGAACACTAACGTTCCAAATCTTACAAGAAGCCTATAGATTCAGATGAACATGCAAGTGAAACATGGAGAATCGTTGATCTCAAAATTCCATCTTCACCTCTCATATAGAAAACATTCTGTTATGAGGCTCAATGGACTTGTAGGAATGTTTTCTATTAGTATATCACAAAAAATGGAGCTGTTTTGGGCAAGATCAGTCAATAATACTGGCTAATCTGCACACAGCGCAACAGTGGTGCTGTACTCACTCTGAGGCGGATGTATGACCAAGAAACGTCTGGATGACCAGCGGCAACTCGTATTTTACAATAAACAGGTAGCTGGACATGGCTGCAGGGCAGAGCAACAATGGTAACAACACACTCAAACAAGAACATTTGTAGCTGCACTCCTGATACAGCCTCACCTCCTATGTTGTGTAGTGTTATGATTACACCAGCTAAGATCTTCCCAGTCTGACCGAAGGCTCTGAGACCAAGCTGCTCATAAGCACGGATACCTTAAGAGACCAGAAACATGCAGTCGTTCAGAACTGTTGCAGGGATGCACATGTCACAGACTGAACAAGGTCTTACCCACTACTCCAGCACTCCGCAGCAGCAGATGGACGGAGTAACAGGACAGACAGGCAATGCAGGTCAGCAGAATCCTGAGCAAGAAACAAGGATGCGTATGGATTCGTTTGCTTTAGTTATGCTGGCTCCAGAGCTGAAATGCATCTTCCTCATCAAATCTCAAGAGCAGTTTCTCTTGTTGTTTCTGTGTCCCATGCAGTGAGTTTGTAGATGTAACTACTTCAGTGGAACTGAAAAACTGCCTGAACATGAATCACATGGAAAAAAAATAGGATCTTCCTTAATAACGTTCATTATGACTTCAGGGTTGATGTACGGAGGTTTAAAGGACTGTGTCCTCTCAGGAAACCACTGTCAGTCTGAGGAAGCCTGTCTGTGTGTTTACATTGTGACATCACTGAAAGTCACTGTCTGTCTGTAACTCACAGAAAGAGAATGATGCCGGTGTTTGACATGGCATACGACAGTCCCAGGATACCACTGCCCATGATAGCGTTGCTCAGGTTAAAAACAGACATTCCAAAGGAGGTTTTTCCTTCAAACTGCAAACAAACAAAAAAAAAACACCAAGAGATTTACTGAATCCAGTCCAGGCTGTCAGTTTGTCACAGACAAGCAATCCAGCAGTTTTAGGTTTAACCTTCTTTAATACTTGTTAGTAAGTTGTCAGCATACTTAGTTCAAATGTTGTAACTAAGAGTAGTTCCAATAAAAGCTTCAATGAAACCTGATGTCATATAGTTTCAGTTACATGAGGACAGTCCTGTTAAAGTTTGTTTGATGACTCGACTTCACATGGACCTGCTGCTAGGTCACAATTATACATCAGCCCAAAGTCAGTCGGGACGAGTGTCTGCTGAGACAGTTAGAGAGGACAGGAAAGAGATAAACAAACTAAACACTGGAACATCTGCAACAAAGACTTTTCTGTCTGTGGATGACAAGAATAGACACAGGAAAGGTGTACTGGAGGTAAAAAAAAAAAAAAGTCCAGTTAACTTCAGAATGGACCCCAGCAGTCACAAATCTTGGCAGCAAAACTATAGGTATGGATCAGGATCCTCCACAATGTCCTTAACTAAAAGCCTGATCATGAGGAGGTTTAAAATGTAGTTTTAAAGACAGAGATGAGGTCTGCCTCCCTTTCTAGTTATACAATTCTAGGAACAACCCTCAGTCCTGCAGATTAGAATGAAAAGTTCTGCTGGGAAAATATGAAGCAGCAAAGGATGCAGCTTTGACCTTTAAAGCTTTTTATTTTAGCAAAGAAGTTTGAAAACACTTCTGCTTTTACCAGGCAGCAAGGAAGAGAAGTTGCACTTGGTTAAAAAACAGGATTTTGTTTTTTACTACAAAGTTGCTGCCTTTTGGAGACTGAGCTGGAGACTTCAGAGAAGTTTGAGAACATTTTGATGAAAAAGAACTGCAGCAGTCTTATCTTCTGCGGGATTCTGTGACAGGATGTCTCTGATTTTTGACACATTACAGAAGACAGAGTAACTTTCAAGAAACATGACTTGTTTGAGAGTTACAAGTTGAGTTTTTCTGTCAGACATCCAAAGTCAATCCAAAGCGCGTCCTTCACACGCTTTGTGTGCGCCTGAGCCATAAATAAAAGATGATTAGGATTCACGAGAACACAATCATTCAGTTTTCATGATTTAAGTTAGAGCAAGCGTGTGTTTAAGAGGAAACACATCAACGTCTACTTCATTCAAGCCAGTTGAGTCTAAAACAAAAGTAAAGGCATTTTTGTTGTCATTCTCTGCGTGTACATGACATTTAAAGCCACAGACTGCCTTGATCTTAACTGAATTGAAACTATTTGGAGAAATGCTGTGAAAGTCCAGCTGAAGGCGAGTCTCACATTCCCACAGAGGTTTTGGCACTGTTCAAACCCAGATGGAGAATGCGTCTGATGATCAGTTTAAATGTAAGAAGGTAGCTGCAGAAAACGGTTTTGTCCTTCAGCTCACTTCACTACAACAGACTGGAGGAGCGTCAGCGTCATTGTTGATTCTGCTCCGATTCCACTGTGTGTTTGGACTTTACAAAATGTTCACTTTGGGGTCAGACTGCAGTGGGTCAGCCACACAAAGACTTCATGACGTTAAAAAAAATTCATGACCTTTAAATGGAACCCAGCTCAGCCTGTGTCCTACTCACATCTGTGAACTGTGGTCTCTTTGAATCTTCATCTTTGTGCTGCAGGAATTTTTCTTCTTCTGGAAGAAGTCTGCCAGAAAAACAGAAGCAGAGGTGGTTTTTGTAAAACCATTTGAACAGAACCATGGGCTGATTGTGAGCCAGCAGAGTGAACAGAAGCCCACCCTCCCTCCAAAGAGCCGGCAGCGTCGTGGTGATTTCCATTGGAAAGCTTCTGCAGCTCCATGTTGATCTAAGGGTCAGGAGGCCAGCAGACACTCTTGGATTTAGTGGGATGATCTTGGTGGGAAATGTCTGGAATAAAGAAAACAGACAAAAAAAAGGTGTTTTTAGTTAGTTCCAATAGTGTTGACTTCACATGGAGTTATTGTGGCTTTAAATGTCAACCACGAGGTTGGGGGCATTAGAGGGGAAATGATTTCTGTGTGTGCCAGAAGCTGCAGGTTTTCAAACATCTGAAGCAAACTTTTGAGAGAACTGTTAAGAAAATGAGAGTTAAATTTTAAAAATGTTTGAAGGTTCTGTGGTCCTGCAGATAAAGGACCGCTGTGTTTGTTGTTGACATCAAACACAATCTTTTGGCCTCCACGTGAACGGACAGAGATAACAGCTGAGGCTGACGTCCCTGCTCAAACATCAAGTCGGTTCCTCAAACATTGACTTTCTGTTCAGCACCTGTCACGTTGCTTTGACTTCCTGAGAGTAGAAGCATGTTTCAAGTGGTATTTTTAAAGGGGTCCTGCGGAATTATTAAAATGGCAAATAAACAAGATCATTTCTGGCTAAACATAAAAACAACAGCAATAACATGAAATGTTGTGAAGGGCCACCGTTACCGTACTGTGGTCAGAGTTTGCGTGACGCAGCGCACACACCCAGCCTTTGCTCCAATCACATTCAACATCTGCTTTGAAAGACCTGCCTCAGCTGCAGAGCTGTAGCACGTGCTTTTGGCGTCTCCGTGATCGGAAAGCGTTTACTGAGAAAAACCAGAAGGACTTTTGGAAAAAGTACAGAACACTGTGCTGCCTCTGCCTGACTGTACCGGGGTCAGTGTGGTGTGTCTGAGTGTCCGGGTTCCTTACCTAAAACATGAACACATCCAGTCCCAACCAATGATGCTTCTATACAGGAAGGTTATTTGGCTGAAAACCGTATTTAAAATAATACAAATCTGAAATAGCGTAAGTGCTTGGGCTGCTTTGTGCCAGGTTATTAAACTGTTTTTAAAATGTTGTTATTTATGTTTAGGAACACCGGATTTAGTTTTGTTTTCCTAAGACGGTTTTATGTAATAAGAGGTAGTTTTTGTTTGCAGTGTGTTTTCTTGCAACCACACTCTCATTCAGTGAATGTAAAAGCAGCTCCATTCCTCTTGGATTTGACTTCTTTTGTTTTTACATATGTTGAGAAGTGACTGTTCTATGAGAAGGGATTGTTCCATGTGGGGCAGTGACAGACAGCGATGACAGAAAGTCATGTGAAAAGAACCAAGCAAAGTCCACAGGAAGTAAGGCGAGAGTTCAAACTGTTTGGATTCTCCATACAATGACAGGAAGAGGGAATCCAGGAGCAGCATGTGCTATTCTAAGTGGAGATGTGTGCTTGGAGCAGACGCATCACACCCGTCTTCAGAGCTGCTGCTTGTTTCAGAGACTCCAGAGACTGATGTCCTGTCAGGGTGTCAGGAGTTTGGCTCTTCATCCCTTCTTGGTCCTCCTGTCTTTCCGTCTACTGATTATGCCAATGGCATTCTCTTGTATTTTCAATAATGCACGGATTCAGTCCTTCGGGCTGCTAGTTTGAAATTGTTCTTAAGTATGTTCCAGCCTTCATATCAAGTCAAGACCACGCAGAGACTTTTTATGTTGACCTTTTTTCTCCCCACGACCAAGCGTCTTCCTCTAACTCTGTGAATCTTTCTTGGATTATTGTTATCAGACCCAGAATACTTTGTTGAAGGGTTGCCTTTGGATTCTTCCTGTGGACTATTCTCCACAGAATTTTTCGTCATCTGAAAAATCACCACAACCTCAAAGTGGAAGACAGACTTCAAGAATGTTCCATGCCCACGATGAGCTACAGATTCCTCCTGGACAAACAGAGATGCCCTCAGCCATACTAGTGTCAGTCCAAGTTTATGTCCACATGATCAAGTTAGACTGACCTCTTTCCAATAACCTCCTCTGAACTTCCTGGAGTTACTCACCTTGTCTCCTTGATCTTCAGTCGTTTGCTGCCGGTTGTTCTCGTCAGCCTCAACTGAGTTTTTCATCAAAACTTCACTTTACTCTCACTGAAGACGAATCCTTTAAACTACATTTCCAAACCTCTATGCTCAGTCACAGAGTCAGTTTAAAATTGTTCTGCTCTTCTCTAAAGTTCAACTTAACCTGCCAGACAATGACATTTGTATACTGAAAGAGCGCTTTATTACCATCTTAGAAGGCCCAAGGCCTTTTACAGCCACAGTCCCTTTCACCCATGTGCACACACATTCACACACTGATGGCAGTCCGCTGCCAAACACTGGCGCCAAACTTTAATCAGGATCAATGTGGGGTTCAGCGTCTTCCCGGGGTTGGAAAGTGAACCTGAGATCTTTGGTCAACCACTCTACCTCTGCACCACGGCCGACCCACTTTAAAAGCATGAACTCAGTTTCTGAGATGTACTCTGTGGTCTTGTTTATAATGTTTCTTAAGCTGTTATGGAAAAAGGTGGGATGCAGGATCAGGTAATGCATTCAGGGAAAGCGTGTTACTTCAGTTCAGTTTGGAATGATACTCAGCCATGGTTTCAGCTTGTGTCAGGGCGGTTTCCCGTCAGCGCTCATGTGTTAGTATATGTGGATATGTGTGTGAGCATTTGTTGGTGTTCACATGGATGCTAGCCATGGACTGCTGTCATAGTTTGATCTGTTTTTGTCCAGAAAAGAGCTTGTGTTTGTGGGGAGGGTTACGGTTTGGCTCTGATAAATCAGAGGAGATCATCTTTGTCTTTTAGACCCAATCCCCACTAAGCTTTTTAAAGAAACCTTCCCCTTAATTAATGAATCAATTTTAACTATTATAAATACTTCCATAGAAACAGGTTATGTGCCACAGTCTTTTAAATATGCAGTTGTTAAACCTCTTAGATCCTGGCATTCTGGCCAATTACAGACCAATATCAAATCTCCCCTTTATCTCAAAGATATTAGAAAGAGTTGTAGTTAAACAGCTATACTGCCATCTACAGGACAATAGCCTCTTTGAAGATTTCCAGTCAGGGTTCAGACCTCACCATAGCACTGAAACTGCACTAGTTAGAGTCACTAATGACATGTTACTGGCCACAGAAAAAGGACTAATCTCTATTCTGGTCCTGTTAGATCTTAGTGCAGCCTTTGACACTATAGACCACAGCATCTTACTCCAGAGATTAGAGCATGACATAGGGATCAGAGGATCTGCCCTTCAATGGTTTAAATCCTATTTATCTGATAGGTACCAGTTTGTTCATGTAAATGGACATTCCTCCCATTATAGTCGAGTTAACCACGGAGTCCCACAGGGCTAAGTTCTAGGACCCATCCTGTTTATGCTTTACATGCTGCCTCTAGGGAACATAATCAGGAAACACGGTATTAATTTTCACTGTTATGCAGATGATACACAGTTGTATCTATACATTAAACCTGACCAGGATGACCGCTTAGAGAAACTTAGTGCCTGCATTAGTGACATCAAGATTTGGATGGCAGTTAATGACCTCCTCCTAAACCCAGAAAAAACTGAGGTCATTATACCAGGTCCAAAATACCTCAGAGATACTCTACCTGTTCTGATGTTCTCCCTGGATGGTGTAAATATAGCCTCCAATTCCACAGTTAGAAACCTGGGAGTTTTATTTGACCAGAATTTATCATTTAAAGCTCACATATCACAGGCTTGTAAAACTGCATTTTTTCACCTACCCAATATTTTTAGAATCAGAAACATTTAATCTAGAAGTGATGCTGAAAAACTCATCCATGCATTTGTTACGTCTAGGCTGGATTACTCTAACTCTTTGCTAGCAGCGTGTCCTAAAAGTTCTTTAAAAAGTCTTCAGCTTGTTCAAAATGCAGCAGCTAGATTGTTAGCAGGAACCAGCAGAAGAGAACACATTACTCCTGTATTAGCTTCACCGGCTCCCAGTTGAATCTAGAATCAAGTTCAAAATCCTCCTGCTAACCTTTAAGGCCTTGAATGGTTTGGCCCCATTCTATTTTAAAAATCTCATAGAGCATTACCAACCAAACAGAACACTTCGTTCACAAAATGCAGGACTGATTGAGATTCCTAGAATTTCTGAAAGCACAGTTGGAGGTAGAGCGTTTAGCCACCAAGCTCCTGTTTTATGGAATAAACTCCCAGCTCATGTAAAAGAGGCTGACACAGTTTCTACATTCAAAGTTAGACTTAAAACATTCCTCTTTGGACAGGTTTATTGCCAGGCTAGCTAGTAATCAGAGTATTTCTAACTTACTGCTCCTCTGCCTCACCTGCTGTGATGGGGTTACCACACTGACTCTACTCGCTCTCACTCACTCACCGTCTGCCTCCTACACCCTCCCCCCTTCCTCTCTCCCCTACCCTAACCCGGGTCTGTATCCTTCTCCCCCCCCCTCACCCCTACCCTAACCCGGATCTGTATCCTTCTCCCATCCCCAATCCCCCCTTCCTCTCCCCCCTACCCGAACCAGGGTCTGCATCCTTCTCCCACCCCCCCTATCTCCCCTACCCTAACCAGGGTCTGCATCCTTCTCCAACCCCCACTCCACCAACCTGCAATCCTCATCGCATCACTTGCCATCTGCCATTGCTTTCTTTTATTTGGTTTATCATGCTTCTGTTTGGTGCAGTGCGATTCACATGTTGTCCCTCTTTCCCACCCCCCTACGGGGGAGCTGGAGAGATTTCTGATTTCAGGTGGATCGTCTGTGCTCCTGTCTTTGGTCTTGACCTCGCCTTTGGCTCTTCCTGCTCCTGTCTTTGGCAGTGACCTCGCCTCGCCTGTACTCCTGTCTTTGACCGTGACCTCGCCTGTGCTCCTGTCTTTGGCCGTGACCTCGCCTTGCCTGTGCTCCTGTCTTTGGCCGTGACCTCGCCTGTGCTCCTGTCTTTGACCTCGCCTCGCCTGTGCTCCTGTCTTTGGCCGTGACCTCGCCTGTGCTCCTGTCTTTGACCTCGCCTCGCCTGTGCTCCTGTCTTTGGCCGTGACCTCGCCTGTGCTCCTGTCTTTGACCGTGACCTTGCCTGTGCTCCTGTCTTTGGCCGTGACCTCGCCTCGCCTGTGCTCCTGTCTTTGGCCGTGACCTCGCCTCGCCTGTGCTCCTGTCTTTGGCCGTGACCTCGCCTCGCCTGTGCTCCTGTCTTTGACCGTGACCTCCCCTGTGCTCCTGTCTTTGACCGTGACCTCGCCTGTGCTCCTGTCTTTGGCCGTGACCTCGCCTCGCCTGTGCTCCTGTCTTTGGCCGTGACCTCGCCTCGCCTGTGCTCCTGTCTTTGGCCGTGACCTCGCCTGTGCTCCTGTCTTTGGCCGTGACCTCGCCTCGCCTGTGCTCCTGTCTTTGAAAGTGACCTCGCCTCGCCTGTGCTCCTGTCTTTGGCCGTGACCTCGACTCGCCTGTGCTCCTGTCTTTGGCAGTGACCTCGACTCGCCTGTGCTCCTGTCTTTGGCAGTGACCTCGCCTCGCCTGTGCTCCTGTCTTTGGCCGTGACCTCTTCTCTGGCTCATCCAGCAAACCCAGCAGTTTCCACAACTTCTACTGGATGAAGCCCATCTGCTACACTGCTCAAACATGTCGTTGTTTATTTAAATATTTAGGTGTTATCTTGACTTGTAGACGTTTATCTTGATGTGTTTGTTTATTAGTCATATACTTGTTATTCAACAATGCAGTTATAGAATTAATTAAGTTTACTTTTCTTTAATAGTTCTAGCACATCACCTGTCCGTCCGGGGTTGAGGATCTCTCCTTCATGTGGGCAACCCTGAGGTTTCTTAGGTTTTTTTTCCCCAAAAAAGATAGGGTTTTTTTTTATGAGTTTTTCCTCACCGCGAAGGAGGGTGTAAGGACAGAGATGTTTGTTCAGCTTAGTCTGTTTAACAACCAGCTATTGTTTACTTTTACGTGATTGATTTTTTTTTGGTTGTTTCTCACAATATTCTGATATCAGTCCAATGAGACGGCTGTGGCTGTGATATTGGGCTATATAAATAAAATTGAATCGAATTGAATTGAATCTGGTCGCTGGCTTCTAGTTGAACTGATATGCGGTGAAATCCTCTTGTAAACTCAGCAAATTCTGAGTCAGTGTCTGGTGCATCAGTATGGTTCAGTGATGCTGTTAGAGAAGGCTTCGTGTTGGTCAAAACAACCTGTGCGTGTGTGTGAATGAAACCGTTTTATCTGCACCAGAATACCCTGACCCGCTGACCATCCAAACGTGTGTGTGTTCAGCTGCACGTGGCGGTGCTGTGGTGGCCTTGATGAACTTTCAACATCACATCCTGCCTTCTGTATGCTGAAGTCACACCCACACCACCTCCTCAAAAACACATCAGCTGTAAAAGGAAAGAAACGGTTTCCTCTGATGTCCGATGAACTCCTCAGCTGTGCAAAATTCCTTGTCGCATGTCGCACATATCCTACAGCTCGATCATGGTTACTGTCTGCAGTGTACAGCCTGAGTCTCCGAGTGGGTGGAGGGAATACATAGTGTACAGTGTGTGCCTGATTTAGGCCCTTCCTTCTTTCCCATACATGGCCTCCAAAGATTTGCAGTTTATACAAAACTTCTTTCCATCTTTTAATTTTTAATAAACAGCATGAATTTTTACTTTAGCAATTTCCTTGTAATCTTTTGTTTGCATAAAAACATGTCCTAAAATAATGTTAAAATGCAAAAACAGCTTCTCATAACTTTCCTAGTGACAGAAATCCATCAAGAAAATGTAAATAAAAACATAAACAGAACATTTTGATTCAGCACGTTCCCATTTCAAATGACAGAACGGTTCAAAGCTGGTCACATTCCTGCCTCATGACTTGGATAAAGCTGTCAAAAGCGAAGCCTGTTCCTGAGTAGAGCCCTGAAGCAGCCAAACACGTGGCAGCACCGTTCTGCAGCTCAGGGAACAGGACACACTCACCTCTGGAAGGTCAGCTGATGTGTGGCTCAGAGGGGACTGCTGGGGGTAACTCCTGGCTTCAGGGGTGCAGTCTGAGCAGGGTCCACCGTGATGTTGGGCTGTTTTGGTGCCCAGCTGAGAGGCTAAGAGGGTTTCAGGGAGAGGCTGCAGACAGCAGGCAGGGGAAGAAGGAGGGCTGTTGTGAGCAGGAGTTTTGGGTTTCTGGTGATGTCACGAGAAAGACACTCCTCTTCCTTTCTAGGAAAAAGGAAAACAGAAACAAGCTCAGTGTTTTTCTGCTAACAGATTGCTGTGTGGGGGATTGACAGACCACTGTGGTCTACTCAGACACACTGGGCCCATTCAACTTTCTCTATATTTAAACTGTCTGCCCACTCCCAAAACACGGTGAAGTGATCAACTCTGAGTTGCATAAGAAACTGGCTGCTCGTGGACAGACTTGCTCCAAAAGCAAACAGGAAAAAGGGAGCTGTTTTGGATCGATGTGGAAAAGTTCCATGGAAAGATAAATATATGAACTGCAGCTGGATGTGGTCTGAGGTGTCCTGCAGCAGATGGTTCAACATGCACACGCTCTCAGTATCTGTCTTCTGTGTTTCTTTGCTTGATGGACCTGAAGATGTTACATCAGAGGTTTGATTCTGCTCTTTCTGAAGCTTTCTTAGTGTGAAGCACTTCTGCATTCAGGAAATACTAGTCAGGGTCACGACCGAGCGCATGCAAGCTGGCAAAGCTGAAAATGCCTTGTGTGGAGAGCTCCGTCATCCAGGTGATGTTCCCACAGGATTCTGCTCTTCAAATTGACTTTAAATGTTAATCTAGAGCACAAGTGTCAAACTCCAAGGATCAGTGTTCTGTTTGGTTTCCACTCAACCTGCCGTTGTGGATTCTTAGAGAAAAACCACACCTGGTACAGGTAGTGAGCAGCGAATAGGGTGTGGCTTCTGTAAACCAGCAGGAGGCCAGCCCTCGAGGCCCAGACTCCAACACGCCTGACTAGAAGTTGTTTGACCGGTCTTCTAAGAAGCTCCATCAGTTCTTCAATCAGTCCATAAATAACCTGAATTCCTGATAAGCAGTTAGAAAAAGCTTCTCAGATGAGCAGAGAAACATCTTCTAGATCTTCCACTTAAGTCCTTTTATGGTCAGGGAAGAAGGAGAGAACCCAGAACCACGAGTGAAGATGCAACAAGGTTCCAGGAATTTGTTCACTTAAAAACTCACGGAAAAAGGCATAAAAACAAGATTAAAAACCTTGAAGTACACTGACTCTTAAGCAACTTAAGCATAGTAGAAGACAAGCTGACACTGAAGACACAGGGAGAGTTTACACTGGTATGGGGTTAAATCTGGTGGCAGTAGTCCATTGACTGTATCTGACAACTGGACAGAGTGAGTGTGATGTCATCCATAGAAAATGGCTTACTTCTGCCTCCAACCAAATGAGGTCAGTTCAGTACAGATGACGCCATGTTGTAGCCAGACCATGTGACTGGCAGTGATTGGTCAGGTTACAGTTTCTATGGCAACCACTCTCGCCAGTCAGCAGTGAGCTTGTTGGAAGTCCACAGCTCTGCCACTTGAAAGCAGGTTCAAATGTGTCAGTCAAACGTTTTGAACGTTCGACGTGAGACCACATCTTTTTACTGAGGCATCTGATTGGTCAGATTATTACTTGAATAATATTGGATAAAGAAAAAGTATCATTTAAAACAGAGGATTATCAAGAACATGTTAAGACAAGACTGTATTAAAACAAAAGAAGAGATGTATCAAGCAATCACGTCAAGTCCAGAATCCTTTATAATGTGTTTGGATAAATGTTTATCTAAATTCTGTAGAAAGAAATCTTCCAATCAACAAACACTTTGTTTAGTTGTTCGCTAGAAAATGTGTGATTTTTAGAAAAGAGTATTTGTAGAATAATTGAATCATTGGTTTGACTTCAGGAGGCCCATCGGATGTTTCTTCTTGAAGCCATTACGCCATTTCCCATTGCAGGGACAGTGTGTTCATTAGAACAATTACAAAACTCAAATGTTGCTCTTTGAGTGATCCTTGGTTGTGAATTCGAGTTTTATTGTGTGAATTGAAACTTTTTGTGCATGTACTGTATTGTGTTAATTGGAAGTGAACAAATTTAAATTGCCTCCATGCATGTCACGTTGGCAGTAAACAGTAAATCTATTTGTTATAATTATCAGTGATCCTTTTTTCCATAGCTGGAGCCTTTCCTAGTAAAGAGGCAGAGTTTACCCTTTTCAACTGTCCATCACAGCCTTCCATTGGACAATTTAGAATCACCAATCAACCAATGAAGCATGGTCTTGGACTATGGGGGGAGGAGAACCTGATGGAAGGAAGGTACTGGGAGTCAGTTGGGATTTGAACCTTTTTGTTGTGAGAAAACAATGCTGACCACTACACCACCATGCAGCTATTGTTATATTTACAACAAAGCGTTTTTCTGAGGGTTTGAACAGCTTAAACTATGCTGAGGTACAAGGTAATGGATCTGTTGTCTTTTTTGTGATGTCTTCTTCTTCCTCTTCTTTCATTTGTCTCAGTTGCTGTGTTCCTCTGTCACACCAACCGTTCTCAACTCTACTTTAACTCAATGCTTCTGTCCAGGCTCCTGTTTGGTCGCCAAACCTCCTCAGCTGTCAGCATGCAGTTTCTTCTCCTCACATCCACACTCTGATGCTTTGATGTTCACCTTTCATCTCCGTTGTCTTAGTGTTGGGGGGGCATTCCTCCTGACACTATTCTCCTCCCACCTTCTTTGCTTCTCCCCACTTCCTGTCCTGCAATCTGCAGAGCCCACAAAAAGGCCCAAATGCTTCTTGACCCAAACAAATTCCTTTACAAGCATGACAGATATTCCATCCCTCCATTCATCACTCTCTCCCTCCCTCCGTCCATCCATCCATTCATCCATCCCTCCATCCATCCATACATCTCTCCATTCATCCCTCCCTCCCTCCTCCATCCATCCATCCATCCCTCAGTCCCTCCTCCATCCCTCCCTCCTCCATCCCTCCATCCATTCATCACTCTCTCCCTCCCTCCGTCCATCCATCCATTCATCCATCCCTCCATCCATCCATCCATCCCTCCATTCATCCCTCCCTCCCTCCTCCATCCATCCCTCCATCCCTCCATCCCTCCCTACCTCCCTCCCTCCTCCATCCATCCAGCAATCTTTCCATCCCTCCCTCCCTCCATTCATTGCTCCCTCCCTCATCCATCCCTCCATTCATCCCTCCCTCCCTCCTCCATCCATCCCTCCATCCCTCCATCCCTCCATCCCTCCATCCCTCCATCCCTCCATCCCTCCTCCATCCATCCATCAATCTTTCCATCCCTCCCTCCCTCCATTCATTGCTCCCTCCCTCCGTCCATCCCTCCATCCATCCATCTTTCAAACCTGCTAAATCCCTTTCAGCATCACAGAGTTGCTGGAGCCTTTCCCAATAACTTTTGGGCAGAGTTGGTCTCCAGCAAGGGTTACACAACTACACACCACACATTTTGAAAGTGTTGGTCACAAATGTACCTATCAAGATTTTTTTTGGAATGTGGGAAACCGGAGTGTCCAGAGAAAACTCACACATGCACAAGGAGAATGTCCACACAGAAAGAATCAAGTCGGAATTTCAACGGAAACCGTTTTGGGAGGCGAGACTGCTACCCACTACACCACCATGCAGCCCACATGACAGATATTAGTCATCAGACTGTACATGCCTGCCTGTGGTTCCAGTTGCTGAGACTGAAACAACTAGAATCCTCGTTATTCTCCTTGATGATCATTTAATCTACAACCTACGACACATTAGCAGGACAAAAATAAACAAAAAACAATGGAGTGAAGAAACCATCGACAGCAGAGAGATATCTGACACTCTGCAATCCATCACACATACATGCTGCACTCGTGTCTCTGTCAATTTTGTTTGTCTCGCTCACATTCTGCACTGAATCAGTTGGACGAAAATAACCTGCATGAAGAGGTTCTAGTCCCACATCTGCTAGCAACGTTGGGTTCAGTGCCTTGCCCAAGAGCACATTAGTATTTTCTCATGTTTAACCTGAGCTTTCTTAATAGTGGTTGTTCTAAAAAGGATGTACTATTGTTCAGAAGTAACACTTTGTTAACTCAAAGTTTTGTTTTTTCCACACCCATGTTCCATCTGCCTTCTGCTCACCTTCTTTCCAGGAAAACACCTCCACACTCCTCTCGTCACATATCTGACAGTTCTCAAGAAACGTTCTTGCATGCATGTGAAAACACATTTTCAGCCTCTTCATCGTAGCGCCTTTCTGGGAAAGCCACGTCTGCGTTATTGCCATGGTGACATTGAACATCATAGAGGTGTTGAAGGCAGGACGGCGCTTCAGTGTGACCTCACTGAGTGCTGTTTGAGTTACGAGTGGTCACTTTGAGTAAAGAAGTTCAGAGTCAAACTGAAGTGAGACAAAAAATCAATGCAGGCAATAAACACTAAAGTAAACTAAATTAACCAGAATCTTTTAGCTTAAAAAAAAATCTTGATAAAGACTCATTAAGGAAGAAGCAGACCAGATTCAAAACAACAAACAAAAACAAACAAACAGCCCCCTCTAGTGGACATTTGCATTCCTACTCAAATTACTTTCTAGTTGTGACAGACAGGAGAAAATAGGACAACATTAGTGAAAAACACAAAGAACAGACTTTTATTTTCTATTTTTCACAAATGTTTATGGTTTATCAAGAAATCCTTTCATCACTCTCATGTAAACAGATAAGCACACTTTCAAATGTTTTTGGTGTGTTTGTATAGTTTATAGTAAAACACATTTGCAGAAAAAAAGAAATCATTTCCACACACTTAAAGAAAACCGTTCTCTGTGTTTTTCTTTTTAGGAGCAGCGGATGAGTGAGAGACAGTCTGTTCCTCACTACATGCTGCCCTAATACCTTATCTCTTTGGTTTGTACATTTTTGATTCTCTGAGAAAGTTCTGGAAGCTGAGAAGCATAAACCCAGTGATGTCCTGTTGCCTTTCAGCAAACTGTCTCTTATTTCAACTCTTCTGATGTAAAAAAAGAGCAGCTTGTTTGCTCCAACTTGTGTTTTATGTCCTTTTATGGTCTTATAAAAATGATATTGCTTTGTATTTGTCAACAGTTTAGGAGGCCTGGAGGAAGACCTAAGAGAAGAGACGATGAAGACGACATGCAGGTGTGAAGGAGAAGCTGTCAGAGGATCGGATGGAGGCAGATGATTCGCTGTAAGCACGCCTGAAAGGAGGGGCCAAAAGGTACACAAGTATATGATCAAAGATTGACATTGGCACCATTATGATTTATAGTATTTCTGGTTGTACTCATATGACCCTCACTTTCTATCTCTTTTAATTGAGATAATTCAGTTCTCAAAAAGTTATGTTAGACTGCATTCAGCCATTTCTTCATCTATTTTGCATGTAGTCTTGCATTTGTAAAGCAGTTTACTAATATTACATTTTTTTCAAACATTTTTCGAATCTTGTACTTTTTATTATGCTGCCTTTGGACGTTATTTCAGATTTTTTGTTAGAACTTCATTGCCTTCGGATGCAATATTACAGACAATGACCATTTCAATAATAGACAGTAACAGGAGCTGAAATTAGGCTCATCCTAACCAGTCCAAAATTAAAACAGTGAGCAATTTGATATGATATATTCAGGAATTGGTCCAAAAGAGTAAACCCCATGACTATCTTTTTGAAAAACTGTCCATTTTCAGTTGTAATTGGCCAGTCAAACACTCCATCTAACAGATCTGTCTTAACTTTTGTGTCCACTGAGCTGCAGAAGTAAACCACTTTCATATTTAGGCATAAAGCTCCTTTCATTTTTAATCTGTTGAGCTTCCTTAACTAATTTGGTATAATGTAAGTTACCTAAAAGTGTTCATCATTGCATTTCCCTTCAGTTTTCAGCACACTCGAACCTGCAGAGGGGGCCAGACTGCTTCAGAAGTCCTGCTGAGGCTGAGCAGGTAACGCTGAAGTTAAGATGAGTTTTCTGCTACATGACAGCAAGATGGGATCCTTCTAGACGGTGGACCTAACAGGAGGGAGGGAGTCTCTGTGATTCCAGCCGTGACCCTGCACAGCTAAGCCTTCAGCATTCACACATGCTCTTCAGCAGGAAATGATGTTCTTGTTAGTCTCTGTAGGACTGGTGCCGTTTCATGGCATAAAACTGCTCTTATGTGTTCTTAGAGCTCTTTGGGTATCATCCATAGAGGATCCATTCAGGATTATCTCAGTTTAAGTCTGAGCACTCTGACAGCACATGTGTTAGTCGTGCGGTGTGTTTGTCTGGTCCAATCCCAGCAGGAAGCCCAATGCTCCTGCAGAGTCTCAGCAGCCTGCAGAGATCCACTTAGTGCTGACGTCAATAAGCTTCTTAGCTCAGCAGATGAATGAAGAGAGAAGCTGGAAAAGATGTGTTTACCTTCACAGTGAACTAAGTGGTGGTGGAGACGGCGCCATGGTAACAGGTCTGTGACAGAGAGGCTTTCTGCTGACCTGACAAAGCACCAACCACGAGAAGCTTCTCCAGAGTCTGCAGCCAAGGCCCAACTTTGCCAGACAGCATGGAGTGCAGCGGCCAGGTAACTGCTGACTGACTGATTTAGAACAGTGTAGAGCGGGCTTCTGTTGAGTAGGTGAGACCCCAACAAATGAACGACAGGAGACATCAGCAATGCAGCAGCAGACAGCTGTTTTCTGACAGGACCAGAACAGACCAGAGGGAAACCAGCGGTTCTGGATGAGCAGTTCACTGAGCTTCTCGTGGCTTTTAACTCAGGTCCAGTCCAGCCCTGCTGCCTAAGTCATTTCAGAGGCTTGCTTTAGTGTTTGTTGTTCAGACTCTAAAGGATTCAAGCATCTTCCAGTGTCACATCAAACACAAAAACTCAGCAGAGTTTTTAACCCGGACTGGACTGAGAATGCGTGCAGAATCATTTCATGTCCCATAAAGAACTTTCTGGAGTCTGGAGTGGACAACTTTTGATCAATTGCAAAACAGAAATGCAAATCCAACCACTGGAAAGCAAAGTGAAAAACTTTGTGAACATCCACAACAGTTTTGTTTACAAATGTTTGTTTGTACTTAAGGCTAAAGACTACATGCCAACAGCTAATTAAACAGGGTTCCTGCCCCCTGTTTATTCTTGTCTTCCTGTAAGCAGACATGAGGACATGATCATGAAGTGCTGTAAGTCTTTGAGCTTCTTAGTCGGTTCCTCACAAACTTTCCTGTTTGGAGGTTTTTCGTAGATGTGTTAAATCAAAAACTGTTGACAAAATCACAGCTTTGTGCCAGTTAAAGAGCGATGCAGAGCAAACGAGCAGAAGATGATGTGTTAGAACAAGCTCTGCATCGCCTGCTGTCATGAACCGACCCGGTTCATCCTCCGCAGGACTGCCGAAGCCGCAGCAGCTCGCTCACATTGTTTCCTGTTGCTTATGTGGCATTTCAAGAACTAATTTGTCTTGTGAGAGGCGCCACCTTCTTTAGTAGATTGTGGAGTCCTAACACTTCAGGAAGTCAATTCTCTTCTGAAGGGATATAATTGTCAAAAAAAGACAAGATGGAGGACCTTGATTTTGATATTAATTACAAACTAAATCAGCATGAAGGTGAGTGAAAGTTGGTAGATGAGTAAAATGATGCTTCAGAATGGTTTCAGAGAAATACTTTATCTAAAGTAAACAGTGACGCTTAGCAGAAAGTAGTCTAAGAGTACTACAAGTATACTAGACTACGCTAAAAGGGAGGCAGCACACTGAACTTTACCTTTTATTTCCTATCTAGATATTGTAAATCTCAAAGATTCCAATTGAGCCTGAGGAAGTATTCCGTTAGTTTACGTCCTAAACGATCCATGGTTGACTTGCTATACTCAAGTATCCATAATAAAATAAACTTCAAGTGTTTTTGCTGTTTAAAACACTAGTTTAGATAAATCAAATGAGCTGCTATGATGACCACATCAAACCATAACCGTTAGCATCCTGGGGCTGAGAGGGTCTCCTCACTAGCGGGGCTTTAAGACAAAGATCACCAGACAGAGGTGGTTCTCCTGAGGCCGACGAGGTGGAGGAACGCTGCAGCAGCTTTGGCTCACAGGTGCAGGAGAATGATTGACGTTTCTTATGGAATATAGTGGCTGAAGTTCTGGTGCTCGGTTGGGTTTCCCTGGTCTCAAAATGGATCCTCGGTTCAAAAACAAAATAAGAAGCAAACATTGCCAGGAGCTTCAAAATAGTTTAGAAATAAATGAACACCAGTTCCTTTAAAAATTAAACACATGTTAATGAGCTGGTTTTGACCCGATTCTTAGTTACTTGTGGTTTCCTCCCACAGTCCTATAGGTTGATTGATTATTTTAAATTGCCCCCCAGAGTGTGACTGTGTGGATCTGTGAAGGACTGGTGACCTGCAGGTTGAAACCCACCTTCACCCAGCAAGAACGCTAGGGATTTAGTCGTTTTGGGAGACGGATGGAAAACCAGAAGAAGCATGAAACATGTCTGTGTGTTTAAATGAAAGTGAATTTAGCTCAAAGTTTAAACATCAACATTTAAAATCTTAATGACTGAACTCTCAAGTTTCAGTCACAGGAGCTGCGTTTTTCAGGCGGGAAGGATGCAGTTGTGTGTTTGAGCAGGATTCTAACCCTCATTACAAATGCCCCCAAGGAGAATCACAAAGCTGTTGGCTGAGAATCCAGTGTATTTCAGAGAGCTCTGGTGGGAAGGGTCAAATCTCAGACATTTCCTTCCTATGTGAGCCTGATGTTTGCTGTTCTCGCCACCTTTGTCTCCACTGTAACAGGTGACGCCGCACCTGATGATGGCTGTGGGAACAGCTGTGATTGGCTCTCTGCAGTTTGGCTACAACACCGGCGTCATCAACGCTCCTCAGAATGTGAGTGCCAGTGGGAACAGATGGCAGCCTTTTGGATGAATCCTTTTATGAATCGGAAACATGCTCCGTCATCATTAATGAATGTTTTAACCACAACTCTTTTCTGCTGGTGGGTCTGCAGTGGTGACCAGGAATCTTGTTCTACCTCCCTCACATCATCCAGTGGAAAGCTTCTTGCTCTTTTATCCAGAAGCAGAGTTACCTGAGAGTGACCTTTCCCACTGATGTTGCAGGAAAACTCTTTCTTTGGTGTCAAATTCCTATGAAACATTGAATATAAATGGAATCTCCTCCTGGTTTTATTCAACAACGTTCACCAGAATAAGAAATCAGGCCAGCAAAATGACTTAGACACCTCAGAACCCCCCACCCCCAGTGTACTGCACAGGTAATCAGTCATTAGGAAAGCCACCCTGATCTCTACAGACGCCACTTGTCCTCCCTCATTCAGAACCCTGTGACCAGGATGGATGGAGCTACAATGGAAACCTGCTGTAGAGCTTACAGTGTTTGAATACATGAGCTTCATGGTTAGTTTGTTTGGTCATTACCAGCATTAATGAGCTTCTTCTAACAGGAACATGAGGACTGCACTTTTCCACTGCAGTCAGGTTTTCTCTTCGTCTCATGACATGGTTTCAGTTTCACTGTGAAATGTGTTTCTGTCAGAGATGTTTGCAGACGTGGTAAAGAGTCGGCACGCTTTACTCCACCACAGTGGTGTCGCACATCTTCACATGTTCTAACACCCACCATCCAGGGAGAAGCCACATCAGAAAGCTAAATCCACTGGAGACAAATGAAGGCTTAGTGTCTGGCCTAAGGGCACTGACACATGACTGGAGTATGTAGGAATGAAACTACCAACCCTAGTGCTCAAACACAACTGCTCAACTTGAGTCACAGCTGCTGAAAAGACATGTCAAAAAGTAATTTGAGCAGAGCTGAAGGATTGAAGGGTCAGGAGAAATGGTCTTGAATGAAGAAAGTCTTGTTTCCACAAAAATGTCAAAAGGCTGATTTAAATGCTGAGGCTGCTTCACGTCCCAACTGGTTTTACCCCAAACTCCATAAAAGATCTGCATATCTCTTGACATTTTGACATGTTTCAGACCATAGAGAGCTTCTACAATGAAACGTGGAGCAGCAGGTTTTCTGAGCCCATCTCTCAGAGCGCTTTAACAGCTCTGTGGTCGGTCTCCGTGGCCATCTTCTCAGTCGGAGGAATGCTGGGCTCTTTCTCCGTTGGCCTTTTTGTTAACCGCTTCGGCAGGTGAGTCTTCACTTTAAGCTGAAACAGTTTTCCTTCTGACTGAAGTGAACCCTCTGATGTGTGATCTCTAAAGGAGGAACTCCATGCTCATGGCCAATGCATTAGCCTTCATTGCTGCGGCATTCATGGGCTTTTCCAAACTGGCTGCTTCCTTTGAGATGCTCATTGTTGGACGTTTCATTGTGGGTCTCTACTCTGGCCTCTCCACTGGCTTTGTGCCCATGTATGTAGAAGAAATCTCTCCGACCTCGCTCCGAGGAGCCCTGGGAACTCTGCATCAGCTTGGTGTTGTGATCGGCATTCTCGTGGCACAGGTAAGATCCTTCAAGCTGAATAGGTTGGTCAAAGAAATGAGTTTTCTTTTTTGTTTAAAGATCAGTTAATGGAGCAGCTGCTGGATGCTTACGATCTATAGATGAAAATGAGTAAATTACTCTCAATGGGATTATTTACAATAAGTTATGGCAGCAGGAGCTGGAGGACTTGGTCACATTTTTGAGATGAGGTCAGGTCAGGTCTTCAAAGATCAACAGTAAAGGATACAGATATGGTTTTAAAAAATCAATCTGGCACTGAGAGTAACAGCAGTACATGAACAAAATTAGGTTGGTAAAGTAAAATAAAGTCCATCAGGGAGTAATTAATCGGTTTCTGTCAAACTGTCAGCTTCTCTTGCTGTTGTGTCTCTACTGTGTGATGCAACCAAACAGATTCATTACATTTGGATGAAGGTGAGGATTAGGGTTTGGGTTTAGTGTTGTGTTTACTAAACATATGATGACCCTGCTTTATCACAGATCTTTAAACAACACCTGAATACATTTAAACAGCACACTTTGTAACCACAAAGAACAAAACAAATGAAAAGAGGCTGTTTTGCCCTGTAGACATTTGCCTTTTGTTGCTTAAAATAAAAGGTTCTAGTTAGGAAAAAGGTTCTGTGTAAAAATACATTTATAGTTTGTAATGACAAATGAGTAATAAATATCTAGATTGTACCCATTTAGGTAAAAGAATCAGACTATTATGCCTGTTTAAGACAAAGTCAGTTTCATCTTTTGATTGATGTATTAAGACGTGTATCCGATCATGTGATCATGATCAATCTTTGATTAGAAAACAAAACTCACAAAAAAAACAAGGAGGTTAAATAACTGAAAAGAGCCAACAAATTAACTTAAGAAATATGACGGTGAGGAAGGGCAGCAGCTCAGGAACAGGACGTTCAATTCCCATGGTCAAAGGTCATCAACAAACAGGATAGAAATCCACCTGTTGGAGCTTGAGGGGATTTTACAGTATTTTTTCACATCTACACACAGGTACGCATACGGAGTCTGGTGCTGATGGCAGACAGGTTTAAAGCTCAGTCAGATGAGTCCCGTTTCAAAAAAGAAACAGCTAAAACAAACAAACAGAGGTGGGGGTCATTCTAAACAAAACACTGAAGGAAAGGAAACCTCACAGGCAGAAAAACCACCAAACCATGACAGCAGCGATGACAGAAAAAAGATCATGTCTGTTGAAGATGCTCTTACGCACTTGTGCGTCTAAAACTCCTTTTGTGATGTTTCCGTGCAGATTTTTGGGCTTGAATCCTTCATGGGGAATGCCTCTCTGTGGCCTCTTCTTCTGGGTTTCACTTTGGTGCCGGCCATACTGCAGTGTGCCCTGCTGCCCTTCTGTCCAGAGAGCCCCAGATATCTTCTAATCAACTGCAATGAGGAGAGCAAAGCCTGCAGCGGTGAGAGCCTGAGAGAAGCAGGCAGATAGTGAACAGATAGAACTGCTCTGCCAGCTTCAGGAGTCCTGCTGGACACTGACAGCGGTGATTCTCTTCTAGTCTTAATGAAGTTGCGAGGCGCTGATGAGGTGAGCGAGGACATACGGGAGATGAGGGAGGAAAGCCAGAAGATGATGAGGGAGAAGAAGGTGACCATCGTGGAGCTGTTCCGCTCCCCGGTCTATCGCCAGCCCATGATTGTTGCCATCATGCTGCAGCTCTCCCAGCAGCTGTCAGGAATCAACGCTGTAAGTCCAAACAGACCGTCTGGGTTTTTCCGTGACCTGCAGACCTCTGAGTATTCTCCTCACTGTGTCGAAGCTTGAACTGGACTGACGACAAAGGACCATCATTTATTTGTTCAGGAGTCGGGTTCATGCTTCATAAATCTGAACTTTCATCGTGAGACACAGCTGAACACAGACTTGGAGGTGTCAGCTTGTCTGGTGCTGGAAACTTCACGTTATAAATTGTTTGACTGAAGGATACGAGAGCATTTTATAAAAGTCATCTTATCATAACTGACAGGAATCCTGGGGATGTCAATAGACTGCTAACCTGCAGCATTTCAGCTTCGGTGACGTTTTGAATCTTCATGGCATCCCAGTCCTTCACTCGTCTTGTGCTGTGTAGGTGTTCTACTACTCCACGGGAATCTTTGAGCGAGCCGGAGTGGCCCAGCCTGTGTATGCAACCATCGGCGCCGGAGTGGTTAACACAGCTTTTACAGTAGTTTCTGTAAGTTGCTTTGGAGGTACTGCAGATAAGACAGAAAGCTCCTATAAAGTCCTAAAGTCCTGTTTTCTTTTTTGCTGTGCAGCTGTTTGTGGTGGAGCGCATGGGCAGGAGACCCCTGCACCTCATTGGTCTGATGGGGATGGCAGTTTCAGCAGTTTTTCTAACTGTTGCCATGGCATTGCTGGTAGGTGTTTGATGTTTGACCCCATGCAGTGTGTGGGGTGCTGACGAATGAGTCTTCTGTGCTGTGCTCAGGACCAGCTCAGATGGATGTCCTATGTCAGCATTGTGGCCATCTTCAGTTTTGTGGCCTTTTTTGAAATCGGCCCCGGCCCCATCCCCTGGTTCATTGTTGCTGAGCTCTTCAGCCAGGGCCCCCGACCTGCCGCCATCGCTGTCGCAGGACTTTCAAACTGGTCTGCTAACTTTTTAGTTGGGATGTGTTTCCAGTATGTTGAGGTAGGAATGGAGCATGTTTGCACGTTTGGCTTGTTTCAGCGGCTTCCAAGAACACACACTAATAAAACGGTTTGTGGTGACAGCAACTGTGTGGCCCTTACGTCTTCATCATCTTTACCATCCTGCTGCTCGGCTTCTTCGTCTTCACCTACTTCAAGGTGCCAGAAACGAAGGGCCGCACCTTTGATGAGATCGCGGCAGGCTTCCGTCACTCCGCTGGTCAGGGCGCCGACAAATACTCTGCTCCTGAAGAGTTCAACACCCTCAGGGGAGATGACCCTGACCTCTGAAGGCTGCCGGGCTGAAAGGGTCATGTGATGAAGAGGGGAGTCATGATAGTTAGGTAGCTCATGTGTGTTTTTAGTTCTAAAGCAGAAAACGTTGAACATTTCCTCACCAATCCTTTGTTTTCATGCTGCAAAAACACAGCAAACTGGAAAACATTGAAAAAAATCTCACCTTCTGGTTTTAGAGTGGCTTGTGTTTGGTAAAATCTCATCCTGTGATCCATAACTGAAGTAGTTCTGACAATGATGCAAACCAAGACTTGAAACTCGTCTCACCAGCTTCCTCTAACAGCTCCTGAACACGATTTTTCAATAACAAGAGGCCTACATCCACATAATGTAAGGTGCCATTGGAACATTCCTGACTCAGGTCTGTGAGGGGTGTGACTGCTGTTGCGCCATTACGCTGTTTTGACATTTACCTAAACTCTAGCTAAGCTGCAGAATTTAATTTGACAGTTTACTGCACAGCAAATTTCTGCAAGTTTTTAGTGAGAAGGTGGGGCAAACTACCCAGGATGTACCCCCACCTTCATCCAACTGTGACTGGGATAGGCTCCAGCAACAGGAATTCAGTGAGTTTGGTGGATGGGTGGGTGAATGGATGGAGTTAATTCCCAACTGTAACTGTGTTTTGTGTTAAGGGATTCTAACAGTTAGAGGACTATTCTGGAGTTTTTTCTGCTGGGTGTGAAAAGGAAAACGTCCTTCCTGTCCTGGAGTTCAGGGGTAACTCTCACACTGATGCTGGACACAAAAGGAAGCCTCAGTAGCTGATGAATGATTCACATTGTTGCAGCAAATGTGAAGCAGAGAAGAAAAAGTACACAGTCAAAGACCTGTGCCATCTGAAAGTCCCACTCCCAACATCTTTCGATCCATTGTAAGGTTGTTCCCAGTGGTCTTTTAATGATGATTATGCTGTCTTGGCCACAATCCACAAAAAGTGCTGTTTTCAAAGACATAAGTTTCTGCAGACTGGCAGGAGTTCAGTAGAATTTTACCTCTGAGTTGTGGGTGAAACCACTGGCACGGCACCCTGCTTCCACTTCCTGTGAGCCATAACTGAGCTCTTTGTTTACGCTCTAGCTTACAGCCCCTCACACCCCCAATCCAACAGTGGTGCAACAAAAACAGCGAGCAATATCAGAGCTATTCAGCCGTCCAGTTCTGATCCAGATTCCAGCTCAGACGAGGAAAACAAAGACGTTCATGGATCTGTTTGTAAGTAGATGCATCAGAATTGAGTGGAGCAGGGAGCTAGTGGCCCTCCCAGAGTATTGTCGACATCCTTAATGCGATCTTTTTCACACAGCCTTTTTTCTGTCAGCTCCTGATTTATAACGATTAAAGAATATTCAGAAATACAGTTTTAATCTTCATTTTCTTCATAAATGTCCTCCATCAACATAAATATGCTACAAGAACATATTCAAAATTCCAAAAACACAATTTTCATTGAAGTTGGTCTCAAATGAATCCATGGGAAGTTTCATCCCACACATTTTTCCTAGGCTTCAGTGATTGGTCTGGCTTCTGTCTCTACCTGCTGGGCTGTGCTACAGCGGTGTCAGCAGATTGTGTGTTAAAGCTGTCTGGTTGTGATATAAAATATTTATTTATGCTTCCGTTTCATCAGTGAGAATATGAACACCAGCGAGGATCTGATTTAGTGAAACACGGGACTCCAGTCTATGGAATGGTCACACACAAAACAAAACTTTTTCCGACTCTTAGAGAGCAAAGCTGGCTGTGTGTGGAAGTAATGTGTTTTCAGATAGAACAGACTTCATTTTCGTCTACTATTTTTATTATTTTACAAAGTATTTCTCTTTGTGCTATTTTCATTCTTGTAGGGCTTTAATCGTTGTCTTTTTTTCTTCATGTTGTATTGATGTATTTTATTTGTTTTTGGTCTGTCTTAGAACAAAGTGTTAGCATTGGAATGATGTTTTTAAAATATAGTCATGTGCTTTACTGGACTTTTAGAACAACAACCATCAGGTTTTGAACATTTTCAAGTAATTACTTTTAACATGATAAAAAATGTACTTTATTCATGACATTAAAGAAAAGTTTCAAACTGAACTGTTTGCAGACAGAACTGTTTAAGAAGGCATCACTTACATCCTGGGCAAAGCAGCAATGCTAAATGTTGAAGAGGTGCTCAGACCTGTGGAGCACCCCACCACAGAATTCCCACAGCCTCTCTGCTCAGGGATACAAAAATCCCATTTTTAATGACTCTCTCTCAGTCAGACGCCTCTATCAGCGAGATGTTAATCTTCTGAGTATCTCAGATCTTGAGAAGTCCATTTTTGGTGCCCAGTTTTGAAAGCTTATATAATTGCTTTTTCAAATTTAAAGTTTGGCAATTTCCTGAAATTGGTAATGCAGACATTTTAATATTTTCCTCAAACAAAAGAGAAAATTTCAAATATTTGACAAAGATCACAGACAAGACTGAGCCAAACTTGGTCTTTCAGTTGAAAGTAAGAAAAATAACGTACAACAAAAATTAATTAACCATAAAAAGAGGAAAACCAATTGAACTAAAGCAAATGAATGTTTAAATGAGTCTATTCTCTGTCCCACCTCCGGGAGATTCGGTTAGATGGCACCTGCTCAATTACCTGGCTGATGTATTTAAGGGTTGTCCTTCCTGGACTTCCTCTTCTGGCCTCACAGCAGAGCTCCATGAGCAGAGCCTCATCCTCACCTGCAGTGACCTGCATCCTCCTGCACCCCCCACTCAAACACAGCTGATGTGAATCAGAAAAATAACTGAACAGAAGGGTTGACGTGTGTGTGGTACAAACGCATTTACTGTGCAAACAAAACAACAAATAAATTCATATATTTTAACTCAAAAAAGAGTAGACTGATTTGATAAAATGATCTGAAATGGTAAAGTCATTAAACAGGAAAAGAATCAAAGGTGTGTGGGGGTGCATGCCGACATCACTACTGATCTTTTGTATTATTGTTGTGAAAAAGTGTGTACATTCTTTATTTAGTGTTGCGCACAGGTTGAACTTGTTTTCTTCACAGATTTTTTGCTCAGACTTTGGGGTCAAAACAGACTGAGGGGCTTTGTCAGCGCTACCATTGAATGAACACCAGAGGGCGTTAACAGCTCAGATCCACTTTCTTTTGGTCTCCAGGTAAACTCTGATGTCCGTGTGTTACAGGGACTGGCTCCATAGGGGATTTTCAACAGGTGTTTATATCCAAGTCCAATTCAACACATAATGCTTGACTGATATTCAGTTTTAGTCTTCCCACCATGTTTGATGTGTCTAATTACTTCTGAGAGGTTTGTAAAAGAATTACACACAGAAAATGAAGATATTTCTAATCAAAATGATGGTTTGCAAGTAATGACTGTGCTCAGCAGTATCTCAATATGAATGCTCAAAAATGACGCATCACTGAACTCAATAACCTCCTGAAAGAATTCACGTTCCTTATCTGTCCTATCAGCCTGACGGGCGGAGCTGCAATCAAACAAACCTGTTCTTGGCGTGCAAAGGGATTCGTCATCACACAGAGTGTTTTGGGTTGAAGACCGCCTCAGAGTGGCAAACCACCCGTCATCCATAAAAGTGTAATAATATAGGGACTCAATAATCAGTGTCTCCTGATATCTGAGGTCAAAAAGCAGAAACCATTGACATAGAACACTGATAATAGTGGTGATAATATATGGTCTGTGGCAGACACACACAGCACTGACAGCAGGAAGGAAAAATTACTGACACCTGGACTGTATTCTGGGCTACATTACAACCTTAGGTAAATGAAAAGGTGACTGGCACAAGAACTTTTTTGGAAAAATTGCCACAAAATAAGAAAGCAAACACAAGCTAAACCTAATGAGTCCAAAAAGTGAATACATTCAGATTCACTCAAAAGTTTCTAAAACAACATATAGTTCAACCACAGTAGCATCAGATAGCAAGTACAGGATGTGTGGGGCCATCATATTACATCATTGACTGCATATGAGAACTGGACCAAGTGACTCCTCCCCTTTGACAGTCCAAACAGGAAGTAAATGCTGGCTCCAAGAAGCCAAAATCCCATCGATTATTTAAACACGTAGTTGTTATTTAAACACATAGTCGTTATTCATACATGTAGTTGTTATTCAAACATGTAATTGTTATTATCTGTAGTTTGTTATTTCCTTACCTGAGATAGGAGTTTTTTATGAGCTTTTCCTCATTGAGAAGGAGGGTCTAAGAGCAGGGATGTTAATTTTGCTTAGTCTGTTCAGTTTTGTTTTAATTTTATGACTGACCTTATGTTCTTTGCATAAATACCTGTGTGAAGCGTATTGATACGGCTATGGTTGTGATATTGGGCTACATAAATAAAATTGAATTGAACAAATTAAAACTGTTTCTTATTTGTTTTTCAAACGATAAAAGTCCAGCGTGAGAACATGACTTTTTCCGCGGTCATGGCTCACAAAGTTTTGGAAGACAGTACTGAAAGCAGGTCAGAGGTCACAGCTGAAGCGATACTTTGACCTCTATGAACTCTATTTCCTTCAGCTGATAATACTTTCCAGTAGAAACTGGAGGTTTGGTTCATCTCATCAATAACCGAACAAAAAGAAAACAGAAATGTTGTGGATGGATAGATGTATAGACAGGTGGATTTTTTTAACAGAGGCTTTAAAAGATATCAAAAGTTTGTCCAATCATGAAAAAAGAATCAGCTGCTGATGATGAATGAGCTCTCAGAAGGAATCTGACTGCCTGCCCTCGTCCCTCTGCTGCAGATATGCTTCCTGGAATGCATCGGGGACTGAAGGTCTCCACTTTGAGGATGTAGGCTTCTGGGTTAAAGGTCAGTGCTGCCTCTTCTGATGCCTCAGGTGAGGGTTTCAGCCTATTGGGTGGTGAACTTGTGCGTAGCGCCTCATACCATACATGTTGGTGGGCTGTTACTCCATGAGCGGAAAATTCCCAGCATGCTGCCTGCAGAATCATGCCATGCGAGGATTCGGCCTTTGTACTTTCGGCTGTGGGATGCCAGAGGTAGTTTTACTTGGCTGGAGTCTTGCAGAACGAAGTCCCACCAGAGTTTAGGGAGTCTTTTTATTGAATCTGACTGATATTGGAGTTTTAAGGTTGATTCTATAAAGTTTTTTCTCTGAATAAATGCTTTCATCTTCACATGGGAGGTGTGCTTGGAAACCATTTGCAGGTCAGGTATATTGTGCAGGAGTCAGCACAGAGGAGATCATGTTCAAATTGTTGAAAATGAGATGTTAAAGGTTCCCATAATTCCTCAGACAGGACCATTGCTGTTTGTTTCGTCATGCATTTGTAGTCCTTAGAAGTAAGTCAAGCAGAAACTGTGAGTTTTCTGTGTGTTAGAGTTTGGTTGAACTTTTATGCAACACACTCCTGGTGGTTTTTAGCTGGGCCAGTGTTCAGCTGGCGTGTAAATTTGTGTGCATGGCAGAATGGAACTGTGACTGTAAAGTACTTTGGGCCTTAAAGCAAGGCAGAAAAGCATTATATTACAGCTTCTTTTTTTAACCTGTAATAGCAATCTTCGGTGCAGGCCAAATGCAGTCCTGAACTATTCTCGGGTGGAGAAAGGTGCAGAAGGTGCTGAAATTCAACAATTTCAGGCCAATAAGGAGCTTTTATGGCAGGTTAATTGGAAAACGTGTGACACCAGCTCTTGAGGCTGGAGTTTGAGACGTAGTGTAAACAAAGAGCTCTCAGCGATTTTATTTGCATTGTAACTTCAACCTTAGTTTAGTTGATGGTCTTTGGGTCATTTTGTGCTTTGTGATGGAGTGAGCCTCAGACAGTTTGCTCAGGGAAGAAACAGGCCAGTTGTAAAAGAGTACAAATCTTTTCTTTTATGTTGATGAAACTTCATGCAGCTACAGTCAAACATGTCTGAACATGTACATTGACAATGTTTGGAGGCAGTTTTATTGTTGTCATGATTTCACTTCACTGTGACCCTACAGACAAGTTTGAACCTTTTAGTCATAGCTTATTTGTCAAATGTACTTTTCCCAACACTAAATATGAAATGCTTTCCTCTAATGAAAATAAAAATGTGCCATTTCTTGGGATAAGTTCGCTTAATGCTTAATTCATTTTAGATTAAACTCATGAAAAATCCTTTTAGGTAAAAGGTAAACACAGTGAAACTTTCACACCATTAAGTTTCACACAAACAAACGTCTTTTCCTTAGAAAATAGAAGACAGCTAAAACGTAATTGTTACAGTCGATTTTCTTGAAAAACACATAATAAAAACAGGTTTCAGGTGACAGTAGCTTTTTATCCACATTGTTTCCCTTCACTCACATCCATCAGAGTCTAGAAAAACCATCTACACTACTCTTAAATATCCTGCTACTCAGGTTCTGCTGTCAAAGGCACCTTTTCAGAAGAACACAGACGAAGTGGTTCCACAGCGGTTTCTTTAGTTTCACTTAGGTGGTCTCTGTGTCGAGGAGCTCTGGTGGAGCATCCAGGAGCTCGAACATGTCGTCAATGACCTGCCACAGACAGTTCTCCAAAGGGAAGTCATTGTCCACAAGGTTGACCAGGAAATAGTTGTCATGAATGTACTTGATGATCATTCGAGAAGGAGACTCATCTTCATAGAGCTTGGCCCACTGCTCAATCCACAGGGCAAAGGCCTCGTCCTGAGAAAGACAACAGCAGTCAGGGCAGGAAATCAAGCAGAGGCTGACGCTCTGCCACGACCTCAAGCTGCTAAGCTTCTAATGAGCAGAGCAAACTTCTTGTCAGAGTTCCTCATTCCTTAAAAGAACTTCATGTCTGACAGACGTTTCTTTGAAAAGAACACCAGTTTAAAACATTGATTGGAGGGGGCCATTTTCAAGAAAGCTGGACTTAGTTTTCTTCTTTGCCCATGATTTCAATGGTCCAGTGTTTCCTTCACTGTCTCACCTGGAACACGCTGTGAAAGGAGGAGATTTCCCATGATGCTTTGGAGGGGGAAATTTAAAGCTTTGGGATTAAAGCTGAAGCTCTGTAGCAGATTGGAACTGCAATATGTCTCTTTATCAATGAAAAAAGGAACCCTACTTTCTGAATTATAAAACGCACTTACAAGCATTAGATTTGTTAAAAAAAAGACAGTGTGCTTTATAATCTGGAGCACACTACATATGGATTAACTCTGGTTGTGTTTACTGATGTTATAGTGACTTTGAGAGATACACAGCGCTTTGCTAATATGTCAGCCTGTTTTCTGCATGTTGCAAACAAGGTTGTGTGATATTGTGAATATGATAACGCAGCTAACATGTAGTGTCCGACAGCGTTTTATTTTACGTTTTACTAACAAGGTTGGGAGTTAGCATGGTCACAGTAAGACTGGTTTAAGCGGCATCAGTCTGTTTTTATGTGTGGAAAACAGGGTTGGGAGTTACAGGCATTGTGACTATGCTAACATGGCTAACACGTAGCGTGCTACAATCAAGTTCTGGAATTACTGTGAACTTACTGACCGATAGACTCTGGCTCTTTTGTCTCACTGTGTGTGCTTCGCAGTTCAGTGTGTCTTATATATAAGTTCAGGAATAGACCATTCATTCATGGTTTGCCAGTGTTCCCCATAAGGGGCGCAATGGATCACGGATGATCCGTATGGATCACTAGCCACAGTTTGGCGGTCCATGCACCGCAGACCCCCCCCGCAACATTAGAAAACAATTGTGCAGTGAAAGCGATCCACGCGTCAAATTAGCATACATCATCTTTGTTAAAATACGTCTAAGTCGCTGCTTGATACTTGATTTGCAGTAAAATGTGATCACCTGGAGGCAGAATTAGGAAATCCCTACTAAATTTGTCCTTGTTTTCTCACCATTTATCTTATATTATTATATTAAATATATTGTTATTATATATTATATTTTTATGCAATTTTATTTTCCTAAAAAAAAAAAAAAAAAAAAAAAATCAGAAATTCAAAAAAAAAGTAAAATGCCTAAGGTATTTATTTCTGTGTAAAATAGTGTTAGATTTTGGCTAATAAAATATATGTTTGGACAGTAGATTTTTTATCTACCGGTCAACTTGTCCAGTGTTTTAAAAATAAAATTTCGGCCCATGTGTGGAGGTATTTTAGTTATTTAAAATCTGACAAAAAAAGAGTAACTTGCACTGTAACTTGCGTGCCTTCATGTTCTTTCTAAAACTGGAAATCCCACCAACCTTTTTATCACCTGAAGCAACGACACCAAACATGTTCAATCTCAGACTGAAATAAACCAGAATTCTCCAGAAAAACAAAGTTCAGACCTTCACAGCAGCAACACTCTAAACAGAAGAAATTGAGAGAATTTGCTTTTAGTTCCTAGATTATTTACAGGATGGTGATAAAAATGTTTGTTAATTTGATGTTTGTTCTGTAAAACTTGAAAACCTTAGAATGTATTTGTAGAATGAATGATTTGTTTTTTTTAAATGGAACTGATCAAGCAGTTTAGTGTTCTGTTTTATTGATGTTCTCTTTTGAAACAGGGAAGTGACGTTTCAAAGAAACAACACATTACATATCTGGATCATTCATGCTGGTCCTCATGAATGACATGAACTTTTAAATGTGGGACTTTCCAACAGCTCACCTTCCAGGACATGAAGCTCACTGGGTCCACCACCGTGGGCTGAACGATCTCCCTCCCGGGGAAGATGCCCCACGTCACAGCGTTCGGCCTCATGTCTGCGGCGTTGGTCAGGTTTTGATCCTGTACAACAAACGTTCATGATGGTCACACACCACACACTCTGTCACCAGATGGGAGGATGTGTACAGCTGGAACGTACGTGCACGTTAACTATGTGGTAGTTCACTCGCGGCTCGTATTTCTTCAGCACTTTCAGGAGAGCCGTCACATTTTCACTTGAGGTGAAAAATTCCAGATAGGCCTGTGGGATGTGGGACACAGAATCAGACCAGAACACCTCCCTCCCCACCTTCTCCATGGATGAACACCAAAAGGTTCATACCTTCTGAAAGACGTAGCCTCCTGCAGGCCCCCAGCCCACAATGGGATCTGTGGAGGGTTTGCCGTTGATGTTGGGTTGGGAGTTGATGGTGAGGACGCCTCGTCTGTTCACTTTCTCTAGCTGATCTTTCAGGAGGTTTGTCTCTGGAGCCAGAGGGTCATCGTTCCATGGTAAACACATCACCTAGCAGACAGTCAAAAGCTCAGTGCTTCTTGATTTGAGAAAAAACAGAATACACTCCTTCTAAATTTCTTTAATCAGGAAAACGGATCATCATCTTCACGGATTTGTCTTTTGCAGCTGCCAAATGAAGCAGCTGGTGACTGATATTTCTGCTTAGGTCTTAAGAGAACGCTAAACAGAGATAGCAGCAGAACAGCCCAGAAGGGAAAACCTTCAGAGGTCCTGCTGAGTGCATCTGGCCTCAGGTTCACCTCGAGCCTTTCAGGCAAATTAATGGAATTTGAGCTCACAGAGAAGCTGGAGTTCAGCTGCGAACCAATGAGGTTAAACAGGCAAGAAAGGACTTTCTCCAGATTTCACCTGTGACTCCCAAATGGGCAAAGACTTGACTGGTCGTGTCGGTTAAATAAAAACAACGCAAAAAGCCAGATCTCCTGACCTCAGTTGCAGTTGATCAAACTTGTCTGAATGACAACAGCTAAATAGAGATGGAGCGGGACACAGAAAATGGTGAGGATGATGTACCGACAGGAGTGGACCACAGTGATGGAATGGACTGATTGAGATGTGGTCAGAGCGCCTCCAAACTTTAGAGCTCCACAGCACATCCCAGTATGGACTTTACTGAGAGACAGCAGCTTGTCATCCAAGAAGCTTGAAGAAAAGAGTTTCTTCAGACTTTTATGTTCCCTGTGGTGAACATAAAAGTCTGTGCTTCAAAAGACCAGCTTAGTGGCCTTGTGGAGGAGTGTCCGCCCTGAGACTGGAAGGTTGTGAGTTCAAATCCAGACCGAGTCAAACCAAAGACTCTAAAAATGGGACCCAGTGACTCTCCGCACTAAGCTGGAGCTGTGTCTGCTGCTCGCTACCCCCTCTTGGGATGGCTCAGATGCAGAGAGCAAATTTCACACACCTTGGTGCATGACAACTAATGGGACTTCAATGTGACATCTATGGTAAAATGTGTGTTGTCTATGTTAATGTGTGGTAACACTGACCATCACCAGTTTAGAGAACAACTTGTGTTGGTTCAGCAGATAAAGCACAGGTAAGGATCGCCACAGCAGGACACACAAAGTCCAAAAACAATCAAAACTTGGATTTCTACCTTGTGTCCGCTCAGGTTTGGCTGAGCTGTGATGTAGCAGGTGAACACCTCAAAGACGCTTTGTTCATTTTTCAGTTCCTCGCCCCACATCTGAAGAAGAGCTTCTTTTGATGATTTGCTCTTTAAGTAGAAAAGGTAATAGTCGTTGAGTTCACCGAACGCCGGAGAACTGGAGTTTCCCCTGAGGAGGAAAGAAGGACAAGTTTTTTCCTTTATATGACCATCTCCATTTATGCAATTCCAAGTTGTTGACTAGTTTTGAGAGTTTAGTGCATTTCCAGTTGTTAATTTGGTGAACTGTGTGTACAAAGACTTTCTTTATGCTGTGAGTATTTATTTTATTAATCTTATACAGGGCTCTAGGATTTTTCAATTTTTCGGTGCGCCCAGCCTTTCTGTGGGGAAAACCATCATCTCTGTGACCCTGAAGGTCTCACTCCTGTGTGTGTATGCAGATGTAACCCCACCCCAAATGAGAATTATTGTTTTTTTGAATTATTTTTTGAGTGCATTTCTGATTCTCTCAGTTTGTGTCCGTGCAACAAGTTTTAGAAATCAAAATTCCACAAACCAAAACAATTCCAAGAAAAAAAGAAAAAAGAAATGTTTCAAAAAACAAAAGCATTTTTCAGAAATCAAAAGGAACCAAAGAAACATCACTGATTGGATGATGATGTCTGTCCATCACTTTGACAGACAGTTATTTGGCACAAAGCGCCTTAAACCAAAAAAATGAATGTTACTGCTGATCCAAACATTGCTGCTGTTATCAAAGAATATTTGAATTCAGGACACACCTATGAAGTGAAGCTGGATCGGCTCTGTACTGACAACAAACCTTTAAAAGTATTTTTTAAGCTAAATTTCATCTGTGAAGCATTTTAAAGTTCCTCTCCAACTATATTTAGATGTGTTTCCAAAGTCTTCCCAGTGGTCTTTTCATGAGGATTCTGCTCTTTTCAGCCAAAATCTAAAATCTGTGGTTTTCTAGGCTCTCTTTCCACACAGAAGTTCAGCTTTCTCAGACTGAGCGATTATTCTGCTGCTTTTCTTTTTTTAAACAGCGCCCTGTTCTGTGTCCTGATTGGCTCCAGACCTTGTCAATCAGTCTCCTCTGTGCTGTGTCTCCTGTACAGAAATGTGCAGCTCTCCAGATCTCCATGAATCTGATCAGATCTTTGTCTTCATTCTATAATTCTGAACATATTTTTCTGCAAAGGTTTGAACTTTGAGACTTTAAACAAGAGAGAAAAGTGTGAAAATGTTCATGTCTGTCTGAGAAAAGTGTGAAGTGTGTAGTGAGGAGTTAAACATCTGTAATCACAGATTTAACCTTCATGAGTTCTTTTTAGAACGTAACTCCTGCATTAAATGAGGGAACGCTGTACTGGTTAAAAAGTCATGGATAAATATCCATCTGCAGCAGAAGACTGAAGAATTTAAGTTGAGGACACAGCTCAGCTGATCATTTTTATTTCCTGCTTTTTCTCTTCAAGCTGCACATCACTGATCAATCCGTGTCTGCGCAGATCCATCATGCAGTCAAAGCTCTGATATTCAAAGCTCGTTACCGTTCCATGTGCACATAAAGGAGATGCTCACAGGGGAGAGATAGAGATGCAACAACAACACAAAACATCAACACAAAACATAAAGAAATGAGTGAGACTGGAAAAAGGAGAAAAATCTGAAACCTTTTCACTGTTAATGATAATATGAAGCAGAATTTAGAGTCTGGAAGAAAAGAGATTCAAACAACAACCTGTACAGACAACTGAGAACAACCTTCTCCAGAACAGACAGATCATTACTGACAGAAGAAACCAGATCAACGAGACGTTTTTATTGCTAAATACCAACCTTTACCATCATTATAAACTTTATTTTTCTTTTGTTTTGCACATTTTTATGAGTATTTTGTGTTATTGTTTTATTGTTTCATTTTAAAAGTTCAATAGTAAATCATTGTTTTTAGTTTTCATTTTTTATCTGAAAGGAAAAATAAAGACATAAATATGTAGAAACATTTTTTTACATTATTCTTTTTGTAAACAAGTCTTAGTGCACAAGAACCAGATGGCTAAGAAGAGCCACTTTTGAGAAATTTGAACAAACTGAGACTTTGGAGGCTGCAGCTCCTCACATATTTAACAAAGGGACAATGACGGGAGAGGACAGACTATTTACTGGTTCATTTTTGAAATGTTTGAGTTTTTCTGTTAAGATTATAAAAGGGATTATTAAAATGTTATAATTATGTGAGTCTTTCTGGAAAAACACGTGCACGTTTAGACACACCCTCTGTTTCTATTAGCCGACACATGGACCCCTGGCCCCTCATCCCAGAAGAAAACAGTTATGTGACCCCCACCAGAAAAAGTTTGGGAACCCCTAACTTACAGCCCCTCACACCCCCAAACTAACATTACATATTTCCAGTTCTTTTATAAAGGATTCCACGTTGTGGAGGCAGCATACTGAAATCCCACTTTACCAGCTTCCAAAGGCATTACCAGTTTTGTGTCTTACCCTCTGAATCTTAGGTTCAAATTTTCTCTCTAATTTTCTCCACTGCATGAATGGTAACTTAAGACCTACAGATTTTCCAGATATAGTTAAATTGCTGATTACTAGAACCAGATGTCCCCAGTCAACCAGAAAGAATGGTTTAATTGAAAACTCGAAGAAAGGAAAATACCTTAGAAGGAATCATTTATCAAATGGGTTAGGGTTTGGGCTAGCATGCCGGAGGTTCAGACTCGTGAATTTTCATAGAGTAAATCCTACCATCTGCCGTTGGGGAACTCGTCCCACTCCTGGGTTCTGTAAATGTAGCTCTTGGGTCTGGAGGCCCAGAAGATGGGCCGAACATCCTCCACCTTCCGTTTGGGATTGGCGCTCACTGCCCAGGGAAGAGGCCGCCTGCCACCAAAATGAGCTGAGATTCAGGTTCATCTCTAAAAGACATTTAACCTACCAGGCAACAATAGTGAAACAATGAGCAGCTCGCTAAGATTGTGGATAGAACGTTTCCCCCAACACTGTGGGTGGAGATCCTGACAGGTAGCTCCTCGTGAATGTAGAAGTGAGGAAGCGTTATCATCACAGCTACAGAAACTATGAGACAATCGTTTGCCACCATCCCCTTGCTCAGGAGGTTAAAGGCTTCTTGTTCCAGCCAAGGACTGATCTGCTCATTGTTTTAAATCAGACAGAAGCTAATGCTGACATTTATATATAACCCATGGAGCCACTATGAATAAACTACTGGAACAAATTCAAATACTGAAAACACTCTGTAATTTACCTACTTTAAATTTAAGTAGAACAAGAAGCACCACTAATAATAATAATAACACAGCAAGTAAACATAGGGACGTGTCCAGAGTAACTGCAGAGTAACGTCTGCTGCTGCATCTGTCCAGAACAGAGCAGACAGCAGGATTTCTGCTCACTTCCATGGCACTGTGGTCACTCTCTATCACCACATCATAAAACCATTTTTCAACCAAATCAAACTCAAAGAAAGGAAACAGAGAAAACATAGAGAGCCATTAGCGTCTCTATTGTCCCACACACTTTCATTCATTCTTTTAAAATGGACTCTTAGTTGACAAAAACTGCAGCTTCTATGAAAATCTTGACGTTCTAACAGCACAATGCACTCAAGGTTTAAACGCAGTTATTAAAGATTACTACAAACATGTTTTAGTGAAACATCCCAGGATCATGTCTCTGATTCTCAGGACAAAGGGACAGATGGAAAAGAACAGACTGAAGGCCCCCCCCATCCCCTCTCAGAGTGTTAGGCGTACTGACCGGGGATCTTCTAGCCACAGGCCCAGCTGTCGGAGCACCTCCATGGTGGCCACCTCTCGATTCAGCGTGTAGAAGTGGAGACCCGGTACGTTTCCAGATTCCAGAAGGATGCTGCACATTTCCACAGCCAGATGGATTCCATAGTTACGGATCGCAGCATCATTGTCCTTGATGGGTTCAATGACTTTGGTGATATCCTCTGGTACCTCAAGCTTCGACAGCTTGACTAGCTGACGTAAAGACTGGTAACCCTGCAGAATAAAAAGACCACCTGATGACTGCAAGCTGATTTTACAGAAAACACAACATACAACAGGAACAAAAATCCTTCTTTGTTTTGACTTTTCTGAGATACTTTAAACTGAGAAATCAGGAAAACTTAACTGTTCAACTTTGAGTTGGCTAAATCACAAATGAACAAACAAATGAATCCAAACGTGCATGAAAAACAAAACATATAATAAACAACACACAGTTGACATATTTTGGACAGGATTTCTTTGACACCCACAATTCTTAAAGAGCCACTCCGATGAAAATTGTGTCTTTGTTTGTTTTTTTGCAGAGTTTTTCTCGATGAAAGACATTTATAAAATAAAATTAATATTAAAACTATTTTTCTGTGCATTTCTTTATTCAAATCGTTGTGGATTACAAGCAGACAAAAACCCACGGTTTGAAAAAGCTCAGTTTGTGAAATAGCCCCTGGCATGGGCGAGCCAAAGTTTGTCTGCTCCGCCCCATTCTGACTCATCCACTTGTAGACAAATAGATTCACGCATCTCATCATTTTCCTTGTCTGAGCTGGCATCTGGCTCTAAACTGTATGGCTGGATAGCTCCAATAGTTCTGACCTTTGCTGCTACGCTAATGTTAGCTTGGACTTTTGAGGTGCTATAATCTAATGATAGAGACTGTAAACAAAGAGATTATTGGGAAACTAGCGGTGGGTAACTTTCGCTCTAACAGTGGCGCCCAGATTTTTTTTTTAATTTTAACTAAAAGCTACATAATCATAATTAAAAGACCACTGGAAACACTTTTACAATAGAAAAAATATGGTCAAAGTGGAACTTTAAGAACTATTGGACATCATTCAGGCCAAACTCTCCTCGGGTAGGTGTTCAGGTCTGCTAGAACTAGAATGTACAAGAACTCCAGACAAACTCCTAAAGTCCTGGAGCTGCTTTTGTCTGGAGGTCTGCACGTTTACAGTTACGTCGAACAGCAAACCAAACAGACTTTCAGAGCAAATGCTGCAGGCACTACTGCATTCACAGAGATCTGTTTCCAATAAACCTACAGGGATAGAAGAACCGCCCATCTCATCTAGAACGTTTTCCACATCCTACTCACAGACATAAGCGCTGACACCAGAGTTCACTGGGTTATATGAACAGTAAAGTTATAGTTAAGGTTATATCAACATAAGGTTATATAAACAGCCTCTCTATTGAGCCTTTAAAAAAATAAAAATGATAAAAGATGATGGTAGGAATCAAAAATACTTTAAACTCCATGTTTTTAGTTTACAACTCCATGTAATACATGCCACAGAATGTGAGTGGAATAACACCAGACTGTCGGCACATTTAAAGCAGCTCTGATATCAGCAACTCCAACCTGGAGTCTGATAAAATGTGAAGCAGCAGCTGATAAGTCTGAACAGATTCTTCGAAAACCTTCACCGCATTCATGGTAAGTTATTAAAGACAGTCACATGACAAATGGGTCCACACATACATTTTTTTTTGTTTGTCACAGCAGTTATAAAAAACCTGTTCTACATAATCTTTTTCCCAACATGAAATGTTGCTCATTTTAGTCCTTTTTGTATTTAGTCAAAAAATATATGCAAAGACTTTTTCAGCTCCAATGAGTGTGTTCATATTGCACTCGAGTTAGCTACGGAGTCCCACAGGGCTCAGTTCTAGGACCCATCCTGTTTATGCTTTACATGCTGCTTCTAGGGAACATAATCAGGAAACATGGTATTAACTTTCACTGTTATGTGGATGATACACACTTAATTCATTAAACCTGACCAGAATGACCACATAGAGAAACTTAATGCCTGCATTAGAGACATCAAGACCTGGATGACAATTAATGAACTCCTCCTAAACCCAGAAAAAAACAGGTCATTATACCAGGTCCAAAATACCTCAGAGATACCCTACCTGTCCAGATGGTCTCCCTGGATGGTGCAAATATAGCCTCCAATCCCACAGTTATAAACCTGGGGGTTTTATTTGTTCAGGATTTATCATTTAAGGCTCACATTCAACGGCTTGTAAAACTGCATTTTTTCATTTACGCAATATTTTTAGGATCAGAAACATATTACCGAGAAGTGATACTGAAAAACTCATCTATGCATTCAGCTTGTTCAAAATGCAGCAGCTAGACTGTTAGCAGGAACCACCAGAAGAGAACACATTACTCCTGTGTTAGCTTCACTTCACTGGCTCCCAGTTGAATCTAGAATCAAGTTCAAAATCCTCCTGCTAACCTATAAGGCCTTAAATGGTATGACCCCATCCTATATTAAAGATCTCATAGAGCCTTACCAACCAAACTTGCTTAACTTGCTTCCCTACCTCACCTGCTGTAATGAAATTTGGGGGAATAATTATAATTTTCATTACATCCATTATACATACTTCTCTGCAGAACTAAGCAGAGGTAAACCGGGCCATGGCGGCCCATTCCCTCTGCTTACGCTACTAAGGACTAAGATTACAGTAGATTAAAAACATATTCATTTTTGACATGCTAAAAACTGAAGATTTTCTATTAAGATTATTTATATTACTATCTACTATTACATGCAACTTATCATGTTCAAATTAAATTTCAATACCAATTAGCTGCTAGCAAGCTACTAGAAGTTAGATACTGGGAATAGTATGGTGCTCTGGGGTTCTGTCCTCTATTACTTCTCTCCTCTATTCTTTCTCATTTTCCCAGTACTATATTTAATTTAGTTCACCATTCCTCTGTTTGGCGCAGTGCAATTCATATGTTGCCCCTCTTTCTCACTCCCCTCTGTCTGTGCTCCTGTCTTTGGTGTGGACCTCGCCTCTGGTTCATCTCGCACCCTCAGCTGCCCCAAGGTTTTATCTGGGTGAAGCACATCTGCTACACTCTTCAAACATGTAGTTGGTTTAAACATGTAGTTATTCAGACATGTAGTTGTTATTCAATCAAACATGTAGTTATTTAAACATGTAGCTAGTATTCAAAAATGTAGTTGTTATTCATACATGTCGTTATTTAAACATGTAGCTGATATTCAAACATGTAGTTGTTATTCATACATGTTGTTGATATTCAAACATGTAGTTGTTATTCATACATGTAGTTGTTGTTAAAACATGTAGTTGTTGTTAAAACATGTAGTTGTTGTTAAAACATGTAGTTGTTGTTCAAACATGTAGAGTTAGATAAGCTAAATCTTCTTTCACAGTTCTAGCACATCACCTGTGAGTCTTGGGAGAGGATCACTCCACCATGTGGACATTCTTGAGGTGTTATTTTTTTCCCCTCCAAGATAGAATTTTTTTTTATTAGTTTTTCCTCACAGAGAAGGAGGGTCTAAGGGAAGGAATGCCAGATTAGCGTAGTCTGTTTAGTTTAGCAACCAGCTATTGTTTATATTTTTATGACTGACTTTATGTTCTTTTGTAGAAATACTGGTGTGAAGCCCATTGAGACTATGGTTGTGATATTGGGCTATAGACATGAAACTGAATTGAATTGATCTGTGAAGACACAAAGGAACCTGCTCTTTTTCCCAGTGTATAACATTGTTGGTTCTTCTCAGTTTTTTTTTGCACCTATGCGGTTTTCTTCTCTCTCCCCAGGATGTTTTAGGCTTATTTTTTGATTATTGTATTCCCAGTTTATTTAAATTTTATGAAACTCCATATGAAATGCAAAGGATTGGTAAAATTCCTTCATTAACAGTCACTTTCTTGAAAGTATTTTTTTCACATTTGAGCAACAACTTAAACATCTAAACAATTATAAAACAGCAGATAGCTACTAAAATGTACACAAAAATGACCAACATTTTATTCAGTTCCCTTTTAACTAGAGAAAAGTGAACACAAAAGAGATTTGACTAGTTTTTCTTGTGTTCAATAACAAAATGTCACTTTGAAAAGTTTTTTTTAAGGAAAAGAAAATTATTTTTTATTTAGTTTAGTTTGTAGTTAATGTAACTATTGAGACTATCTTCTCTAAACAGCTAAGTCCAAAGAATTTATTGATCGTTCAACATAAACAGGAGTTTTAGTTAGAAAGAACACTTAGAAATTTCTTTTTAGCAAAATCATTTAAATTAATTGTAATCTTACAAATTGTAAATTTAGTGCTTTGGCTTCCTAATCTTCTTTAACTGATCATTAGGTCTTATATCCAGTTGACTCATTGTAGCTTTAAAAAAAAAGTCTTTCAATCTGACAATGTGAGCTCACTTTTAACCTGAACACTTGTCATCTTTAAATCCAGACATGGTAAATTCACACATCATTAATTCACAGAGAAATGGTAGATTCACACACACAATCAATTGTTGTAAAGTCCTTGTCCATCATTGCCTTATTTTTCTGTGGAACTGAATATTTACAGACTGCTTTAGGTGTGATTTTTGTTTAGAACTGACAGACTTTTTCAACCATGCCGGAAACACCATCACGAGGAAGAGGGGATGTTGAGCACATTTGATTGTATAGACTGATGACACATATGTTTGAGCCTCTAAACTTGATTGACAGAAACAGTTTGATGGTAATTGTTTAGAATAAAAGCTTTTGGTCAAAGTTGTGGTGACTGGATGAGGTCGGTGTGTTAGGGAAAATAGCAGAAATCCTGGAGGGACTGACAATTTATCCCTTAAAGCCCATGTTACTCATTGGAAAAGCTGTTGATGGACTTTCATGTTAAACCCAGTTAGTCGCCGTGCTCACTGACACATCAGCACACTGATTTTTAAATTAATCAATCTCAAAATAAATGCTGTGACAGCCACAAGAATGGCCCTGACGAAAAAGACAAAAAGAGAAACATGTTTTTGAGTTTCTGATATGAAACAAAGACAGAACAGCTGAATAATCACCTGGATGGGAAAGATCCCAGGTAAGATGGGACATGTTATGCCAATGGCCCTGCAGTCATCAAGAAACTTGAGGAATGTGTCGGCCCTGAAAAACAGCTGCGTGATGACAAAGTCTGCTCCAGCATCCACTTTCTCCTTCAGGTGTCGGAGGTCATCCTTGTAGCTTTCAGCCTCGGGATGGCCAGTAGGATAACCTGCAAGCACAGAAGACAAGCACACATTGAGGGAGACTTCAGCTTTTAGAGGCTGAACAGAATGTGGAAACATACCTGCAACACAGATGTCAAAATAGTCATCAAACTCTGAGCGGATGTGTTTAACCAGGTCAACAGCAAAGTTGAAGCCTTCCTCCTCTTCCTCCCAGTCTGTTCCTAGTGGATCTGTGGAGACATGACAATTACCGGCTTTAAAGTTCATGAGACTTCCATCAACGTTCTTCCAAACATGACAAACGCAAAACCAACTCTGTTACAAAGAACAGCTGAAAGAAAGAAAGCCAGATGAACATCAGGATTTGACTCTACACACAAGAGTGTCTCCATCAGAAGCTCCTTCAGACTTCACAATTCAATTTAAAGTCACCTTTAAATCTAACAAGCAGATGTTCCTGATGACAGCAGTTCTAGGAGGAAAGTGAAACAGGATGTGATGAACACATGAAGTCCACAGAGACTCTGAACCAGGAAGAGTCTGACCCCTGACAGCAGCACTATGACTGCGCCTGAAGCACAGGTCAGCTCCGGTGCTGCATCCATTTGCTGCATGAAGTCAGAATACCCCATTTAGATTCTGGAACAGCCTGTAGATTTATGGGGGCATGAATCTCTTCTACATCCCATTGAATTGAAAAGAAAATTCATTTTAAAGAAGCATAAAAAAACAGCAGAAAAACATCCACATCCAGAAAGTGAGAGGAGAATGTGTGAAGGGGTTGAGTCCGTTCCACTCAGCAGATGTAGAGAGAAGAACCGTTTCTTAAAAAGGTCACATTTTTGGTATGAATCTAATGCTACGTAAACACCAGGCATGTGTCACGTGTTCAACAAAGCACTGAAGAGTAGTTCCTGAACACACTTTCAACATATGGTGTTCACACTGGACTATCACTACCTGTTATTAGCGCACGTACTCAGATTCGGAAGACATTTGGAGCAAAATGGTAATGCAGTGCAAATCTAGTCAGTTTCGCTCCAGGTTTATTCCTTCACAGCTCTGTTCTGATATACAGCATGAAAGACTTGATGTCATATAATCCTAGCTGGGCACAAACCGCAAATATTAATTTCTCCTTCATGATCAGTTGTCAAACGGTTGGTTTTTCTGTGAACTGAAGAGGACACAACCGATCCGTCAATTTGAGTCCCTGATTGGTCAAAGCTCAACTGGCTTAACTTTCAAGGCACATTCAATGGCTGCGAGTTCTGTGAATCCCCAAAACAGACTTAAAAACTTGTGTAGTGATGTGTGAGCGTGGGAGTTTTGTGAACTCGGAAGCCTGAAATGCTCATATATAGACGTTTACATAACATCAGGGGACCATTGGAAGTGGTCACATGAACCCGCGTTTCTCAGGGCGGCGTGAACGTAGCATGTGTGCTATTGCTTCACAGCAATAAACCTGTGCATGCTTTGAGTGCTTCAGACACAGAGCTGCAAAGCGGCTCATGTATACCCAGCTGCAGCGCTTCACAGCAGCTGAGGTGTGTTGCTCAGACATGCAGAATCTTCCTAGAAACAAGTCCAGCTGCACTCTTTCTAGAAATGCTGTTCAGAAAAACCTACTTCTACTCATCTCAGCATATTATGTGAAGTGTTATGAAGACATTTCAGGATATCTGAAGGTCTGATTGACTGCACTTTTCTTTCTTTACTTTTTGCATCCACAAAGTAAGTAATTGACCCTTCACAGGACTCTGGACCAACCTCTTACTCGAACTTCCTTTCTCAGGTGCAGCAGCATTAAAGTTAACCAACCCCATATCTACATCCTCATTGCATTTAACTGGAGTTGTTCAGCCCCTTTTGGTTGTTCTGTTCATTTAATGAAAGGAAGAAGGGACACTCCGACAGAGCATTGCTCACAGTATGAAATGTGTTTTATAGATGCTTTGAGCTTTTTCAGCTTCAAACTTAGAACCATTACTCACATATGCACTGCTGTCAGGCATGGTTTTCACACGCTCTTTACAATAATTACACTGCCTAATGTTATGGGCTTTACTGTATCTGAGCAGAGAAACTGGTCCAGACATGAAGACACCAGAGGAGATGATAGGATTACACCCGTCAACCCCAAATGCGCCCATATATTTGACTAAATTATTTGATTTGATTGATTTATACGGCGCCTTAAAATGACCTCAGTCAAACAAGGCGCCATACAGTAAAAGCTCAAAACACTATAAAAACAACAGCTCAAATGTTCAAACAATTAAAATAAACAGTATAAATAAGAGACACAAAGATGCAAAAACACCAGATAAAAGCAAAGCTAAACAACTGAACAGTTAAAGACACCAGCAAAGCAGAGTCTCATGACGTGTAAAAGGCCTGATGATAAAAATGGGTTTTAGGAAGTTTTTTAAAGACTTTAAACAGAAAACTGTCCATTGATCATTTAAAACTCAGAGGTAAAAATAAAATAAAGTCTTTAAAGGATGAAAAAGCATCTGAAGCTGGAAGTGATCAAAAGTGATAAATTGAATGATTGTTGGATGGTTGAATGAAAGAGGAAACCAAAGCCTAACGAGAAAACTCTAACCCACAGCTCCATGAAAAGCCATGCAGCGCTACTGGACAATGCTCCTTCAAACGACTGCATGCTGAGAAGAACAGAGATGTGTAGCACTTCATTCATACCTCCTCTCAGGGCCATTATGTTCTTCAGACCCAGGTGTTTGGCTTTAGCCAGGTAGCCTGTGATCTTCTCTCTGGTTTGGTTGCAGCAGGTCAGGTGGAGAACGCTCTCAAGGCCACAATAGTTGACAGCAGTGCTGGCAATCATCATGGAGGAGGTCTCCTTATCTGAGCCGGGGTCTCCTGCTGGGTGCCAGGTGACATCGATGAACAGGGGCCCTCCAGCACCCATACGGTCAAATCTGTTGAATACAACACATGCTCCTTAAAGATCTAATCCAATGAAAAAGGTGGTTTTGATGTTTTTAACATGTTCTTGTTGCATTTTTCTAATGATGGAGAACATACACACATGGACAAAATTGTTGGTACTCTTCGGTAAACGAAAGAAAAGCTCACAATGGTCACAGAAATAACTCGAGTCTGACAAAAGAAAGAATAAATAAACATGTATGAACTTAAGCCAATGAAAGTCAGACATCGCTTTTCAACCATGCCTTAACATAAATATTTACAAAAATAAAATCATGAAGTCCTTCGCCCATGAGTAGCCATGTTAGGCTCCGGCAACCCCGTGACCCCGAAAAGGATAGAGCGGTTCAGAAAATGAATGAAAGAACCTTTAGAGGCAATCCCTGCAATCAAACAATTCCTGTAACTTTCAATGAGCGTTCTGCACCTGTTGACAGGTATTTTGGCCCACACATCATGAGCAAACTGCTCCAGTTGTCTCAGGTTTGAAGGATGCCTTTTCCAGACGACATGTTTCTGCTTCTTCCAAAGATGCTCACTATAATTTAGGTCAGGGTTCATAGAAGGCCACTTTAGAATAGTCTGATGTTTTCCTCTGATCCATTCATGGGTGTTTTTGGCTGTGTGTGACTGTTGTAAGACCCATGACCTGTGACTGAGACCAAGCTTTCTGACACAGGCCAGTACATTTCTCTCTAGAATCTCTTGATAGTCTTAAGATTTCATTGTACCTGCACAGATTCAAGACACCCTGTGGCAGATGCAGCAAAGCAGCCCCAGAACAGAACAAAGCCTCCTCCATGTTTCACAGCAGAGACTGTGTTCTTTTCTTGATACGCTTCATTTTCCCTCTGTGAACATAGAGCTTACGTTCTTTTCAAAACGTTCTATTTGTCTCATCTGTTTCTCCCAGTACCTCTGTGGTTTGTCAACATGTAGTTTGGCAGATTCTAGTTTGTCGTTTTATGATTTATTTTCAATGGTGTCCTCCTTGGTCGTCTCCCATTAAGTCCACTTTATGTCAAACAACGCAGGATGGTGCGATCTGACACTAAAGTTCACCTTTAACCCCAAGGCCGTGGGTGGCGGTGGTGCAGTGGAAAGGGCAGTCGACCTCTGATCGCAGGATTGCAGGTTCAATTGCCAGCCCATGTGTCTAAGTGTCCTTGGGCAAGACACTGAACCCCCTATTGCCTCTGATGGAAGGCTGGCGCCAGTGTTTGTCAGCGGAGCCACCATCTGTGTGAATAGGTGTGCGAATGGGACTATGACTGTAAAGCGCTTTGCGCCTTCAATGAAGATAGAGAAGCGCTATACAAGTATACGCCATTTTATCTTTAATCTCTTTAAGAGGTTTTTCTGGGCTCTTTTGTTATAGTTCACTGGTTACTGTTACTGGTTCACCCAGACCATAACAAAACAAAAAAGGTTTGTCCTATTTTTGTGTAATTCTAATGGGTTTGGAATGGTTTCTCATATTCCTAAGGTCTTAATCTTTTGCAGTGAGTAGAATAAACAGCTATGAAGTTAATTTGGTTCAATAAAACAAAACAAAACAATTTCAGACACCAACTCAGCAAAGACAGAGGTCATCTGAGTAGGGTTTCTGACATATAAATAGATAAATCTATATATATATATATATATATATATATATATATATATATATATAAAATTTCAACAAAATTATTATTGTGAAGAGGGAAGAACTGGATGAGGCTGAACAGGAAAGACGAAGATGGAAACGAAAAAAAGAGTTGACCACTGATGCAGCCCCAATGACCAGTGGAAGAGATTAAGAAAGTCAGCATCAAATGTAGTTGTCTGAGGTATGAATTGAATCTGAAATCTTTATTTTCCTTTAGTCCTGTGTTTTTAGGGACAGAGAAAGAGCATGGACTAAAGAGACCACCACCCACTATTATGACAGTACAAAAGGGAGAACAGTACATCAAAGTGAAGTTGTGTATGTATAGGATGTGTGGGTTTTTTAAAATTCTGTTTATTTCTTGGGTCCTTATTTTGGACTGTACGTTGTGAGCGAGAATTCTGACTATCTTGAACTCCACATGGATGTAATCACGTGATGGACAACAGGTGCACCAGAGCACCAGGTCCAGAACCAGGGATGTCAGTCAACAGAGACCTCCAGAGAGACAGAGGAGCCCCAGAATGGGAGACAGGACCCCAGCAGGGGTCACACGCCTCCTGGAGCCATGCCGCATCGGGAGTAGGTTGGCCACTGTCTTTTCCTGAAGGATTTGGGAGTGATCCACCTCCCGAATCTGTGAGATACTGGGAGCAAGGGGTGTGAACTGAATGCCATGTTACTCTTCCAGGGTCGAGTCAGCTAAAGTGACTACGAGCATTGTCCCGACACCCTGATGAAGGACGCGAGCTGGCCATGATATCCAGCACTGGATTGGCAGAGGGGTGTGGTCATAAGGCACCCCTCTTCAAGCTAAGTACCCCTTTTTCTTGTCCTTCTTTATAGCCAGCTGAGGACTGTTTCAATGAGCTTTGTATATAGCTGCTTGGAAAAGTGCATGTTTTTATCCCAGGGCCTTTTTTAATGTTTTTTGCATGTTTTATTGTTTTGAGTAAAACTTTTATTGATGTTTCTCCTTATTATTTGCTTGTACTCAGGCCTCTGGTTTTCTTTTATGGACGCAGAACTCCTGCTGTTGGACAGGGCTTTGGACATCGATTGTGGAAAGACTTAAGTCTCTGTTACTGCCCACCCAATAAACTGTACTCTCTCTCCCTTTGTCAAGCCTGGCTGTAATTTGCCCTGCTCCCAGCTGATCTGAAATACTGCGGTAGTAGAGGTGGCAAGCAGTCCCACTGTGACATATTATTCTGAGGTATGAGTTGGGCAACGTAAGATCTGTAGCCAAGCTCACATCAATATCTCCTCAAAGTGTCTACAGTGAACCAGAGATCGTTTCCCTGATAATCCGGAACAAATGTTCAGTCTGAACACGAGCAAGTGAACCCTGGTCCGGGACCAGGAACCATTCGCTTTCTGACCCATCTTTCAAGGTGGTCTTGCTTCGTTTCCAATCTGACTGAGGTTCGGTTTGCTCCAAGATTCCTCAATCTGAATACAAAACATTCTGGTAGCAACAAAAGTGGACCAAAATGGCCACCGTAGCCGAAAGTCATGTGATGTAAACATATTAGAAATGAAGCCACTGGTGAGTCGCTGACTTTTTGATTCGTGTTATCAAAGTGGAAGTCCAACTGTTTACTTCTTAGAATGCTTATTTTAACACAGCCGAGACACTTCTTGCATGCTTTTCTGTGTCTCATTGAACAGCACGCAGTGCTGTGACGTCATTCTAAAAGCTAGCTTGTAGCTTTTAGTCAACGATGAGACATTCATTGAAATGTGGTAGGGTGAATGCAAGTTGGTTGAAACAACTTTTAACCTGATCCACATTGCTTTTCACTGTTTTATTATCATCGTACCTTCATAGCAGACGTCTCCTCAGAACTGCAGCTGCTCTAACGTCCTAAATTAAAGCACACACAGTAACTGTCTTGCAGCATTCCTCCACTGTATCAAAATAACATGTAAAAATGGTTGTTCCTGACATTCAAACCTGGTGATCAAAACATAAAGTTTTAATAAGTTAACCATCCTGATGAGGACTAAAGTGCAGCTCTTCCTACTTTCTCTTGTTGCTTTGACCC